>JASPKZ010007992.1:0-121582 GCA_030220185.1 Diploptera punctata | reverse complement strand
ATGAGACACCTAGTAGGTAACTAATGTATAGCAGTTAACACAACACGTCACAATGAGACACCTAGTAGGTAACTAATGTATAGCAGTTAACACACAACACGTCACAATGAGACACCTAGTAGGTAACTAAGGTATAGCAGTTAACACAACACGTCACAATGAGACACCTAGTAGGTAACTAATGTATAGCAGTTAACACAACACGTCACAATGAGACACCTAGTAGGTAACTAATGTATAGCAGTTAACACAACACGTCACAATGAGACACCTAGTAGGTAACTAAGGTATAGCAGTTAACACAACACGTCACAATGAGACACCTAGTAGGTAACTAATGTATAGCAGTTAACACAACACGTCACAATGAGACACCTAGTAGGTAACTAAGGTATAGCAGTTAACACAACACGTCACAATGAGACACCTAGTAGGTAACTAATGTATAGCAGTTAACACAACACGTCACAATGAGACACCTAGTAGGTAACTAATGTATAGCAGTTAACACAACACGTCACAATGAGACACCTAGTAGGTAACTAATGTATAGCAGTTAACACAACACGTCACAATGAGACACCTAGTAGGTAACTAATGTATAGCAGTTAACACAACACGTCACAATGAGACACCTAGTAGGTAACTAATGTATAGCAGTTAACACAACACGTCACAATGAGACACCTAGTAGGTAACTAATGTATAGCAGTTAACACAACACGTCACAATGAGACACCTAGTAGGTAACTAATGTATAGCAGTTAACACAACACGTCACAATGAGACACCTAGTAGGTAACTAATGTATAGCAGTTAACACAACACGTCACAATGAGACACCTAGTAGGTAACTAATGTATAGCAGTTAACACAACACGTCACAATGAGACACCTAGTAGGTAACTAATGTATAGCAGTTAACACAACACGTCACAATGAGACACATAGTAGGTAACTAATGTATAGCAGTTAAAAGCGGCAGATAATGTTCTGGACACGGCCTTGGAAAAGCTTCTCTGCAACAAATTTCAAGGTTGGTTTCGGCATGCATTGGTTGACACTTTCCTTCAAAGTAGACTTTGAGGCTTTTTAGACAGCTTCCTATTATTTTCTTTGTAACATCTTGCTTGACATTTTCCCATATCACTTGCCGGTTCTTTACAAGTTCTGGTATCCCATATTTTTCTTGTTCTTCCTCTGTATCAACTTTGTTCTGGGATTCCGTACTTGTTTAGTCATTCTGTTACCTAACAAAACTCCATGGCACGACAGACCTAGGAGGCCATTACCTTAGCTGCCTCTTGTGGGCTTACATCCACACATATTAATAACAGATCATCTAACCAGTACATGTGGTCAACATGTCGGTTGTCTCAGCCGTTTTAGCTAGCTCTCTCAACCTGGAACCGCTATTTATTGTAGGTACCCGAATTTCTCACAATGCTGGGTGGGCACTAGTCCGAAACTGGCTGAATTTAATCATGAAATAATTTCTACCTCTCACGGTATTCTATACTAAGGCATCATGTCTTAAACGGCTGGGCTAGGTGCAAGGCATTCTAATATCATACATTCTATGTAAGTGACCAAACGATCTGAAATTTACAATATAAAAGTAGAATACCTGAGATCTCAGTCTTCCTCAACTTCCTCTATTTTTATATTGTAAATTTTACATAGTAACCTCAACGGTGGTTCGTCATGAATTTTAAAAGTATCAAACGATCTGAGTTGAAATTGATACAGGCTTATATTATTTTGCAAAAGCTCAACATACAATGTTGTTCATATTGTTTGATTTCTGTGCTCTTACTTGTTTTCCTAACGACTTTACGTAAAGATTTATAAGTCTTTGTTTTTGTTTTTCTTTATTTAGGCCTTTTCTTCCATAAAGTAGTGTCTGGATACATTATATCTTAGAATCATTATATGAAGGTTTTTTTTGCCTGAACCGGGTATTGAACCCAATACACCTGACTTAACCACCAGTGGTCTTGGGTTCAATTTACGGTTCAGACAAACAATGATTCTTAAAAAATGTTTATCGTTCAATATAAGTATAAATTTACATATAGCACCAAATGAAGGTTAAAGTCACTCTTTTTATTGAAATGATGTCACCACATTCTACATGGAAATTACTTTAATTAATGAGTGCGAAACAGTAAAATGTACAGTTAAATGATGGGATCGTTTGACTCCAAAGTTTAGCATACACTTAAGCAATTATATTATATATGTTGTACAATTAAAAGTAAGTTTTTCTACGTTTCAAGGGGAAAAAAATGAAACCAGGATTCTTCCCTGTGCCCTTCAAATGCCTTACGATTTTTATTCCCCAAAATATCATTCGACTCGAGTCGAGTTAAAACCCGCGAACCTCGGAATCAGATAAAAACCTGGAATAATTATCTGAGAAAAATATGTGGGCCTATTCTGGAAAGAGAAGAATGACGATTACGAAATAATGAGGTACTATACCATTTATATGTCGGCCGCAGTGGACTAGTGGTTATGCTCCTTGCCTCTGGTCCCGAGGATCGCGGATTGAAACCCGGTCATGGTCGATGGGTTTTTTAGGATGGAAAAATCCAAGGAGCAAGTCCTCCGGGAAGGACTTTAAGCCGTGGGTCCTGAGTCTGAAGATTTTCAGGCTCGCAAAATATCCTAAAGCCCGAGCCCTCTAAGCAAAATTTACCTCCTCCGTCATACTAGTAATACCTTTGTTGCCTACTAGATGCCTCATTGGGTCGGTATGTAGACCGCATACCATCTGTAGAAAATAAGCGTAACAAATTAACTTGGTCTAATAACTGCTAACAAAGTGGAAGCACAACATTGGGCTGTTACATCTTGTAGATGATACCAAAAGTTGTTCAGATGTAAAAAATCTAGATTAAGATGGGCAGGACAGTGAGACAGTTAAAATTATAATGGTGGATCATCCAGATGGAAGAAGAAATGTTGGAACCCTAATGCTAGATGGATGGATGGATGGATGGATGGATGAATGTAGTTTTGGAAGATGTCCAAAGACTTGGTAGGCTGTTCGAAAATGGTGGACAATCACCAGGAATAGAGAGATTTGGAGGCTGTGATTTGACCCGTGTTGGTAGGCGAAACGTTATGACTGTAACCACTATACCATCGAGACACTATTTATTAAAGTGTCGTAAGAAATGACATGGACTATAATGAAATGAGAGAAAGGAGCATTGTTTTCAAAAAAGGAGATATTTTCTATTGTGTTTATAATCAAATTGCATTTAAACTCCAAAACTAATCAATTTATTTGAATTTGCGGTTGTCCTACAAAATGCTGTTCTTATTTAACACACAAAATATATTTTCTACCAGCCAAATCTGTACGTGGAGTAAAAATACGTGTTATGGTGAATAAAATAATGTATTACGTGACATCTTTGTTTCTAGATATTTCTGTAAAATAAAATTTTCTCCTCGTAAATATAAATGAAGATTCTAGTCTTCAGGAGCATGGACCATGAAACGTAAGGTATCAACATTGAGGCCCTTAGAATTGTAAGGTCCTAGAGGTTGTGAAATTATTTGTAATAGGCTTTTTTATAAGTTATAAGGCGTATTGCGTGTGGTCTATTATTTTATTTTCCTCTAGAAGTTCATTCGGCTGGTGATGTCAATCAGACATCATGTTCGCTTCTGGTTCCGAAGATCGCTGTTTAAAATCTGGTTGGGGTTGATGGAAGTTTTCAGAAGTAAAAATCGGACCTATGTAAATTGGGTCCCATCAAATTTTCAATCCTTATGTAGTCCATAAATTGAGTTCCAGATCTTGTATGTCTGGCGTAGGCCTGTTAAATTTTGCACATACCAAGAAGAATGTATAATTATAAACCAAAAGGGACAAGAATGTTGGGAAGACAATTGAAGAGATGGAAGGACCAATTGGACCTATAATGAGATCGGAACATGCCATTGGGCTTAATCATTGTTGTTGTTGATGATGACACTTAGTGCTTCATATTATTTTTCGAACCTGAAAATCTTCAAACTCTGGATTCACGCGTTAAAATCCCTCCTGCAAGACTTGTCCCTTGGATTTATCTATACTAAAAATCCGTCGATCCCGGACAGTAATGAACCCGGGAACATAACCACTAGACCAGCTACGAGTATATAGGTCTGTAGGACTATGTACGGTAATAAAATGCTTAACATTCTCTCCGACTGTGTTCCTCTAAGACCCGGGTGGTGTGATCTAAAAGTTCCGATAGAGGGAGAGCTTAAAATAAGATACAAAAGAAATAAGCTCATTTTAATTTATAAAATTCAACACCCTATTTTTTTTTATATCTGCGACTTTATCATAAGTAATGCCACGAGTGATTTCCAAATTATCGATAAATTCACGACTCACGAAGTGAGGAGTGAATTTATCTAGAGAATTTGGAAATCAAGAGTGGCATTTGTTAGGACTATTTAACGAATAAAATTAAGCTGTTTACTCACAAATCATTATTTAACTATAGTTATTTTAAAATATTTATATATTTAATGTAAACGGCGATGTTTGAAAACAAATGAGAAACGATAGGTACGCTTCTACTGCTTCTTTTGTTTATCACTGCAACCAGATCATACTATTTATTGCCAAAGGAACGCAATATTGTAAGATGCTCTCTAGTGGAGAAAAAATGAAACACATCAATCTGTATATTAATTCATTTTTGATGTCGTATGATGTAAATATGACAATTATATTTTTCTCGATTATTACCTGGGAAAAAATACATTTAAGAAAGTGCAAACAGTGGTTTCTTTTTTTTGGTGGTATAATCAATTGCTACAAATGTTGACATGTAAGCACTATTATATACAATCTGGTAGCCGTATTTGTTATAGGCTCAGTCACTGCAAAATAACGGTCAGACCTGTTCAGAATATTAAAAAGGAGGAGCTTTGTTTAATATATGATAATCCTAACACTGATAAATATTTCGTGAAACACGACTCTGATTGGTTGTAAAACAGAAATCATTGAAACGTGATTGGTCATTGACTCCCATTTGGGGCATGAGTTAAATAGTCACTATAAGTATGGACTTGCTACGCTAGATAAAATCAAGGTTGTTGAATACAAAATATTGTAACTCAAATATGAAATTTTTTTAGTTATGGCATAGACGTGCGATAAGTTAGTTTGAGACTACTCTGAAATGATATAAGCGGATGTACTTTGGACTTTGTATATTAAAATGATATTTATGGCCGAAAATCAGCTACAAAGAAGCTAATTGATTCATTACATTCTGCTATAATACTTTGGACTTTGGTCCCTCGTTACAGGTAGCATCTGCGTGCCCAACAAAAATATGATTTATTTTAACCAATGCCTCCAGGTTGTTGACATTTATGGTTATTAGGGCTCGGAAGTTATGGTCCTATAAAATGCCTATAAAAGACATTTAAAAGGACCTAAAGATATCCTAAATAAACCTAAAAACTGGAAAAAAAAAACAACAACAAGGACGTAAAAATATTAAAATCAAATAGTGATTTTAGTTTTAACTGCATTTTTAATGAATATAATAAAAACTGCTGCCTTGTCACGCAGCGGGCCCGGGTTCGATTCCCCGTCGGGACAGGCTCCTTGGTGAGGTTTTTTTTTCTTTTTTCCCCCTCACCTGCAATAGCCCTACAAATGTCAGGAAGCTTAGGGCCCAATGGTCCCCGAAAGTCATCCGGCCATCAACATCATCCTTCATCGGTGTGGAAAGCAACGGGAAGCTTCCACGCCTATAATTCCCGACGTAGTAAAGCTACAAAACACAGCATGAAAATGCTATGATTGCAGTGAAAGACTTGCCCTCGGGCAGAATTACTATGGATGGATGGATAATAAGACATTTAAAAAGTACATAATTCTAGTGAAATGCAACATACATTGCGAAAAAAAATTGACTGAAAATGCTTCTTCTTTCATACTTTTTTTTTTTCATTCAACATAGTTTGTAAAAGGAATTGTGTTCATTAAACAGGAAGTGCTTGGGGGATTTAGAATAAACAGTTTTCCCACCGAGAATGAATTCAGCGAACCCATAATGAATATCAGGCGATCAGTAGGCTGGTTAAAAATAACGGGATATTTTGTAAGGATTCAAAATAGTTTCTCAAAAACAAGTGTCTGCAATGTGAAAAGTCTTTAGAAAGTAAAACTAGATAGTGTTAAAAAAAGAAGTTGGAATTGAGACTAGATTTTGCGGATTCTTGAATTATACAAATGGTATAAATGTAGTCAAAAGATGGTAAGGTTGCAAAAAAAATAATTATCATAAGACCTAAAAAAAGCTAAAAAAAGTGCCATAAGCCGAAAAAGGACAAAAAGGATAAATAACACCCGCCATTTTCTGACCTACAATGACCTAATAAGTAGCCTTTATATATTAAGTTGGGCCTCGTCTTGAGACATAAAATAAAAAAATAAAAAAAGATTTTTCCTCAACTTCTGAGCCCTATTTATGGCATTCTCTCCTGGCACGGTGGCATTACAACCTACTTCTTAAGTTGTGGCGCCTGGAAGACGAAGTTAGTTTACCGATGATGTTGATAAATGATAATGAAACGCCGTGAGGGACCTTAAACCTAAACTTAATATAAATGCAGACCGTGGGTGAACACAAGAATTCCCTTTAAGAAAAAATTCCGGTGGTCTAACTGGAAATCTAACTCAGGACCTCAAGAATAGTCAGAAACTGGAACCTTAGTCCATGAGGCTGGTCCCAAAATAATACATTTAATTATGTAAGAGGATATTTACTATTCTTCTTGTTTTTCAAAACCTGTCAAAAAGGCTAGTAGTGGACTTCAGACTTGCGTCCAGGTATGTTTCAGGTAGGCTATCTTTTTGAACTTGGAAAACAAAATACTTTTATTATTGTACTTTATGTAAAAATAACTACAATAATAGTTTAACTGTGGACTTTAATCTTGGTGTATATTTCTGCACATAGAATAAAAAGGAAAATAAGTCCACGGATTAAATTCAAGCAAAATAAATGCTGCATAGACAGACTTCTGAAAAAATTACAATATTTATTTAAGAGGCAGTTTACAAGAATGAGAAATAATGTGATTCGGATTGATTCCCGTTGTCCCGCTGGGGACATAGGTGCTCCCCTAGTGTAAGTTTATTAACCTGACTATTTAGTTGTGCTTATTTCCTTATTGATGCCAGAGTATGACATCTGGTTAGTACATCGCTTCGAAGAGACATCTAGCAGGAAACTAAGGTTTACTTGAATGGAAGAATATAGGTTAAATTTTGCTCAGATACCTTTTTTATAGGTCTGAGGTTCTTTTACGAGTCCGAAAATCTTCAAAGTCGGGACAAATGGCTTATAGTCCCTCCCGCTGGACTTGTCCCTTGGATCCTAAAAATTCATCGACCTGGCCGCGATATATCCCCGCTGTGGTCTCGAGGTAGCGTGCTGTCTTGTCACGCAGCGGGCCCGGGTTCGATTCCCGGTCGGGACAAGCTTCTGGTTGAGTTTTTCTTCGGGGTTTTCCTCACCTGTAAAACAAATGTCAGGAAGCTTAGGGTCCAACGGTCCCCGAAAATCATCCGGCCATCATTATCATCCTTATCATTATCACCATCATCCATCACCGGTGTGGAAAGCAACGGGAAGCTACCACACCCATAATTCTTTAGTAAAGCTGCAAAGAATATGATGAAAGTGCTATGATTGCAATGAAAGACCTGTCCTCTGGCAGAATTACTATAGAATAGTGTGTATGTATGTATGTATGTGTATGTGTGTGTGTGTGTTAAATGGTTTTAATAAGCTGTTAGTTTACGCTGCTGTAGTAGGCCTACCTATTATTAGGTGATAGCGAGGAGATACTAAGGGACCACACACGCACTAAGAAATTTGAGATGGATGTAAAACATAAATAAAACTAAATATATGTTCAAAAACAGAAACACATGTAATGAAATTGGGCAGTTAATGACAAATGACAACTTCTCTAAAAAAAACTAAAAATATATAAAATCTGTTGTTCATCCAGTTATATATTGTATGGATGCGAAAAATTGACTCTTATTTTAAGGGAGAAGGAAAGTAGGCATACGAGTATTTGAGAATAAAGTTCTTAGGAAAAAAAATTTGGTCCAAACAGAGAGGAACAGACAGGCGAATGGAGCAGATTTTTGAACTTTGCATGACACACATACCTTTTGGCCACACAAGCACATTGAGGGTTTCCCTGAATGAATCATCGGCTCAATCCAGCTCCTCCTTCTAGACAACACGAACATTTGAGACGAAACGTACTAAACATGCCGAATATGGTAATGATGATTATGATGGACAGATGGTGTTTCGGTATCGTTGGGGCCTTAAAGTTTCCTGACATATGCCTTATGTGAAGAACATTTCTGAAGAAACTTTTCGCGATTGGAGATCTAAGCCGAGCGCGCTGTTTCAGAGACCTCAGCCGTGAACAGAAATGTTATTAAATATAATTTTTGTCATGTGGTTTCAGTTGAACTCGAGGTAATTTGTCCAGCAATTGTAAACGTAAGAAGTGTTGCTAGATACCTGTATTTGCACAAACTCCAGCCAGACTATCTCAAGTGTTGCTAGATACCTGTATTTGCACAAACTCCAGCCAGACTATCTCAGGTGTTGCTAGATACCTGTATTTGCACAAACTCCAGCCAGACTATCTCACATCTGTTATTTGAGTGTCCCGCATTTGATTCCAAAAGACATGAATTTATTAAAGAATTAGTTTATTGCTATAATAGATTTCAACTGCCTTTGTCAAATATTTTATGTAAGAAGTGTTGCTATAGAAAGCTGCGTGATTTTGTCCATCATATTTTTAAGAGACTTTGAGTTAGTTTTTTGGTTTGTTAATTAATTTGTTTATTTGTTCATATTACGTTATAGTGTAACGCTAGAAATTAAGCAAACTCTAAATTACTGTAAATAATTAATTGTATTGTAACTGAAACCCTAACATACCGGATGGTGAAATAGGGTTCATATTATTGGAGATTCAATAAAAATAAATAAAAAACAATTTTTCACAATTTCATCGAACGTGGATTTGTTTGCAACTAACAGACTCAATTATACATAACGTCATACATTTTCGAATATGTCTCCATATGTAATATAAACAAATGGCCTCAACTCGTGTCGGGTCTCTGAACGACGAAAGTGCCGACCGACTACGCCTGACGCACCGTCTCAGGGACAGATGAAATGGATGAGTATTGATAAATTTGTAACAGGGGAAAACTGGAAGTTTTGTCTACCGCGAAACTCACATGGAATGACCGAGACTCGATCTCAAGACCCCAGTGCAGTGGTGATAGTCGACCTCTAACCGCTTGGTAACTGCCTCACTTTTAAACTTATTTTATCGGATTATATAAGTAAACTAACTCATTGACTCTATCGAACCCGTAGATTCATGGCCATGCCGGCATAACCTCCCCATACATCCCTATCCTGAGCTAATGTTTTCCAATCATTCTCTGTATAATCCACTTCCCTCAAATCATGTTTAATGCTATTCTCCCACCTCATTCTTGGTCTACCAAATGGACGTTTTCCCTCTGTTTTTCCTACAAGAAGCTTCCAAGCATATCTTTCATTACCCATTCGTGCCAAATGTCCTGCCCACCGCAGTCTACAAGACTTAACTGTTCTTATTATATCTGGCTTCCTATAAAGATCAATGTAGCTCAGTATTATGTAGTTTTCTCTAGTCACCTGTCTGTTCATCTCCCTTTGGTCCAAACATTTTCCTAAGACCTTTACTCTCAAATACTTCTAATTTCCTTTCATCCCTTAAAGTAGGAGTTCATGTTTCGCATCCATATAATATAACTGGAAGAATAAAAGTTTTATACATTTTCAGTTTAATTGTTTAAGGAGTCCCTGTAATGCATCATAGCATTCCACAATAAACTGAGAGACTACCAGAATTGAGCCTATGTTTAATTTATTTGTACATGTTATTTCTATTTGTAATTATTTTTCCTAGGTATGGATTATATATTTGTTAATTTAATTTATTTATTTAGTAGGTTCCACAATGTTTTTCAAGATATACCTGCGCTCAGTTATTAAACTGTCATTCTCCTTCCAATCTCCATCGTGAAATCCACAATTGAACTTTGAAAATTCATCTGATATTTATGTATAATACGTGTATTAATAGAACTACATGAATACAGCAAATTAGTCAGTTGATAAGATAGATTTACTGATAACGTTGGAAGAAGGTGCATTGGAAGGGGGTGTGGTGGGGGGATGAAAGCCTTGCAGTTCAACTTCGTGTATCAATCTGTTACCTTTCTTTTCGTGCGTCAGTCACGCCTCTTCACTCTAACAGAACGGACGTGCGAATTGTATGTTGAGATTTCTCCAAGAATTTTCTTCCTAGAACGTTTCATTCAAACTGTAAAAAACCATTTTACTTACATAAAATCTGTGTTTTGTGCTTCGAAAAATACTGTGAAATATTTCCAAGAAATGAATTAATTTGGTTGCAAATAATAATTATTTAAACAAAATAGAATCGCTGATTATTTTTGATTTTGAATTGTTGATGAAACATTGTGAGAATTTTATTTTGGTTATTTCGAAAACGGTATAATATATCTTCATGTTTTATAATTACTGAATGAAATTTAACGCAATTTATAGTATTTAGGCAATTTAAAGCGTGTGATTGTTTATTTTTATACTTGTTTTAGTAATTGGAGACTAATTTAAGTGTATAAACAAATTTCAATACAAGTTTAATTTTAGATTATTATTTTTTTATAAAAATAAATAGGATAATTTGTGTTTGCGTTAGTTACCGGGTGAAAAGTGCAATAAAGTATCGATATAAACAAAAAAATACAGGAGACAATCGGTGCTGCGTAACTTTCACAAATGTACTTGAATTAAAAGAATCAGTTAGTTGACTTTCTCGAATTGTGATTGTGGACAAGATGAATAGGAATCGAAGAAGCAGTTCCGCAAGTTTGGATTCTCCTTCCATGAACTCTCTGGAATGCTGGGACTATTCAATAGAATTGGAATGCATTCAGGGCTCGCAAGGTAAGAAACCCATTTCATGTTTAATACATCAATGCGCATGGCAAGAATGCATAAAAACGTTATTTTCATGTTTCCTTATACATCGTGTCCCATAACTTCTCGTCAGATTAGTATAGATGGGATAGTAACCTATTTTATATATTAGCAGGGGTAGGATTTATATGTAATAAAATTGGTTAAATTTGTACATACATATGGCCTAAAGCTTCTCAAAATATGGAGTAATATATTGATTTAACATTTTTTAATAGAAAAAGTGCAAATGTTTTCTGGTTAGCATTACAAAAATTACTTTACTATTTGTTGATAATGTTTCATTCGTAAAATAACTTACAAACAATCGTAATTATTTATTTATTTATTTTCAAATGCCCCAGGTTTGTCTTTCGACATTCCTGGTTTCTCTCTTGGCATGGCGTACTTGTAACCCACTTCTGAGGTTGGGGCGCCTGGAAGGCGGGGTTACGTTGCCCCGATGATATGATGGGTAATTATACAGATGTCTATTTACTATCTGGTGGTATTTTAACAATTTAGTATACCGAATGAACAATTATATAAACCACACTGAAGATGCATTGAAAGCTCATACATGATTGTTGAGTTTGTGAACTACTTAACATGTTAAGCTAAACCTTTGAATCCTGTATCTCTGCTAATTGTCAAGACCAGACCTGCTGAAACCAGGTGTAAGAAATCTTATTTTCACAGGGGGTTTATTGATAATGAATACAGAAAATAATGTATATAAAACACGACTTGTTTTCTGAATTTCATAAATTAAAAAATCCGGCTTTGAAATGCAGATACTCATAAAATAAATTAAAAATGTTCATCTCACCGGAGTAACTTTGAAGCCATAAAATGTGGAATATATTTAAAATAAAACGTTAAATTATGTAAAGATATGTAACTTTTCTGAAATATGTAAAAATATGTGCTATACCCCGAAATATGGAAAAAGAATCACTCCAAAAATCCTAATTCGTAAACATATAACGAATTTTTTAACTTTAATGTAGAAACAAGTGCATTTACTTAGAAATCTTAGTCTTGTTAATGACTTCTTTAACAGTTCTGGTCATTATCATTTAGTTGTCATGGAATTAGGTCACTTTGTCGGCCTGTCCCCAACCTCGTTGGAGGTTAACATAAAGTAAATTCATGTCCTCTTTGTCTTGGTTTAAATAAAAATTAAAATAACTCACTGGCGCTATCGAACCCGTAGGCTCTTGGCTGTGCGGGCATAAGTTCTTAATGCGTCCCTATCCTGAATTAATGTTTTCCAAACATCCCCTGTATAATCGACTTCCCTCATCATAGTTTTTTTATTCTCCCACCTCATTATTGGCCTACTACTGGGTGTTTTTCCTCTGGTTTTCCTACATGGAGTTTCCATACTTCACTTTCATTCCCCATTCGTGCCACATGTCCTGCCCATTGCAGTCTACGAAACTTAACTGTTAAAACATCTGGTTTCCCAAAAAGATTGTGTAGTTCAATGTTATGTAGTCTTCTCCATTCGCTTGCCTCAAATACTCTTTTCTTCACCCTTTTATTTAAATACCAGAACAATGTGCTATCCTTCTGGTTAGATGCAAACCAACATTGGCAGTTTATTTTCAGCCATGTATAGTCAGGAATCTACTGGAGTGTCTGTGAGTTTTAACCGTGCACATGTACCTGATGGGAAGTGGGATGGGGCAGCCGGATCTCATCTAAACCCTTGCTTACAAGTGCACCTTTTCAGCAGGTGACACCCATTAAAGAGCTGATAGCTCAGATGACGCTCCGGGCGGTTCAACCAACCCCTTTGTTCGTCAACACAAGCGGGTACTCGTGCCAAGTTAAAACTCGGATTATAGGGCTCTGATAAGAAGAGGCTATACTGGAGAAACATCCAAACATTTTAATCTAAACTGCCTTGAGCAGTGGAATAGGACCAGATTTTTGTTTTGGCAAGACGCAAGGGTTTCTCTTGGGTGGATTGACAGTCTATGGATACCGTAAGGTACTTCCAGTGATGGTCGCTGCCACATTTTCAGCCCTCCGGACACGTTTGTGAATGACATTTAGGGCCGGTTGTACGAACTTCAGGTTAACTCCCAAGTTAGTCATCTGACGCTTAAGGCTAGCAGGAGTACAACGTCAATACGCGTTGTACCACCTGCTTTTAACCGCCAGTTGCGTATACCGGTTTTAACTTAACTTTTCAGTTATGTTGGTAATGAATTCCAATTTCCCTCCGTATTATGTTGGCTGAATTGGGTATCCGCGCATCATCTTTCTTATGTTTTCTTATTTCCCACAGCAAAAATTCGTCTGCTTTCATTATTTATCCATACTACATCAATGTTTTCAATTCTGATATAATTAATTTTATACTATATTATAGTTTATTTTCAATATTATAAATTAGTGTATATGTACGTAGTTTTAAATAAATTGGGTTAGTTTCCATTTTCGTGTTATTCATTTTAATATTATTTTTATTTCTTTGAAGTTTGTTTAATATTATAACAATTCAATGTAATTAGGCCTACCCGTAGTAATAGTTTTGTGAAATATATGTACGGTATAATTCACGCACACACCAAAATTTAAAAAGTCTTAGGGCCGGTTGTACGAACTTCAGGTTAACTCCCAAGTTAGTCATCTGACGCTTAAGGCTAGCAGGAGTACAACGTCAATACGCGTTGTACCACCTGCTTTTAACCGCCAGTTGCGTATACCGGTTTTAACTTAACTTTTCAGTTATGTTGGTAATGAATTCCAATTTCCCTCCGTATTATGTTGGCTGAATTGGGTATCCGCGCATCATCTTTCTTATGTTTTCTTATTTCCCACAGCAAAAATTCGTCTGCTTTCATTATTTATCCATACTACATCAATGTTTTCAATTCTGATATAATTAATTTTATACTATATTATAGTTTATTTTCAATATTATAAATTAGTGTATATGTACGTAGTTTTAAATAAATTGGGTTAGTTTCCATTTTCGTGTTATTCATTTTAATATTATTTTTATTTCTTTGAAGTTTGTTTAATATTATAACAATTCAATGTAATTAGGCCTACCCGTAGTAATAGTTTTGTGAAATATATGTACGGTATAATTCACGCACACACCAAAATTTAAAAAGTCTTAAATAAATTGGGTTGGTTTCCATTTTCGTGCTATTCATTTTAATATTATTTTTATTTCTTTGAAGTTTGTTTAATATTATAACAATTCAATGTAATTAGGCCTACACGTAGTAATAGTTTTGTGAAATATATGTACGGTATAATACACGCACACACCAAAATTTAAAAAGTAATGCGATGTTTAATTATATGAAATTCAAACTTTCTCATATTTGTTATAAATAGAGAGAGGAATTTTATAAAATTTCATGTTTTTTAAACTATTTGTCAGAGAGCGCTGAGGTTAAGTATCTTTACATTTTATGATATGCAGAATCAAATAAGACCAACAAAAAACTTCATATTTCATAATATTTTAACAAAATGTTCATATTTTAGTGAAAATTTCATACTCCTCCATATTTTTCAACTTTCAAATTCCGATATTTTTTTTTCAATAAAAGTTCTAGGAATTCATTAAAATATTTTTGAAATGAATGTATTTGTGTAATTTTTGACAATGTAATGTGGTAGACAAGTGAAAATTTATCAGTATCTTTATAAAAGCAAATAATTGGATGATGAGTCACAGAGTGTCAAGTTCGATGGAGTTTTTTGTCCCCCAGAACAAGATCATGAGCCTAAATGAATAAGTAGAATAACAATATTGGAATTTTCTGTAGTCAGGTAGCTGTCAGTTCGTTCTTGCTACCTGAGGACAGTTCTTTACTCTGTGAACAGATTACAGAATTGAAATGTAAGAAACTTGAAGCAGTGCTTTGTGAAATTAGTAACATTGAGGTAGGTTAGGCCAGCATTTTTCTCACTTACATCAAAGTATCAAATATAGCATGATACGAGTATCCTCCCATAACATCATGTGATGTTGAGCATAATTTTTCATTCTGCAAAACAATTCTGACAGATAGGCTGTATAGTTTACTATCACAAAATATTAAAAAAAATCCCATCTATGTGTTATGAACAAAATTAATAATTGACAATTTGATTGTTCATAGCACAAGTAGACCAAGACTAGACACTATGCAAGACCTATTTCATATATACAAAAAAACTAACGTTAAAATAATTCTAACTACATTTCACCATGTTTATAGTTCAATATTAAATGTAACTGTAATTGCAAAGAGAGTTCTGAAACAATCCCTAGATTCAATTATGGACTAATAACTTTTAACATCTTGTCTCTCCAAATATGACATACTGGAATGGTTTACTTGTATTCTAAATCGTCCAATTTAATGTTATTGTTACATTTGCATCTACATGAATTTAATATCTTCATGCAATGTAAAGATAGCAATAACCCAAACTATACCGGTACCTACTTTAAACTTTGTCAGTGCTATATTTCATGGAAACTTGTTAGTTTGGGTTGCAATGTTTTGTTTCTTGCATATGTTTAAATTTCATAATTAAAAATCATTCAATACATTAATTAATTGTATTATATATAAACTCTCAGATTTGATTTATGAAATAATTCCACTACAGTCTTGGGAGGCCTTTGGGGTAGTGGCATGTTGAATTTTCCATCTTTCTAGACAAAAGGCACTAGATGTCTGCCGGGTTGTCAGATCTGCCTGATGGCTACATTTGTGCCCAGAACATGCATATAGTACTCACTTCCATTAGGATCTGAGTCGATCCCAGGTCTACAATTCCATCAGAAGGTCTGGTCCAGCTAAAAATCTTGACCATATCAAGACTCGAACTCACGACTTCCCTGTTTGTACCACGTTTCCTTATACAACTACGCTATGGTATGATCCATTAAAATTGTTTCAGATCATGAATATGATATTTTATATTGGGTCAAAAATAATGAACAATTATAATCAAAATACAGTGAACATTTTGATTTCTTGTGCTATAAATAAGTTCTGTTTCTGCTGTATGTACACTTATAAGTCGTAGTGCGTCTATGCATATAAATATATGTAAAAAGTTTAGAAAATAGTAGCTTCATTATATTTTTGTGTCATAATTTTCATATTTTGTCTTTATGATTTCATATTTTCTTATAATTTTCTTCATATAATTCCTCGCTCTAGCTATAAATAGCTATTATAAGTACCAAGATTTGTTTTTTGATTAACTGAATTTTTAATTTAAGATAGTCATCAGATGACTGAAGGCAAGTAAATTGTCTTATGTTATATATAAACCTATTTGGTTATTTTGTTATTTTTTTTTCTATGTAATCTATGTCTATTTTGTTGGAAATTGACCAATTATAAGAATCTCAATTTCTTTTTTTTACATGTAGGCACACTAGAAATAAACTGCATAAAAATAGCCCAGTGTGAATTTCTGTTAATTTTAAGTTAGTATTTATTATTGATTTCATACATCTCATTGATGGATAAATCATATTTGAAGAGAAAAATTATACGCTCAGACCGGGACTTGAACCCGGGTTCAAGTCCCGGTCTGAGCGTATAATTTTTCTCTTCAAATATGATTAAGTTAGTATGTTTTTTTGTATTATTGCATTTTTTCCAAAATGAAGTTGCTTTATTAAATTTTTGTCCATTCTGTGTTGAGATCTCTTTACTGTATTATAAAATAGTGAAATTTCTGCATACAACTACTTTTTTAAACCAATCACAATTACTTGGAAAGGATTATTCCTATGACTATATATTCTGATCCTCTGTAAGATGACTCTCTCTCTCTCTTCCCAAACCAACGCCGATGCTTTTGATAAGTTTATAAATGTCTTACTGCCTGTATTTGCTCATATTATGTAATAAACCTAATGAAGGCTATATTCTTGTCACTGTGTGCCAGAGGGATAGAATAGTAGTTATTTAAATCCTGTATCCCATTGAAATCTAATAATACAACAATTGAGAATAAAAATATTAACATTTTTTTTCCTATTTAGGCAACTATGCAAGACATTTGGTTTGTAAATTCAGAATCTTTCTATGATAGCTATTGATATATGAGTTTAGTCTTCAATTTGTACATATTTAAATGATAGTTAAATTAGTAACAGCAACCTCTGCTCAAATAAATTATCTTACCTGAACTCAGTAGTATTAATGTGCTTGCAATAAATTATATTCAGATGTTGATATTTTCTTCACATCAATTTCTTTAGCATAGTTAATTTTTTTCCATAAAATGGGGAGCTGGGCCATTGTTATAATCCTCAACCTGGAGGACCAGATGATTTTTGTTCAAGGTTTCCTTCCTCTAGGCTTTGACGAACCAACATATCCTTACAAGGCAGCAGTTGCCGTATCCTAGCAAGGAGCTGTCACAAAGTACTATCATCCAGGCCAGAATGAACCCTGGTTTTTTAAAGAGGTGTTATTCCTCCATCACTCCCCATTTCTCCTGGCTTGTGACAGGCAGAGTCTAGGTTGGCTGGAAATCCCTATACTATATTGGGCATTAAGCAGAGAGCAAGCACATAAACTATAGGCGACAGATGCAATTTTGGAGGAGGATTTCTAGAAATTCAAAAAGAGACAAAATTAGAAATGCTAAAATCACAGAAGTAATGGATGTTCAAAAAGACATTCCACAAGTTATTGAAGAAGACTGAAATGGTTTGGTCACAAAGAGAATGTCAGATGACAGGATCCTATGATGATATTAAATCTTGAAGCGGAGGGCAACAGAAGAAAAGGGAGATCAAAAGAAAGTGAATTCAAGGAGTGCATAATAGGAGTATAGTGTCGAGAGGATAACAGAGTGTGATGCAGAGAATAGGGATTTATGGAGGAGTAAAATTTACAATGGGTTGTAGAAAAACTACTGTATTATAAAGAAATTCCTAATAAAGAAGAAGAATGTTAACATTTTCCAATTATGGTGTAAAGGTCCAGATTGTATTCAGGATGAGGAGATATCCCCTATTAGAAGACTGCTTTTAAAGTAAATTTTTGATGGTCGACTTAAAGACCACCACTATACGTTTTTTCATTTGTATTTTATGATTGATTTCTTTCACAATTTGAACTAACATAATGCAGATAAAACAAATTTGAACGTTTATATGTTTTTAACATAATTATATCATCTCAAATTTTCTATCATATTTTTGACAAATTTGTTATTGATAGAAACTGTAGTCCTTTGTGAAACAACCAATCATAAGACAGTAGATTTCAGATTTTCTTTAGGGACAACCTTCTGAGGAGTAATTTATTGGTACTAGTTATGTACATTTAATAAAAATATATTACTCATACATTACTTTATTATAAAAAATTATACAATGGATATTCAACATGCTTATATTATACACAATAAAAGTAAACATCACCTACGTAAATATAAAAATAGACCACATTAAACTATTTTTCTACATAATATAATGAAACCCAAAGCATGAAAGGTGCACCAGGTGGCTTTGGAACACACACATATATTATAGAGATCTTCTCTTCTCTATTGTAATTTAACCTCATATCTTATAGGTTGGGAGAGAGAGATACTTTGGATCACACATGGTTACTGAGGACCTCCAATCCAGGACCTGCCCCAAGACAACACAAATATTTAAGACAAGATGCACAATTCACTCACATTCATACTAAACCTGGCAAATATGATGATCACAGATTGTTTAGGCCTTAAAGTTTCCTAACATTTGGCGTACGGGTTCAGAGAAACCATCAATAAAACCATCATCCAGGAAATCTGTCATGACTGGGGATCAAACTCAGGCCCTCTGCAAACAAAACAGTGATGCTAGCCCGAGACCATAGCCGTGGTGTATATTACAAATAAAACTTTAAATAAACACTTTCTTTGCAGATGTATAAATACATTTCAGATAATTTATATTCATTATGTCCACCGCTGTGGTCTCGAGGTAGCGTGCTGCCTTGTCACGCAGCGGGCCCGGGTTCGATCCCCGGTCGGGGCAGTTTTTCTGGGTGAGGTTTTTATTGGGGTTTTTCCTCACCTGTAAGACAAATGTCAGGAAAACTTTAAGGTCCAAACGGTCCCCGAAATCATATAGCCATCATCATCATCCTTGTCATTACCATCATCATCACCATCATCCTTCACTGGTGTGGAAAGCAACGGGAAGCTACCACACCTACACAATTCCCTAGTAAAGCTGCAAGCATAGCATGAAAATGCTATGATTGCAGTGAAGGACCTGCCTTCGGGCAGAATTACTATAGATGGATATTCATTATAGGTGAATGAATGAATCTTTGGATTTCTGACTACAACAAGTAAGTCATGGCATAATAGTGGCTAGAAGGGAGGGTGCAGCACAGGCATGTGAGAATTTATAATGCATTTACAATATTTCTATCTGTACAGTAAAACTACACATAATTTGACCAATATCATGAGACAAACATTTAATATATCGAATTGCAACGTGCCTATTAGGATTGCATTTGTGAATATTATTAATGGCAGTTACCTGGAACATATTTACTTATTTTCTCACAAGGAAATTTAATTTGCAGTCATCTTATTTTTTTTTTGTGACAGAAAGCTTAAAAAAAACTTGAAGAGAAAAACATAAACTACTGAATTCTGCTTATATGATTCTAACAAAACGATTATAAAATAGTATATATCTCAATATCCGGCTTGTGATCTGGGGATTAAGTTGCTCGTCCCAAGAGTCAAGGGTTAAAATCTGGCTGGGGTCGATATATTATTAGGATGGATGAATCTTAGAAAACAAAAAGTTTTCTGGGAGAAACTTAGAGTCATGGATTCCGAGTCTGAAGATTTCAGGCTCGTAACATAATCTCAGCCTACATTGGAGCAAAATTGAATGGCCTTTCCCATCCAAGTAAAGGCTTTGTAAAGACTTAATGAAAATTAGCAGCAGAAAACATATTACAGTAATTAAGACATTTTGTCTGTACATTCTTACCTCTTTGGGTTGTATTTGTTGAACATATGTTTCAAGGCTTCTGATTACAGTCTGTAATTGCTGACGATGGGGCTCAGAAGCCTTGAAACATATATTTGACAAAAACAACCATAAGAGGTAAGAATGTACAGACAAAATGTCTTAATTATTAAACAAACTTCTTAATGATACTTCCTATTGCATTTTAAAATACTATTACAGCTTCAAAAAATCTGTCTACATTGGTGAAAACTTAATTTGCTGATATACAAGATAATATATTAAATCAGTGGTTATGTACAGTTTATAAAATAATAATAGAAACCTTTATATGGGTTGGGGAATCAAAATTGGACGTATATATCAGGGGATCCTGGCTCTTATGGACCATAGTACTGGTAATGATGATGCTTATGATTGACTCTCTACTCCATTTATACTAAAGAACATTTTCTCCTTTTCAAACTGAGTCTTCAATGCACAATTGTTAAATATTGTCTAGTCATGTGGTAGATCTTCAATCTTTTCTAAAAACCAACAAAAATGAAAAGATTGAAGACTGCAAAAAATCGGGAATTTATCAAATTAATTGTAAAGATTGTGAAAAGATATACATAGGAAAAACAAAAAGGAATCTAAATACAAGATTAAAGGAACACCTCAGAAATGTTAAAAATGGAGAAACAGAAAAATCTGCAATAGCTGTAGATGCCCGGTCAGAAAAACACAGAATAGAAACCAAAACAAAATTACTTAAACAATTGGAAAAACCGAAGGAACTCACAATTTGGGAAAAAAATTATATATGCAAGAATAAAAACACAACTATGAATTTTGAAATACCCGGTGATAAGGAGAGGGGATTGATTTGGAAGTTCGTCGGTCAGCCATCAGATGGCGCGGAGGTCAGTCTGCAGGATAGGAGGCCATTGGACATCAGTTGTGAATGTAATACAACATTGAGAATATCACAAATGAAGTGAAGAAACTCGAGTCTGCTTGGGAGTTAAGAAGTATGAGGTGAGTGAAGAAACAACTAAACAATAATATCTAAAATGTTTAACTGCACATCATACACTTTTATTCCTTGTATGTTCCTCAGTATTGTACTATCCTGGAGAACTGGTCTTTATGTGCATGCAGTCCAAGTCTTCGGTGACATTCGGGAATGAAGCGATGTAATATCCCAGCAAGCCTTCTAGAAAAAAAAAAAAGAATGTTTATGATTTTATCAGATAATCAAAAGTGACTAATATTTATTCACCATCAAATATAGACTATAGAACAAATGCATAATATTTTTAGTGGATTCTACTACTTTAATAACATTGTAATTTCTCAGACGTCATAAGCTAAGGGGCAAAATTTTTATTTTCTGCTATATTAAAAAAAGAATGTTCCAAGAAAAACATAATGTGTAGCAACAATTGATATGTTACATTACTTTATGCATTGTAATTTGATTCCCTTTCAGTTACTGGTACACATTATTTTATTCATGATTACTGTATTAACAAGTTTCATTATTCTCATTATGGATGTATTGGATTACAACTCACCTCTAATTCTCATATAATGTTTTCACAGTTCATACCAGAACATGTTATACAAATACAACATTTTGGGCAATTGCATACAAACGTTAAGTTGCTATATTTATGGCATTTCTTATTAACTCGCTTTTAATTAAATTAGAGGTTTCTTTATGGGAAGCCATATTATCTAATAAACTAATTGGTGTACGCAAACTTGCAGTGCACCATAAGGCAAAGTTGGCTATTCTGTTTGAACAGTGACTAATGCAGGTGGACTAGAGGCATAGAATCTCCAAAACTGACTTATGCTGTAATAAAGGTCACCATTTATCAAATATACAATGAAAGTTGCTTAAATCTATGATGGCTGAACTATAGTTTATGACCCACTATGCTATACCATACAACATTAATATGACACTGTTACACTATTTACTTTTTCCATTTCTACTAACATTTCCTACTGTTTTAACATTTTGTAACGATTCTTAAAACATTTTTTTATATTTCTTATATATTTATCTATGTATATAAAATCTCTCACTCATTTCTTCTAAGTTCTACAGAGCTGTAGTGCATATGTGCATGCAAAAGGTTTTGTCAATATATGGCAAGACTAACTGTGCTATTGTATGACAATCTTTCACAATATAACTACTATTTTATTTTGTTTGGTTAAGAAGGAAAAGTTATTGTACACCAAATTAGATTATCAAATAATAAATTATTCCTTTCTTTAAAAGCATGCTTGGGAACTTATTGTGAAGATTGATTATTCCAATAGCACAGATACTCGTCATCTATCGAGTAAGTTCATAAGCTTTGAGCATCCACACAACTGTTATGTAGGAAAAATGGAAAAACTGCACTTAAACTAGCGTGAAATATTTTCAAAGTCCTATAGAACAACAGAGCGCATGCGCCAGAGTTTATAGAGCCAGCGATAACCCACAATCAAACTACATATCGATTATCATCCTCGGTTACTATCCGTCGCAATGAAATTTAAATGACCAATATTTGCAATAAATCTCCAAATCTATGTTTAAAAAATATATTAATAATATTAAAATTACCAAACGTTTATTAAAAATGGGTGTACACTCACTTATCACTCCCTCATATTAATCCAACCAGCGATAACCCAAAACAGCAATAGAAAAATTAGAGACTAGGTAATATACTCTGTGGAGAAAATAGCAGCATTACAATATTGAATAACAGTATCATAATATTGTGATTTGTATATTTAAATATATACTTCAAAATTGTCTAATAATGTTATAAAAATTGTTTGAAAAAGTTTAAAATATTAAGTAATGTTAGTAAATATAGAGGAAGAGCTATAGTTTACAATATAACTGAAAATCAAGTGCTTGTAGAAGTGCAGTTGAGCCGGAAAAACTTTAGTTTACCTTCCCTTAATTTTTGTGTCCTACAGTGAAACATGTGCATGAGCATAAGTTTATAGAGTTGTCACTAGATGGAATCACAAAGAAGTTCTACAGAAAATTTAAAGAATTGACACTAGATGGAAGAATGTAGCTGCGACCAAACTTCAATACATCCCCAAACATTTGTTAGAAATGGATATACACCAACTTTCTCCTTCCTAACTTAAAATAAATTATTTGCATATTATTTAATGAAGCATATACTAATCTGATATACACTAACCTGTCCCATCAGAACCTACAAAATGAACTGAGTGAACATCTTTTTCTGAGAATATACTTTTGAATGTTGGTCATTCCAATTTTCACAGATATCTTCACCATCTAGTATAAGTTCTTCTAGCGTTCACACATGTGCACAATGATTCTGCATACTTCAAAGAAATAATTGTGTATGGAGATAAATATTTAATAATTGTAAAAAAAATGTTATAAGTATTGTTGCAAAATGTTAGATAGATGGAAAGCTGTGTGGCCATCACTTAAGTGTTGGCGGTGAGCAATCCATTTTGATCCTCCTTAATAGGTAGAACCCCTGGTTCCTGTAAAATACAGTAGCACCAGTTTAAATTTTGAATTCAAATTTGAAGTTAATTAGCAGAGTGAAGTCGGAAGCGAAAATGTTTAAAAAAGTACAAAAGTTAGTAAAGACAGAAGGAGTACGTAAGTCCCAGGCAGACACCACACGCATGCACGACAAACGCGAAGCAGTTTACTCTATGGAATATCGCGATGCAGCCAACATTATACATGCTATTTAACAAACCTAAAAGCTAACGTAATGCAATTTAAGTACTCTAACTTATGAAAGACCAACCTAAAAGCTAACCTAACATAATTTAAGCACTCTAACCTGTGAAAGAATGCAACACCCAAAAATAAATAGTAAGTTCTCAAATTCTGAAGTACATAACCTATGTTGGCTGCACTGTTGTTGCATAGAATATTCCTTAAAATCAATATGGTTGCCACGTCTTCATGTTACGTATATAGTTAAATATCATAGAAAATGTGTTCAAGTAATCGTTAGAAAAAATGTAAAATTTGTTGTAAATGGTGGGAAATAATTTGAAAATAAAACCTTGTTGGCGCATGCGCGTTGTGTCTGTCTCGGGCTTAGGAAAAATTCTCACTGCACTTAATGGAAACTTGAGCCAAAATAAGTATACGTGGTCTCTTGGCATACAATAGCCAGTGCATTTTAATAATAATGTGTCAATGTAATAACAGCTTGAAAAATTGGAAATTAAGTATAAGTTTAGAGGTCCATGGTAGTACAACATAATCAACCTTGCATATTGAACATTCATACCATAATCACTACTGTAACTTAAGTTTTAAGGTTATGGCACTGTAATATAATCTCAAAATTAACACTTCAATGTTCTTTTGTTACATTTTTGTGGGTATGTAACATATAGCCTAAGAAATTACACTTGGATAGAAGACTATTTTTTATTAATTTTTTTACTAAATATAAAATATTTTACCTTTCTGTTGTAATCGATGTATGATCAGATCCACATTGAACGTAATTGCTTCGTTTCAAAAGCGAAACCAGACGAAACAATCTTCCATACCTTCTTCAAGATGAACTGGTCTCCTTGAGATTTTTCTGTAGAATGTTGAAAAAAATTATGGTTATGTTACTGATAATATCCTGATTAATAATAATAATAATAATAATAATAATAATAATAATAACAATTTATCAATTTTATGATAGTTTAGAAAAAAGGTTATGGCACACGACATAATACACATTTTTTATTTAAAGTCAATGGCATAACCAACGTTGTAATTAAGATTTTAATTTAATGGCATTATAATATAACCTCAAAATTTGCACTTCAATGTTTTGTTAAATTATAGTGTGTAAAATAAAAGCAATTATACTTTGAAAAGCACACTTTCATAGAAGATTATTTTTTAAACTCCTACCCCTATTATAAAATGCATTGTATTATACAGTATTATCTAATGAAGCTACAGGTTCAAGTACGAGTATTAATGCTAATTCATGCTCATACCTTTTTAAATAAAAATGTTTAAATAATCACCTACAAATATTAAACAATGATTGTGGAAATAATAAAATACAAACGAAAAATGTTAAAATCTTACCTTTTCGTTTTATGTTCTAATCGATGTCTGATGAGATCAAGGCGAAAGCGGACGAAAAATTCTTCATCATTGTAATTTTCAATATGATCCGGTCTTCCCCTGATTTGTCTGAGTTTCCGGGTCTTTAGAAACATATCGTATAATACTTGGTCGTCACTATCAGAATCCAGAAATAAATTTCTAGACATGTTTCTGGCTGCCATTTTGGAAAGTTAACTCGAGTATTTCACAATAATCGGCTTCGAATGACCGTAGAAAGTCTACCGAGTTTATGCTCCGGCTAAGGTGCAATACTGTCGTGGTACAACGCAATTTTGGCTGAATACTTGAGATAGCATGTATTCAGAACTTATACTGAGTTGGTACAACCGGCCCTTAACAGTGCGTTACCTCGTGAACCTCAGCTATAGCTTTTTGAGTATGCGCAGTGGGTCTTAACAAGAACTCTGCTTTTTGAAGCGGCTCAATTCTTTTTGTCGCTATTTGTACATATTTTCAGATGTTCATTTTATTGTTTTTTTCTAAATGATTTAATAGTTCTCTTCTTTTTCAATTATGTGATCCTGTATAAAAGAATGAACTGCTGCTTCCAGTTTTTGAATTTCACCAATTTGAGTATTTCTGAAATGTTTTTTATTGTGTGTCTCCAAATTTCTTTTTGTTTTTCCTATGTTATCAATTTTGTAAGTCAATCGCAGGAATTCCAGATTGGTGCATTGTTAGTTGGTGGCTGCTCACTCAAGTGAACATTCTCAAGCAGTTTAGAATTATTAGTGAAGTGATTTCTTGCAAACAAATCCTGTTGAAATCGAATGACTTATGTAAAGTTTCTATTAATTTTTTTATGTAGATAAATTTAGGAAAATGATGGAAAGACCATGGAATATTGTTTTATAACTCTCGAAAGAAAACTGGTTATTTTTCCAATGCGGTTGCATTGTGAAATGTTTGGCGACAAATTGTACTGCATTAATCCTCCATTCAACATATTGTACAGTGCAGTACTTATTTCTTTATTTACAAATTTTTAAAAGAATTGTAAAACAGTAAGACTTATATTGTAATTTTCTCTATGTTATATTGAATTTGCAGTATATAGGACCGCTATAGATTGGATTTATACTGTAATTAAATTCTTCCACTTCTTTAATATTTCCATCATTTGTTAAGTAGCTGTTTAATAATATATTTCTGTGTGTGATGTTATATTTAGTTTTATTGGCATTTACTTCTACTTTTGACTACCGGTATATTATCAGATAAAATATGTTTTAAAATACTGTTCTTAATGGCAGGATATATTTGACATTGTTCCTGAGACGTTTTTTCTCTCTTGTGGACTGTGGGATTTCTTACTTGTATTTTGGTACAACACATTTATTAGTTTTACCGGAAAAGTGCCTCCAGATCCAACAAAGAAATAGTAGGTGAATGGAGAAAACTATTAACGGCGAGCAAAAATTTTTAATGGGAAATCAGACACATTAAGAACAATTGCGTTTTTTTTTAGATTCTGATGGGCAAGACGTGAAAAATGAACAAAGGCACATGGGATCTTCTTGTAGGAAATCCTGAAGGAAAGGGGCCAATTGGCAGATTTAGAATGAGATGGGAGAATAATATAACCATGATTTGAGGGTAGTAAATTATACAAGAAAAATGCCTTGAAAACATTGGATCAGAATAGTGACCATGAACCTGTGGGCCTGATAGTGAATTACAAGTTATTGATGCTAATACTACTCAGGTCAGTTTCAAAGTATTTGAAGAGATTGTGTTGTATTGAGACATTTGCCAACATGTATTTCTTACATATTATTGACTCATGAGCAGGATATGCCCCTGTAACTGGTTGTGCTCTCTTAGCTCATGTGTCAGATATACAGAGTGTTAGTTTCAGTATTATCCAAAACTCTAAATAGAGATAGAGAACCAATGGTTTTTAATGGCTACTTCTTTTTTCTTGTTAGCCATTATCAGCCTTAGTGATATAAGGGTTAATTTGCTAGCTATGGTTTCAAACCTGGATGGAATCGATGGATTTTTAGGATGGAAAAATCCTTGGGCCAAGTCTAATAGAAGGGACTAAAAACAGTGAGTCCTCCTGAATCTGATTAAAAGGAAGTCTACTCTAAATTATAGAGTCTGAACAAAATTTAATTACCCTTTCCATCCAGGTAGTACCTTAGATGCTTACTAGGTGTCTCTTTGAGACAATAAGCTAACCACTTGTCACTCACTGACATCTGTAGGAAAATCAGCATAACGAAATTAGCTTGGTTAATAACTCTCCCACTATGGGAATGATAGACAAAAACCTGGT
Source organism: Diploptera punctata (assembly GCA_030220185.1). Classification (NCBI taxonomy): domain Eukaryota; kingdom Metazoa; phylum Arthropoda; class Insecta; order Blattodea; family Blaberidae; genus Diploptera; species Diploptera punctata. The sequence goes on along the minus strand of JASPKZ010007992.1, from coordinate 94,037 downwards.
GTTTCAAATTGGATGTATGTATGTATATAGCTAATGCTCTGGATTTAACAATAAAGTTATTCTCCTTCTTGCTTCCCAATACACATCTTGATAATTTTGAAGAGCTACATAATTTGTTTGTTTCAATTTGTGTACTGTGCCTTCCTGGGGGGTTTCTGGACTTTTTCATCATGGTTGGTGTTAAATCATGAACAAATAATTCTTTAGCTGTCATGTTATAGGATTTGTATTGTAAATTGACATGTTTATAATTCAAGATGTTTATTCGTTTTTGCACAAATATAATTTTGTTGTACTTCATCACTTTCATGAATGGAATAAACAGAATAGTTATACTACTGTTTAGGCTATGCCTAAATGGAGTTTTCTCACCCTCTAAGAAACCTAAGCTAATACATACAACTACCACACACCAATGGTTCCACTTTCCAATGTTTCCACGTTCACATTACTCTTGAAAAGTAGGATTTTAAAATTAAACCATTCTATGGTATATTAACATCCTGCGCCATACCCGAGTGGTTAAGGCAGGAAGCCTTGGCACAGAATTATAGGACTTGCACTGGTTCGAGTCCCCATGGGGGAAGACATTTTCTCATGGTATTTCAGCCAATTGGGACTAGTGCCCACCCAGCATCATGAGACATTGGGTAGCTACAATAAGTAATGAATGCAGGTTGAGAAGATCAGTTATAACGGCTGGGAGACCCGACGTGCTGACTAAATGTTACCCCTACACTGGCTAGATGATCGTCCACCTCTTTGATTAACACATGTGGACGTGAGGCCAGCAGCCGGCTGGTAGGCCAAGGGCCTTCTAGGCCTATCGTTTTTGGAGTTTAGTTTATGATATATTAACATGCACATACCTGTAGAAAGATCAGTTGGTTGATTTGACAACTTCAGTATATATCCATCTCTTTCTCTCTAATGAGGGTTGGAAGGCGGTTGGCTTTGTTAAGTTACACTCAGGAGAGTGGTTGAATCCGAAAATTTTTTGACAGTTACAGAAAATGAGGCCATTAAAGCATGGCATGGACTATAACAGGAATATCCTTCTGAATTTTTAACAGTTAACACTATTGAAAAGTGCGGAACAAAGTAATTGGCCATTGCTCTACCAATCACCTGCTGGCTCACATTTACAGAAGAGTCCACCAAAGTATGGGGAAGTATGTTTGACCTGTGGTAAGGACATTTTTCCGTAAGGGATAAATAAATTAATCATAATCGTCATAATAGTGCAAAGGCGGGTTTACGGGTTAATGCAGGTCTGTTGAAGCACCAGTTTTTACTATAGTCATGAAGATTTGAGAAAAGGTTATGTTTTTAATATACAAGGTTTGACCACCCCTGACCACTTACAGAAAGAAATATAAAGCCTGTTTACCTTCATTTTCAATGAAGTACACCACTTGGTATATGCACTTTTCCCTTCAGCTCTCTCTCTCTCTCTCTCTCTCTCTCTCTCCAGCATCTGTATAGCTTGCAGGAAGAAATCTTCTCCATCCTCTGCAAACTAATGACTTACATTGTTCGTCAACTTGCCTGCTGATGGTTACCTCTTGAACTTGAGGGGAGCAGGCAAACCTTTTTGTTTCCACTCTTTATTTTGAAGTTTAGTTTTTGGGTCATATTGGTGGATCTATGTTTCATCCATAGTTACAAATCTATATTTTTTTTGTCCTTTCTGTACTTTACTAAGAGATGCAGATAAACCAGTGCAAGCTATATCATTGGGTGAGTTTTACCATTATCCAGAAGTCATCTTTCATGTCCATTCTTGTATTAAAATGTTTTGAATTGTGTAATATGACAAGACTGTTATGTCCATTTGCCTAATTCTCATTCTCTGCTCTTGCATCACCAAATCATTGATTTTGTTCTGGAGTTGTGTTGTTCACTGATACCTTCAGCATCTAGGTCTCCCCAAGATTCGCTGTTGCACCTGAACGCATGACACCACCACTTAACAGTGTCATATGACACTTCACGTTCACCTTATTATTACATAAATCCCTGAGGTAGAATTGTACCATTTTTCTGCAAGTACTTAATCACTGCTTTTTGCTCTATGTTATGAATAAACTGCAAATTAACTTACTGAGGAACATTCCTCTGAGAAAAGAGGAGGTTGCTATGTTGCTGTGCTCATACTAAGCTAACAGCAACATCATGCCACCTGCTTTGGCCATTAGCCAGGTGTAGAGAATGGGGAACACATGTTATTTCCAACATGTGAAATGGACGTACACTTCATGGAACATAAGGGTTGAAAATCTCTTGCAACTTCGACAGAACAAATCTTTGTTTCTATTTTATGTGTGTTCCTCCCCTTTGCAAAACCCCAGATGTTGAAGTGATTTATGGCACTGGCATGAAATCTGACAAAATTTGAACAGCGAATTCATTAATAAATGGATTGGTCTAGGTGGGCCCATTGGATGGCCTGCTTATTATTCTAATGTCAAACCTCTTCAGTTTTGTGTATGAGGGGATGAGGACACTTGAAGATCTTGTTGTATGACAGTCCATCACTCGGGTCCTCGCAAATTGCTGTCTCTTTGCAGCACATGCCTGGATTATTTGAATGTATACAACATGTGTGACAAGTAATTGCAGAACTTGTATTGAAGCAAGAGGTCTCACCTTTGAACAATTTTTGTAAAGGATTACCAAATGGTTTTGAAGCCTGACTGTCATGTAATGTTACAACCGTAGTGTTATTGTTCTTTACAGTACAGCATAATTACCTGTTTTCTCGTTCTGTATTTAATTTTAGACCCATGATATTATAACAAAAAATGTGTGTTTTGTATTCTCTATCATCCATAGAGGTTTCATTAAAGGATTTTATTACACCCTGTATATAATTTTTTGTCCTAAATATTTTTCATGCCCAATAAGTAGGTTTGATGAAGATATGTAAACATAACAAAAAATATAATCATCATCCTGCCAGGTATTAGTCCTTGAAGAACTGTTACGGCCTGAGAAAGCGGTTTTCATGCCATCTTTTCATAGGTCGACCAAGTGACCGTTTCCCAATTGGACTGTAGTTCATTATTGCCTTGGGGATCCTGGATCTAGCCATTCTTAAGACATGTTCCTTGCAGTTTAGCTGATATCTGGAGATGTAGTCCAGTATTGGTGACACATTAAGTTCTTGAAGGATTTCTACATTTTTCTTTCGATCCCATTTGGTGTAGCCAGCTGTTCGGCGCATAAATCTCATCTCACAAGCTGTTAGTCTGCTTTCATCTCTCGTCCTTATAGTCCACGCTTCACTGCCATAACATAGGACTGGTCGAGCCATTATTTGATAAAGACGAGTACGAGTTGATTTTTGCTCTAATTAAGGTTTTAAAACTCTATTAATAATTCCCATTGATTTGTTGAATTTCACAATTTTCTCTGGTAAATCCAAATTTTCAACAAAAGAGAGTTTGTATCCTAAATAAGTGAACTCATTACCTCTCTCTAAAATTATATTTAAACAAATTTTGCTTGGTATTTGGGATTTTCCACAAAAGGCCATTATTTTAGTTTTATTGGTAGATATTTCCATTGAATATTTCTGGGCTATCAAATTTAAATTATGTACTGACCATTGTAAATCATCTTCAGATGTTGCTAGTAAAACAAGATCATCTGCAAACATTGTTGTATCTAATTTTAAATTACTATTGATAGAGATACTTCCATGTTTAGTTTCTCTAAAGTATTTTACAATGACATTCATATGTATGTTAAAAAGTAGAGGGGAGAGGCCACAACCTTGTATGACTCCTGAGTTTATTTCTTTCCACTGAGTTATTTTTTCTTTTATTTTTATTGCAATGAGAGTTGATTTATAAACGTTATATTATTATTATATATGATCTGCTTTGGGATCTGATCTTTCATCAAAATTTCAAATAACAGACTTCTGTTCACTTTATCAAACGCTTTTTTAAAGTCAATAAATGCCAAGTGTGTTTTTATATTAAATTCACGATGTTTGTCAATCAAGATTTGCATTGTGAAATATCTATCAGAGCATGAACTACCCTTCCAGAAGCCATTTCGTTCTTCTCCAAGTATACCTTCATAATATTTATATAATGTATTATTAATAATAGTGGAATAAATTTTGTAACCAGAGTTTAATAAGCTGATCCCTCTGTAATTATCACAATTGGTCTTATCTCCCTTTTTAAATGTTGGAATTACTAATGACTGACCAATCTTGAGGTGGATTTTCTCCTTGTCATATGATATTCAAGAAGTTTAAATATATTTTGAGAAATAGTTGACTGGAATGTTTAAGTAGATCAGTGGGTATTTCATCTTCACCAGGTGCTTTGTTACTCTTTATATTTTTTAAAGCTATTGAAGTTCTTCTAAGGAAATAAAGTATCTTTGTAAATTATCTGGCTCTTGTATCTGTAAAGAGGGACAGTTGTTTGTCCATAAATTTTGATAATAATTAATCCATTTATCATGAGGAATTATATTTATTCTAGCAATATCTTTGTTTTCACTATTTAAATTTTTCAAAATTTTATATATTGATGGTTGGGGCCTTGTTACATCATTCTCCCAAAAAGGATACAAATTGTTCCCAACTTTTCCTGTGGTGCTTGCGGACTTCACATTTGGTAATGGCTCTTTTTCTGTGGTATTCTATTTTATCTTCATCTTTTTTTGTACTAATGAATTTTATATATGCCATCTGCTTTCTTGTATACTCTTTTTAATTTCATCATCAAAGTTTCTTAGGCCTTTAGCTCGTTACCATTTTGGTTTTTTACCAAGACTTTCAGTAGCTGCTTGTTTTAAAATTGTTTTTATATGTTTCCATTCTTCTTCTACATCAGTGGCTAAAGGTGTTGTTTCTTTGATAAAGCCATTTTATGCTAGTATCTTGAAGTAAATTAACTTTAAATGAGAATTCTTCCTAAGTGAATAATAGTTAGATTCCTTCTAAATCCACTGAATAGATTAAAATAATTTCAACAACTCAAAGGAATGAAAATGGCAGGACTGCCACTATGAATGCTTAATCTGTAAATCAAAAGCAAACGACCATGATGAAGACCAATCAAACGGAGAATTGTCCAAGTGAAGTAGAAATATAGTAGGAAAGGATTAGAAAGAAGCAGAGCATTGGAATACAGAAGTGGATGAAAATTCATTTGAAATCTACATTCTGTTAGGGGGATATTAGAAGAGGAATTTGATTATTCCTATATGAGTAAATTTATCTTCTTCACTCTATAGTTTAGGCTCTGGGACCTTTCCATCTTGACAACATTGTTAAATCTATTGAAGGGTCTTCCTGGTTGTCTTCTAGCTTGTTGTTTTATTATTATAAGTTAATTTTGGGTATCTATTGACAATAAATTACATTCACAGGCCAAGGGAGTTATACACAGCCTAAATTATATGGAAGCACAATTAAAAGCAATTGAACAATTAATTTCCATCAGACTATCACAAACAAAAACTATGAAACAAAGTGATATATTTTGTGCTGCACAACAGAAAATCAAGAAGGAAGTAAAGCTGTGTGACCCTGATGTTTACATTCAGTTGTATACCATTTTCATCCCTTTGTTAACACACCCTCTGTGATGTTGCAGAAACTTTCAGTAAATTTTTGTGCTTGATATACAAGCACCTGTGCTTATTTGTGTAGCATCACACCAGGAGATGAAATAGTCTTTTATTGTTCAATGTTTATAAGTAAACAGAAAAAATGATGGGTCAAAATGTTGAAAAGAAAAGTTTGTGGATTATAGTCTTAATGATTCATATTATTATTATTATTATCATTATTATTATTATTATTATTATTATTATGATTATTATTATTATTTTCCTAGATGTCAGTATGAGGCGGAACGCTGACCATGGACCACTCAAATGACATCTATACGAAAACAAGTGTAATTAAATTAATATGGTTCAAATTCTTCCCTGTAGGGGGAGAGCGCCTAAATCTCTGTTAAGGGAAACATGGTCTTACAAGAATACAAGAGAATTATTATTATTATTTATATTATTATTATTATTATTATTATTATTATTATTATTATTAAACAGCATTTTGAGTACTCAACATGAAACCAAATTACATGCAGCACAGATGAGATTTTTATGTCCTCTTTTAGGCATAAGTAGGTTGGAAAAAAGAGAAATGTTGGCATTCAATAGAAGGTTAAAAGTTCAATACATGACAGAAGATATCCAAATATATAAAAAATTAAACTCCTTCGAACAACAGGCCTAAAAAAGCTATTTTCTTATTAACATTACATGAACATGTGCCATTTACAGAGGGGGATGATCATCCAGCCAGTGATCGGCATATGAAGTTTCACAGCTGTTATAAATTGTTTTATCATCCTGGAGTCACTACTTTTTTTTAGCTAGGCCACTGTTGGGTAGCAATGGTACCATACTGGTTGGAATTACAGGAGAAAATTATTTTCTTCATGGGAACTCACACTATCCCAGGACCTGTAACCCTATGTCAAATCATGATAGCCAAGATCACTTGGCTTACAGTGCAAGAATTTGTTTAATTTCCATAAATAAACATAATCAGATTGTTTTCCAAATAAGATATTCCAGTATCAATCTAAAGGACACATTATTTTCAATATAAGTAAGTATATGTGAGAAATTAAAATATTATGAAATAAGTACGGTACATGGATGGAAGACTTTTAGGTATTCATGAGATATTATGCTCTCATCTAACAACTTGGTCATAAGCATTTCAACTCAAATGTAGAACATCCTTGTTTCACATTATATTGTTTTGAATTATGTTGTGGTTTATCTACCATCTTACACATTACACATTTTAGAAAATATTTTGTTAATTCAGTGTTACACTAGCATCACTACCTTAATACTCGGCAAACATATCAATGAAGATAATCAGGAATTTATCAAAATACTTGCAAGGACTGCAATAAAATATATGTAGAGAAAAAAACATGGTTTTGTTTTAAATAACATTTCAGGAATGTTATAAATAGACAAAATTGAAAAAATCGATGGTGCAGCTCACTTTGATCCAGGATCAGAAAATTTTACAAGAAAATAAACTTTTAAAATACTTGGAAAGATGAATAGACTCTCACATTATAAGAAAATATACATTCAGCAGAACATGATCAGAAAAATTAAATTAGAAGTTATCAGCAAGTGTAATATTATCTCAAACTAAATTCAACCTCCTTGTAATACTGCCATTAATGCCTTATTTCTTCTTCTTCTTCTTCTTCTTCTTCTACTTCATGAAATTAGGTCTTTTGACCTATTTTCACATCAAGTTGGATTTAATTAATCTTCTCATCTAGTAAATGGGCATCCAATACTTCTATGTCCTATTGGTTTGTACTTTAATTACAGCTGGGGGATTCTCATTTCAAAAGTCAATTATCTTTTGTTTTTTTTTTTTGGAATGAGAATGCTGATTAACTAAATAAAAAGTTAGGGGAGATCATATTTTATGAGATGAGATATGAAGTTTCTGATTTATAATTGTACTCTAAATACAGTTTTTCTTGTAAAATCTAATTAAGGTTAGCATATGTTGGTGAAAGTTGTGTATGTTTTGTTGGTGTTACAGTATGTGTAATGGCGTGAAAACCCGTTTTATGAGTCTGCAGAATTGAAATGCTACGTTAGTATCAAATAAAAAATTAATAAAATTGGTGAGAGGGTAGAATTTCACATTTGCTGTTTTATATTTTTTAGGGTGAAGAATACTTGGATTTGTGCTAGAATGTAACATATTAACTAATTATTGTAATATTACATTTTCAGGTGGATCAGAGTGAAGAAAGTCTTGCTGGAATGCACAATCCTAATGAGAATTTACAAACAGGTGACATAGATTTGACAAGTTCATATTTCAAATGTTCGGTTTGTAATGTCTCATTTTCTCAGAAGTACCTTCTTGATAATCATTTACTCTTGCACAGTAGTGACAAACCATTTAATTGTTCCGTTTGTAATAAATCATTCTCTCGTAAGTCACATCTCAATGAACATTTTTTCGTACATAGTAAAGAGAAACCATTCAATTCACCTATATGTAATAGGTCATTTTCTCAAAAGACACATTTTAATAGGCATGTGCTTGTGCATAATATGAAACCATTCAAATGTTCAGATTGTAACATGTCATTTTTTAATGAGTCAACTCTTACTAAACATTTATCTGTGCATAGTAATGAGAATGCATTCAAATGTGCTCTTTGTAGCAAATCATTTTCTCGAAAGTCGCATATTAGAGAGCATTTATTTGTGCATAGTAATGAGAAACCATTTAAATGTTCTGTTTGTAACAAGTCCTTTTGTAGGAAGTCCAATCTTAATAAACATTTACTAGTGCATAGTAACGTAAAAGAATTCAAATGTTCTATTTGTAATAAGTCTTTTTTTTTTAAAGATCAATCTTTAAATACATTTACTTGTGCATAGTAATGCGAAACCATTCAAATGTTTAATTTGTAATAAGTATTTTTCTCAAAAGTCGGGTATTAATGCGCATTTACCTGTACGTAGTGATGTGAAGCCATTCAGATGTTTGATTTGTAATAACTAATTTTACCGGAAGTTACATCTTAATACACATTTACTTGTGCATGACGATGTGACACCATGAAATATTCTGTTTAAGAAATATTCTCGCAAGTTTTGACTTATTGTACAGCCTTTGAAAAAAATGATGGCACAACACTCGATAATGGAAAGTTAGAGTTTTGATGAGCAATTCACACCAGTACGTTGTTACATGTTTTGACTCGTTTGAGTATAAAGCGGAGGGCGTAAGTCTCTTCATGCAGCATTCATACAGTTTGCTTAAGTGGAGCAGTTGGTAAGATGCACTTTTTCCGACGACGCGGGCCCACGTTCGGTTCTGGTCAGGTATACATTTATTATTATTATTATTATTAATTATTATTATTATTATTTTATTATTATTATTATTATTATTATTATTAACGTCGTTAATTTTCATAATGCCTACATGTTACCAGGCTTCGTTATATATATATATATATATATATACGGAAATATTCCCGGTTGGGTCAGGCTCCTGGGTGATATTTTTTTCAGGGTTTTTCCTCACCTGTAAGATGAATGTGAGGAAGCTAAGGGACCAACAGTCCCCGATCATCATCCGCCCATCACTATCCTTATCATTGTCATAATCATTCTTCACCGGTGTGGAAACAAACGGGAAGCTACCACACCTACAGTTCCCTAGTAAAGCTGCAAAGCATAACATGAAAATGCTATGATTGCAGTCAAAGACCTGCTTTCGGGCAGAATTATTATGGAATGGAATATATGGAAATAAATAAATTAAAGGAAACAGCTCATATATATATATATATATATATATATATATATATATGTATATATATATATATATATATATATATATATATAATGAATAACGATTGTAACGTCTCATGACTTTGTTTACAAAACACATGGCATAAATATTATTTATTTCCATTACTAATACAAAATGTCTGATTATTTTAAATTAAGTTAATACTAACTTAATTATACAGGTAAGTCCGGAAGTACTGCATCACTTCATACAGACAATTTCTAGGACAGATAGTTGTGGTCTAGTGGAGGGAGCTTTTGTTTCCCGTGCATGAGGTCGCATGTTTGATCCTGCTGTCATGCTTTTTTTTTCTCTCACTTCCGTATTTCTCATATTTGTTCTAACCTCGACTTCATTATTACCCTGTGTAAGGTATATATATATTAATTGGTGTTTCTCGTATAATTTATCATATTTATATTATTATTATTATCATATCATTATTGTTATTACCCTATAAAATGTTGTTTGTACATGAAATTTACTTTGCTACATTTATTGTATATTTAACTGTTTATAATTAATATAGTGTATATCTATATTTGTCAAATATTTATTTGTATTTGTGCTGCTTGAGTGGAAGAGAGGGCCTTATGGCCTTAACTCTGCCAGAATAAATAAAGTATTATTATTATTATTATTATTATTATTATTTCAATTAATTTTCTTTAATTTATCTTGCTCTGTTTTATATGCAGTATTTACCGCACTACTTATTTACACGAAATTGTTTTCCATTGCAAGACACACAACGAAATAGAACGGATTTAGTTTCTCAAATAGTTGTATACCTGTGAACCAAATAGCTGATCATGCGCAGTGGCTTCGTTCTAAGACTCAAAAATTATCTGTGCGCCATCAATTATTTCAAAGGCTGTACATTTACTTAAATGTAATGAGTATGGAATTGATACTGAGAGCAACATCTTTCTATAAACTTGGCATTATTTCAGAATGTCGGTTAATGATATGTAATTTGATAATGTTAGGAAGTGAAGTAAACTATTTTCTTTTGCAATTGTAAAATAAATACTTTTCCCACTGTCCTCTTTTGGCAACAACGTCTTTTCCTTCTTTCTACGATTGCTTTTTAAATAGGTCAAGAAATCCTCGAATTTCTTTGACAATTTTTTAAAATGTCGTTTAGTCAATCGTCAACAATAATATAAAATATAATGTATATTAAAATCCAATAATATCTCAGCAACAATGCTCAACTGTATGTGGACTTTCTGCCATGTTATAAGACTGATGAAGTGAAATAAGACTACATAATTCAAAAGCTAATTGATGATTGGGTCGGATATCACATTGCTACTGAGACTATATTTTACTGCTCCCAATTAGCTGATATTAGTTTTTTTATAATAGTTACATGTATCTATAAGAAATTTATGTTTTATAGATATTTTAAACAATTCCGTGTGAATTAACCTAGTATAAATACATTTTAACCATCTCAAACATATTTGAGGATCTTTTCCCATCTTATAAGTATCCCACTACAGGCCCCAGGAGGCCCTTGGGGTAGTAGGATGTTCAGGCTCCCATTTTTATGGTCAAATGGCACATGATGTCAGCCGGTTCTCAGCCCTGCGTGACGGCCGCCTTTATACCCAGAACAAGCGTCGAGTACTCATTTTCGGTTACAGGCTGAGTCCACCGCAGGGCCATAGTGCCGCCAGAACGTTTGGGGTCAGTTTAAAAATACTGACCCCCACCAGGAATCGAACCTTCGAACTTCCGGCTTGTAGCGTACTGCCTTAACCACTACGCTACGGCGTGCCCCCCATCTTATAAGTAAGAAACAAAAATTCAACAAGTTATCATCGTGTATTAAATATCCTCTATGAATTTTATTGTTGTACATGTAATATTTTGAATGAAGCGTATGATCCAATGTTACCTTATAACAGTGACATTTTTTCCCTTAAAATATTGATGAGGATATCGACTAGTTCCAAGATTTTATGTGAAAACACATCACACTGTTATAAGCTAAAATTTAATCATATCCTTCATTATATATAACTAATTTTCCTCCATGGTATCTTTACCTTGTCGTGATGGAGTGACTTGCGTGCTTAAATGACCTCGAGAGCTATGCCGGCGGTAGCATCGCAACCTAAATGGTTACCCATGTCGGATTGGTCGAAGGCGATAAGCCAGGCTAAAAATATACACTTAGCTACAAAAAGACTCTTGATCTCGAATATTTGAAGTTGTAGCGCGCGATTACTAATTGCACTGTAGAGCTACAATAAGTTTTCCTTCTTCTTTTGAAGAGCATTCTTTCCCTACACAACAAGGCACCGAAAGCTTTGCTCAGTGCTTAGTGGCTTGATTCGAATGCAAGAGGTCACAGGTTCGATTCCCGGTGAGCTTAATTTTTTTAATTGTTAAAATGATCTAAATTTGATTCTGTATGTCCCTTCTTAAAGAAAAAACGTACTAGCTAGTTGGAAGTATTACTATTTTTATCATTTACTTATTTATTTATAAACAGGTTTACAATGTAATAAAACAACTTCCTATACTCTAAGCTTTTTAAATTTTTATCTTCTTTCTCCATTCTTCTCTATCTTCTCATTCCATTTCTTCCAGACTTAGCCCTCATACCTCTTCGTACATCATCCATCCATTTAAATCTAGGTCGACCTCTCTTTCCTTTTCCAGGTGGAATCCATTCCAAAGTTTGTCTGGGTAATCATTTTTCTGGCATCATACATATATGACCATGCGATTGTAGGTGTCACAAAATCTAATATTGAATTTTGAACTTTCATTTGTTGTCTGATGATTGTATTCTGATTTCCCCCCCCCCGATTTAGAGTGTCTAGTTGAGCGTCTGAAACAATCCATTTCAGTAGACATTAGCTTTAAACTCAAATTTTTATTCAACTGCCAAGTTTCTGCACCGTATGTTAGGGTGCTTCAAATTATGGATTTATAAATTTGTAATTTGGTATCCATTCATATATTCTTATCCCACCAGACACCGCTTAACATTGTTATTACCGATCTGCCTTTTTGAATTCTATATTTTGTCATTTTCTTGGGTACATTTTGAGTTAATTTTGTTCCATAGATAATTACATTCTTCACATCATTTGATACATCCCATTATTATTATTATTATTATTATTATTATTATTATTATTATTATTATTGTTATCTTCAGCACGTATTACGAATGAATGAACAGCGCATACCAAAAAGAATGTATAATTATAAACCAAAAGGGAGAAGAATGTTGGGAAGACCATTGAAGAGATGGAAGGACCAATTCGATCTATAATGAGATCGGAGCAGGTCATTTGGCTTAATCCTTGTTGTTGATGATGATGATTATTACTATTATTATTATTAATCATCGTGTCATCGTCATAATCATCATTATCACCATCATATCACCATCTTTATCATTATTTTTATTATAATTAATTAAATGTGTTATAATAGAGACGAATGGAAAAAATTTATAAAGCGAAATTGAAGACAAATCATAGGTGCCGGAAAAATGTATAACATTGTAAAAAACCGGAAATATACAGGGTGTAACAGAACTCAACGGCAAAAATTCCGGAATGAGTTCCTCATATGGAGAGAAAAAAAAAGTGTATTACAACATGGGTCCGGAAATTGATAATTACAGAGTCATTCGAACTTTTATGAATGTTAGGTTATTAAGGTTTACAGTAGTTACTGACAGTCTGTTTTCTGTTGGTTGTAGGCTGTTGTGATGTACACAAATGAAGAATATGCCTGTATGCATTTCATCTATTGTTTGGCGGATGGTAATGCTTTGAGGGCGCGTCGTTTGTATCAGGAACGATACCCAACGCGGAGACTGCCAGATCATAAGACTTTTGAAGGAATCCATCGCCGCTTATGTGAATACGGGAGTTTTGCACGCCCACCAAGGACCGGGGGACGGCCAACAGTTGTAAGGCCTGAAGAGGAGGAGACTGTTTTCAACATTGTAGACGAAAATCCTGGAATAAGCACAAGGCGCTTAGGACTGCAGACCAATTTGTCGCATATGTTGGTATGGAGACTACTAAGGGAACAACAATTGTATCCATATCATCTACAGCGTGTAGAAGCCTTATCTCCTGCGGATTATCCTGCACGGGTAATGTTCTGCCAGTGGTTCCTCCAACAATGCAGTGTGAATTCTAACTTTGGAGCTGTCGTGTTGTTCACGGATGAGACAACATTCACAAGGGATGGGATCCAGAATTTGCACAACCAGCACGTGTGGGCAGACACGAATCCCAATGCAACAATCACAACACATCACCAACAGAGATTCTCAATTAACATCTGGGCAGGCAGTGTTGGTGATAGTTTGTTGGGACCCTACGTTCTTCCGAACAGGGTCAATGGACGTGAATACACACGTTTCTTTTGCAATCAATTGCCTCGTTACTTGGAAGACATGTCACTAGCATCCTGACAGCTGATGTTCTTCATGCACGATGGTGCTCCTGCACGTTTCAGTCTGTCTGCTCGCAGGTACCTTAATCGAACATTTGGTATCCGCTGGATTGGTAGAGGAGGGCCAATTTCTTGGCCATCACGATCTCCCGATTTAAACCTCCTGGACTTTTATCTTTGGGGACATCTGAAGTCTTTGGTGTATTGAAGCCCTGTGGATGATATAATAATGTGCACGCACTGGTGGCAGCCTGTTAGACAGTACTCACTACGCCAGGCACTTTTTTTTATCGTGTTGGAGACTCAATGCGAAGATGAGCAGCTGCCTGTATTGAGGCACAAGGAGGTCACTTTGAACATTTCATCTGACAGAACAGAGCGCTCCAACAAGTCCCTTGCATTTTAGTCGCCATGTACTAACATTCATAAAAGTTCGAATAACTCTGTAATTATCAATTTCCGGACCCATGTTGTAATACACGTTTTTATTCTCTCCATATGAGGAATTCATTCCTGGAATTTTGCTGTTGAGTTATGTTACACCCTGTATAATTTGATCTATACCTAAAGTTTTTTAATGAGTCTTATTTAAGAAGACTACTTTGTGTGCCTAACTAACAACCTTCTACAAGATCTAGCCAACACAGTTATTCGGGTCCGAAAATCCTAAGGAACCACTTATATGGAACATCTCATTGAAACGTCTTCAACTGACTCACATTAAATGTCTGTGTTATTATCTCAATTGCTGTAATTGTTTATTATGTTCACAAGCATTTTTTTTTCGTTTCTCTGTATTCTCGTTGTAACAGTGTGCTTTGTCTTCAGGCTGCCCCCAATTGAGGGAAGCTTAATACAATTATTTATATCCATCCATCCATAGTAATTCTGCCCGAGGGCAGATCTTTCACTGCTATCATAGCATCTTCATGCTATGCTTTACAGTTTACTAGGGAATTATAGGTGTGGTAGCTTCCCATTGCTTTCCACACCGGTGAAGGATGATGATGATAATGATAAGGATGATGATGATGATGGCCGGATGATTTTCGGGGACCGTTGGGCCCTAAGCATCCTGACAGTTGTCTTATAGGTGAGGAAAAACCCCGAAAAAAAAACACCCAGGAGCCTGTCCCTACCGGGAATCGAACCCAGGCCTGCTGCTTTACAAGACAGCACGCTACCTCGAGACCACAGATGTGGACTTTATATACAATTAAGTAATATTCTCGGCTATACATGTACATTTTAGAAAATTCAGAAATTGTGTGAAAATTAAAATATAAGTTGATGTAAAAGACTCCGTGCCATCGTATAGAATAAAATACCTAACATACGAGAAGCATGCTAACAAAACAAAAGAACGTCGCCGATACCTTCTATTAAATATACCAAACGTAACATGAAGTAAATATTCATTTAATTAAATAAGGATAATACTTCAGTTTTATGTGATTTCATATTTATTCAAATGGGTATAATTTAGTTACAGCTGTTTCGGTACTTTATACCTTGTTCAGACACGATAAATGTTAAATTCCCAACAAGATTTGAATGAATCGCCTCTTTTAAATGTATAATAGAGATTGTAAAAAAAAACACTGTTGCATAGTTACAGTTGTTACGTATAATAAAATTCATTAATTTGTTATCATGTCTGAAGAAGGTACAAAGTACCGAAACAGCTGTAACTAAATTATATTTTAATAAATATGAAAATCACATAAAACTGTAAGTTTTATTTTTATTTAATTAAAGAAGTTATGGATTTTCATCAAGAAAACACCAATTCCATTGATTACAAAGTAAATATTTTGGTTATTAACTGTAGCTCAAACTTGAATAATCATGTTGGCAACTTTCGATAACATAGATATAGATCGTAACTGTTGCAACATTCATAGATGCTCACCTCGCTAGAATAGCCTTAACGAGATCAAAAGCTTCATTTCTTCACAATTACCAATTGTTTCTTTAAAGTAGGTCCAGCGAATATAATGACATATCTGAAATGCTGTGTTAAACAGAATACACTATGATACAAGCGCTTAAGGTAACATTATACAATAATATTATGAAAATGTACATATTTCGTTATGTGGAGATCATAACCATGTTGAATTCTATAATAGAGGACCAGAAAATGAACATAGTAACTTGTGTGTCTTAATTCAACTTTCCTTTCCCATAAAAATCACCGCATGCTGTTAAACATTCTCCATAATTCCGCCTTCACTATTTAATTTTATAGTTATAGACCTTTCTATTGGCTTTTTATTATATTGGCTTTAATACCTAAATTGACAGCCTATCTTATAACATAAATTGGTTTAATTTATTTATGTTTTAATAGAGCAATGTATATACAGGGTGTAAATGAATTATACTGCACAAATTTAACTACGTACAGAGGGATATTATATAAGCATTTTGAGATAATGAACTAATGGTCTACAAATAAAAATGTCCAAGTTATGATTCAATTTGTAAAATGGTTGGCACGCCACTGATTATTTGAAATTAAAATTGAAATAATATGATTCAGAATGTAACTTACAACGAGCATGCGCCTATAGCTCAGCGGTTATCAGTCTTACTACCGACGCAATTGTAAGATTGGTGCATCACGTTCGAAACTACGTAGAGTATATGTATACTTTTTTTTCCCCTTTCTTCCTTTATTATGTATGTCCTGTAAATTAGTTACGTACGTAGATTTACTTCTGGTTAATTGTTTATTCATTATTTTACAGAATACGGTATTGGAATGTCGGCGCAGTACATAAGTTACAAAACTAGCTACGTACGTATTGTACAGACAATTGCTTGAAAGGTTGTATTAATAATACATATACTTCGGAGTACAATAGGTTCCGTAAATAAAATGTGCAATTGTACTGTATAGTACTTATGTACTTAAATAAATGATAGTGCAGCGATCACAAGAGTAATAATATGAAGATGTACATATATAATGTAACTGGGGAATAGGAAACAATACATTTGAGTAAGCCAGAAATTGTTCAAATTAGCCACCTCCATTCTCACAAAACAGACGACATCGGCGACTAAAGGTTTCTCGTTCCCCGTTCAAGATACCAGGTGTCTCGCGGATCACATCACATGATGTGATTATGCGTGCGACTAACAGTTCATCTGTATCAACAGGGGTCGCATACCACAAAAATAACCAAGTGGACAGAGATCTGGAGAGCGAGCTGACCACACTACAGTTGAACTACCTCTTCCTATATCCAGCGGCCAGGATATACTTCATCCAAATGATTTCACACAGTCCGGCGGAAATGAAGAGGAGCCTGATGTGAAGAGGAACTTCTTCTAGCAATCTATGTAGGACGTGCTCTAAAAAGTCTTATCTGTGACACCATTTAATCTCTGGGGGAGAAGGTGGGGGCCAATGATGTGGTCAGAAATTACGCCTATCCATACGTTCACCGAAAATCTCTCCTGGTGACCTCTCTCAAAGATGACATGAGGATTTTCATAATCCCACATATGACTGTTCTTTGAGTTCAGTACCAGCCCAACCGTATTTAATATTGCCTCATCAATGAATAACACCGAAGAAAAGAAGAGCGGTGGCTGAAGCAAAGTCCAATACAAAATTGAACCAGTTGAGCGAAGTCCACGGACTGTAGGGCTTGTACTTTTTTCAGATGAAAGGGATAGATCTGGTCTTCGTGTAGGACTTTCCATATGGTTTGATGGTTCGTGCCCATTACATGTGCGATAGCACGAGTACTAGTAGAAGGATCATCTTCCACCCTATGAAGAACATTTTCTTCGAACTCTGCAGTGCGGCACGTACGTCTTTCACTGGCGTTTACCTTCAACATCCCATGCTCCCGCAAAAGCCCATCAACAGACTCGAAGGTAGTTCGGTGAGGATGGCGTCTATTCGGATACAGACATGGCAGCAGCTCTTTGCACCATTGCCTTGTTCTGCACCATAAATCAAATGCATTTCGGCAAATTCAACATAACAGTGAAGGTGTTCCATGATGCTTTCATGTAATGCGACTGATACTGAAGTAACTTTTAATAAGATGTTAATGTAATAACCAATACGGGAATAGGTATTTTGCGCTTGCTTATACTGAACAAATTTCAGTGTCAACATATCACAGTACACACGCAGGAAAGAAGAAGAAAAAAGTGGCCTGCCATAATCTGAACCATCAATGTTCCAATCACAGATCCATCGCGTTAACCACTAAGCCACACGTTAACTACACAGATTCTGCGCGTTTCACTCAGAGCTAAGGCTCACAATTTACCGATTCTGCTTTAACCAGTGCAGTGGCGTGCAATCATGTACTAAGTTCGACATTTTAAGGAATTTGTTAATCCAATATTTCATAAACGTTGTTGATGAATTATTAGAAATCAGGATCTCGGAATTAATACAAAGGTCTGAACTTATTTTAGTATAATTTCCTCTCCTACTTTGCTCTCCTGTTGATTTATGTGTATTAATTTTCGGTTACTTTGATTCCCTATAACTCGCCCAATTTCCCTCCTAGCACATTGGTTCCCTGTCTCAAATTACTTGTATAATACCTCTCTGTAAGCAGTTAAATTTGTGCGGTATAATTAATTTACACCCTGTATATATATATAAATTATTTAAACGTGTGACGAATTACACAATATACAACATTAACGTAGGTATTTTACTATAGCCTATGATTTTTTTTCTCGCTGTGAACTGACAGAGT
Source organism: Diploptera punctata (assembly GCA_030220185.1). Classification (NCBI taxonomy): domain Eukaryota; kingdom Metazoa; phylum Arthropoda; class Insecta; order Blattodea; family Blaberidae; genus Diploptera; species Diploptera punctata. The sequence continues at coordinate 75,452 of JASPKZ010007992.1, read as the reverse complement.
TAAATAACTGACAAGATAAATTAATTTAAAAGTTACCCCATTCAATTGGTTATATACGTAACTGTAACTTGTTGATCTTGAATTATCACATGTTTGTTACCCCATTCAATTGGTTATATACGTAACTGTAACTTGTTGATCTTGAATTATCACATGTTTGTTACCCCATTCAATTGGTTATATACGTAACTGTAACTTGTTGATCTTGAATTATCACATGTTTGTTACCCCATTCAATTGGTTATATACGTAACTGTAACTTGTTGATCTTGAATTATCACATGTTTGTTACCCCATTCAATTGGTTATATACGTAACTGTAACTTGTTGATCTTGAATTATCACATGTTTGTTACCCCATTCAATTGGTTATATACGTAACTGTAACTTGTTGATCTTGAATTATCACATGTTTGTTACCCCATTCAATTGGTTATATACGTAACTGTAACTTGTTGATCTTGAATTATCACATGTTTGTTACCCCATTCAATTGGTTATATACGTAACTGTAACTTGTTGATCTTGAATTATCACATGTTTGCAATGAATTACACAAATTATAATTATTAAGAGCTCTTTACATTTATTTATTTTACACAGTTTAGAATAATTTTGCAATTCTGCTAAACATGGACTTTTACTTTAAGGTAGAAGAATGGATTGTGAGCGTTTGAGAATAAAGTTCTTAGGAAGATTTTGGACCAAAGAGAGATGAACGGCGAGTGGAGAGGACTCCATGACAGTGAGCTACATGCGTCATTTTTATAGGAAATCAGATATAACAGTAGTTAAGTCTTGTAGACTGTGATGGACAGGACATGTGGTACAAATTGGAATGATATGGAATTTTCTTTTAGGAAAACCAGAGAGAAAGCGCCCAGTTTGTAGATCGGGAATGAGGTGGGAGAATAATATCAACCGTGATTTTAGGGAAGGAATTTCTACAGTGAATGACTGGAAAACATTACTCAGGATTGGGATCTATCGAGAGCTTATGCCCGCGCGGCCATGAATCTACGGCATCGATAGTGCCAGTAAATTAGTTTTGAGTAATACTAAGAAATTGGGACCGGAAGTAAATATCAATAAAACTAAATATATGGTCACACATAGAAATACATTATATAATGCAAATATACACCTACTGACAAATGAGGGAAATTCTGAGGAAGTGGCTGAATTCAAATACCTAGGAACATTAATCACAAATAGGAATGAGATGCACAAACAAATTAAACATTGGTTCAATTCTGGAAATGCGTGCTATTATCCATTACAGAGACTCTTGACGACCCAACTCCTTTCTACAAACGTTAAACTGAAAATATATAAAACTATTATTCTACCAGTTATATGGATACGAAACATGGACTCTTTCTTTAAGGGAGGGAAGGAGATTGCGAATATTTGAGAATAAAGTTCTTAGGCAAATTTTTGGACCAAAGAGAGATGAACAGACAGGTGAATGGAGAAGACTACATAACAGTGAACAACCTGATCTTTATAGGAAGTCAGATACAATAAGAACAGTTAAGTCTCGTAGACTACGATGAGCAGTACATGTGGCACGAATGGGGAATGAAAGACGTGCATGGAAGCTTCTTGTAGGAAAATGTCCAGTTGGTAGACCAAGAATGAGGTGGGAGAATAACATTAACTATGATTTGAAGGAAGTAGATTATACACGGGATGATTGGAATACATTACCTCAGGATAGGGATGCATGGAGATCTTATGTCCGCGCGGACATTAACCTATGTATTTGATAGTGCAGTTAGTTAGTTGGTTATAATTTATCTTATTTAACAAATCAAAGTGTTTAATGTATATTTTAACTTATCATGCAATAAAATTTACGTTTTGTGAAAGATAGATTGTGGATCAAAATGTTGTTTATCAAAATTGAATTTCGTTTGAATTTAAAAAATATTCGATAAATAATTTTAATAGTTGAATGCCTCAAATGACAGTTCGTTTAATTTTACAAAGTGAAAATAAAAGTAGTTATTTCATCAATTGTAACCACGTGTTAGTCTGCGTGGCTGGAGAAATACCGTCAATATCACTAATACAATTATATGCTCTGAACAGTAAGAAACCATAAAATATTTGTTTTCACTCACGTTATGATATGTTTAGTTTATAATATATTATGAGAAATTAGATTGTATCGCACAAGGAACTCACCTCACAACTTACGAAATTTGAACTATGGATGTCACACATACTTCCATGACCACACAAATGCACAGAGCCTCCTCCGAGAACCACACATTAATACTAAACGTGGTGAATATGTTGCCCAGATGGTGTTCGGGGACTGTTTGGATCTTAAAGTTTTTTGACATTATTTTACTTTACAGATGAAGAATAACCCGAAAAATCTCCATCACCCAGGAAACTTGTCCCGACCGGAGATCGAACCGGGTGTACGAGACTGCGAAGCTTCCCCGAAACCACAGCGGTGGACACTAAATGAAATGACATAATTATGTTATGTTAAACGGTCGCTATGTAATACTGGCGTTGTTATTTATAGCTGCTTCATCACGACAATCAACATGAAACATTTGCTTATGAGTAATTTTAGCCTCTTTTAATTTCTGTATAAATTTTAATCACTTTATTTAATTAATAAATATGCATTTTCATCAAGTAAACACCAACTCAATTTGTTACTTTATAAAATGATTTTAATTCTGGATTGATGTAGAAAATAATGCTGTGGACTTTCATTTGCTTTGGCAAGTAAAAAGAAAAAAAAAACTATCACCTTAGTCTTCCCAAGAATTTCAACTTGGTAACTTTTGAATTTGAATTTCAGTTGTCAGCATTGTCTTGTTTGGTGAAGTAAGATGCGTATCGTTATATAACAGTTTCAATTATGACATATCTTTTCGGTGTGCGTTTTTGTATATATTTTATTTTTCTTTAATTTGACCGTTTTAAGAAGATATGCACATGTTTTAGTCCCTAACAAACCGATACGTTTGTAATTGTTTGCGAATGTATTTTGTTTTTAAATAGTGCAATTTCGGTTAAATGCGTTTTCTCATTAATTTGGATGACGATTTAAAAATTCATAACTCTATGGATTGGACAGTCCACCGCTGTGGTCTCGAGGTAGCGTGCTGCCTTGTCACGCAGCGGGCGCGGGTTGGATTCCCGGTCGGGACAGGCTCCTGGGTGAATTTTTCTTCGGGGTTTTTCCTCACCTGTAAGACAAATGTCAGGAAGCTTAGGGCCCAACGGTCCCCGAAAATCATCCGGCCATCATCATCATCCTTATCATTACCATCGTCCTTCGCCGGTGTGGAAAGCAACGGGAAGCTACCACACCTATAATTCCCTAGTAAAACTGCAAAGCATAGCATGAAAATGCTATGATTGCAGTGAAAGACCTGTTCTCGGGCAGAATTACTATAGATGGATTGAGTGCCAGTGATTTATTAGCTATCAGGGAAAAGTATACATAACTTTAGTTTTTCAATAAAACATGAATTAGACGATAAAAATAAGTCATGAGGAAATTGGATGTCTTTACTTGATAGTGCTTCTAGGTTGAGAAAATTACCTATAACAGCTGGGGACACGAACCGCTGACCACATTTCACTCAGATATTGTCTAAATTATCGTCACGTACGTAATCATGTAGTGTGAAGAAAGAAGAGGCTTAACTTTAAAAACGATTGTCAAAATGTTACCTGGAAGGATGCAGAAGTTGAGACTTGCACTTGTTATAACAAAGTTACATATTAACAAGCATTTGAACGGAGATAAATGTATTTAATATTTACATGAAGAAGGAAGCGATGGTACATTTGTCTGTCTACAAATCACAGCTGTGTAAGTTCAAAGATGAACCAGTTTTATATCCAACTTGTGAAATATTAAATTAAATTAAAACGTTATTTTTCAATTTCACATTCCATGACTTTGCTGCGCAACTTTACAGTTATTACGCCATCATTGTTGTTATCGCTATGTAACAAGTAGAATTTATTCAAAATTTAATGAAAATATTTTTATGAGATTACTAACTGAACGCAGCGAAAAAAGCGCAATTTCGAGATAAATAATTTATCTAATTATTAGAAATCACACATGGTGCATTAAATTAAAATTCAATATGGATTTTGAATGCGCCTACTTTATATTTTCCTTCTATATCTCCTTTTTTTAGCCTCTGTGATGGATATTAGCGGAATGTGATGACTGGAGATTGTGAATTTTTCACGTGTAAAAATCTGGAGGTTATGTGTATTTTCTCAAGATAAATCAAGAAAGAACTCTTTACCATAAGTTTCGATATACTATAATGTTGTCTTGACTTTTTATAAAATCTGGAGGAAAAGAAGTGACAGAACTAAGAAGACATGGATAGAGGGAATTATGAATTTGATGAAGGACAGGAGACTGCAGGACGGTGACTGGAAGGATAGGGATGAATGGAGGAACAGAATCATAATTTAATATTGGACACATCAAGATGTGTATACATTTTAAAACTGTCAAATAAATAATATTTTTTGTGTTAACGATTGTACTGTTTACATCTGTTAAATCAAGTTACATAAAAACAATTTTGAAGACTGAATTAGCGTGAAAATAATACAAAATTATTAAAACAAAAATTATATAATGAATATCAATAATTCTAACCTAATATTTATTAACACAATCAACAACAGACTCGAAGCAAAGGGACATGCGCAAGTTTGAGTCCGGAGAGGGAGCAAATTTTCTCGTGTAATTTCGTCAAGCATGACTGAAGTACAACAAATTCATGAGGAATTTGTTTAACTTTAATATGTAGCGGCTATGACAGCTAGGGAACTCGTCAGGCTGACCACATATCATCCACAGTGTGTCTACCTCTGTAAAATAGGCAACCGGCTGGAGCCGTGTAGACTTGTCTCATCATGGAGTTTAGTTTAGTTTAGTTTAAAGATCGGAAAAGATTGACAGCATATATTAGAGATCCTTCCACTGAAGGGACTTCTGTTAGGCCTGTAACATTATTTCTTATTTCCTCTCTCCTCGAAATCTTGTTGATCATCGCCAGAATTCAATTTCTATAGAATATAAATTTGTTGAAAGCACTTGTTTGTTTTCAGGCGTTACATGTATACTCTTAAGTGTTTTGTTTCGATCACTTTATTACCCATATTGTCGACTTAGTGGATATATCATGTCAGCAATTTGTTGTTTCTTGTATGAGTTAGTAATTTTTCATAAGAATTTAATTATCACACACTCGTAATTTGTCCTCCTCCCTTATAGTAAGAGTCCATCTTTCGCATTCATACATATAAAAATGGGAGAACAAGATATCTTTAGTTTAACGTTTTTTGAGAGAAGTTGGGTCGATAGGTGTCTCTGTAATGCGTAATAGAACACTTCCAAAACTGAGCCTATTTTTTCTGCATTTTATTCCTATTTGTAATGATTGTTCCTGTACTTTATTTTATTCCAGCACTTATTCTAAATTTCCCTCATTTTTCATTAACTGTCCATTTCCATTACATAATTTATTTCTATGTGTGAATATATATTTTTATTTGTATTGTACCTGTTCAAAATGACGTTAAAAAAATAGGATGGTATATGCAGAGAAGAGGATCAAGTGCTTCACGATGTGAACTATTGGCGCGGCGTTGAAAATGAACGGAAAGTGAAATAAACATATTGATAAAGCGTTATTTATATTGAGGGGACAAGTTAACAGTATTCTAGGTCGAGTGCGTGATGTTCCAGTTAGCACGTTAGAATATTGTATGGAGAGATTGTATTGCACTAAGGTAGTGAGATCTGGGGTTTTCAAAGAAAGGAAATATTAAATAAGGTATGTACGCATTTTACAATACACAGTAAGGACGTGCAAACTATTATGGACTTGGGTCATTTCAGGACGACATAAATTGTGAAATTAATGTACTCAAGTACTGTTTGCGGCTAATCCAAGGTGAACAAAAATGCTTGGATAAATTTTCTATGATCACCAAATTAGGAACTTAGATGCGAAATTCTTGGTCAGACGAAGTCCAAAAGATTAGAATAGCTTGGATGAGGAAAAATGGGACCGAAAGCGCAAGAGAATGGGGAAAATAATTATAGGCTCCTATATATATTCAATAAACTGGAAGGTCGAGCGTTCGAGTCTCGGTGAGGTCAGAATTTTTAACTGACCCTAATCTTCTGGTGGCAACATGGCCCTGGGGTCGACTCATTCTCTAACGGAAATGAGTACCAGACGTTTGTTCTGGGGTAAAGCCCTCCGTCACGCAGGGCTGACAACCCGGCTGACATAAAGTGCCGATTGTCTAGAAAAAGTGGGAGCCTTAACCTCCTGTTACCCCAAGGGTCTCCTGTGGCCTGTAGTGGGATATATATTCAATATGGAATTTATAGAGAGATCAGAGTTTATTTGGTCTAGGTTGGTGACGTGGAGGCGGTAATTTGTAAAAATTATCGACGATCACGATAGGCGAATTTTCCGATATGCGGGAAAAATGTTATGATTTAAAACATTAAGGCGTCAATTGTTGCCGGAAAGATTTATAAATTCAAATCGTCAAAAATGTTCATGCTTCGAGTTAATGTTAACCCAAAAAAAGTACATATCCGTACATTTTAAACAAGCCTGCGATAATATAAATATAAATTAATTGTATCAAATGATGATTAGAATTCCAACGAAATTGATTAAATTGGTAAAGTATTTCGAATCAAAATCAGCAGTGACCGTTTAGGTCTTTAGCAATGAGAAAGGTCTTGAAATAAGTTACGGGCTGCCACGTGATTAGAAAGTACAATGTGAATATTAACGGTACAAAGAGTAGCACATGCTGATATCAACACAACACGATCTAATAAAACACAGCTGAGGAGCTTGTAAATGTTAAAATTAAAAAGGTAATAAATCTTATTTTATGGTTTTGTCAGTATTTTATAACTCAGAATGAACATCCTTATATAAAGATAAGACTTATATAACTATAGTACTAACAGTTGTTACTTATCGATAAAGTATGCGTTATATCCATGGCGTTTTGGGGAATTTTATGAAAAATATAAAAAACCGGAGGTGGCTACAATATTGTCAAATTAGTATCATTATCGAATTCGCCGGTTTAAGGCCACACGGACATTAGCTCTCCATATAACCCTATCCTCAGTTAATGATTTCCAATCATCCCCAGTATAATCTACATCCCTTAAATCGTGTTTAATATTATTCTCTCACCTCATTCTAGGTTATCAACTGGGCGTTTTACCTCTGGTTTTCCTACCAGAATCTTCCATGACCTTCTGTCATTCCATATTCTTGCCATATGTCTTGGGATGGAAGGCACTAATATCCCAAAAATGGCTATGAAAGGAATAGTGTTTTGAAAGAGTCATCTTAGAAAGAAAAATAATGGAGGACATATTTTCTTTGCTTTAATAAAGATATTGGGAGATGAAATCGATGCATAGAGAAGTATGGAGGTGAAGAATTATGAAGGCCAAGGCCCGTTTTGCACTGCGTGATGATTATGATGAAGTAATACAGAACAAAAGTTTATTTTTATTCTTATTCTTCTCCTCATCCTACTTCTTCTTAGATTGTGTAGTATTTTTTTTTTTTGGACTAGTAATTATAACGCTGTCTCTATTCCAAGGTTCACAGGATCATATATTGCCGGCGTCCTTTAGGACTTAAATTCCTGTATATGGATTCCCTTGGAGCTTGTAGGCCATATCCTTGCAGGCTTTTCGCGTCATGGAGTTTAGTTTAGTTTGGATTAAAGAATGGAGATGCATGGTTTAAAAGGATATTGATAACATGTTATCAGAAAGGATATAAAATAAAATATTTGTAATTTTAGTGATGTTTTAAATAAAACTTTTACTCGTATTTACAACATGTGATAGAATTATTTTAAACAACGTTTTCCATACATCACCCAAAAGCACTCAACTGTATAAATTGTTAGTTTTATATTTAATCTGTTTAATATCAATAGAAAACATTCAGTGGCGGTGCTTTGTAACGTTACAGTTATTACGTCATTATTATTGCTATAGCTATGCAACAAGTCGCATTTATATATTTCTTGATGAAATTTTATATGTTTATTAAATATTAATTAAGCATAGCGCGGAAGTCCCACATCAATTTAAATAACAAATTACACTTCGTTTCCTCGTGGAATCTCCTGCTTAAATATACATAAGAACAGCTTTATCTTTAAAAAATTTAATATTACGTTATATTTACAAATAAGTTGACATTAAAGATGTAATACACACAAGACTACAATAGGGCGATATGTTAGTTTTTCATTTTTATAACAGCTGGAGGACTCGACATGCTGACACACGTCACACTGTAATGACTAACTATCTCACTGGCACTATCGAACCCATAGGTTCATAAACCATGCGGACATAATCTCTCAATACAAATCAAATTCCCTCAAATCGTAGTTAATATTATTCTCCCATCTTATTCTTGGTCTACCCACTGGGCAATTTTTAATTTGGATTCCTATAAACAACTTTTATCTCCTTATTTCATTCCCCATTCTTGCCACCCGTCTACGAGACTTAACTGTTTTTATTATATCATGTAGCTCACTGTTATGTAGTCTTCTGCATTCTCCTGTTCGTTTATCTCTCTTTGGTCTAAACATGTTCTTAAGAACTTTATTCCCATGTAATCGTAATATTTTATCCTCCTTTAAAGTAAGGCCATATGATATAACTGGAAGAATAACTGTTTTATATACTTTCAGTATAACTTTTTTGAGGGGAGTTGAGACGACAAGAGTCCCTGTAATGGCTGTAATGAATAATAGCACGATATTTCCAAAATTGGGGCTATATTTAATTTCTTTGTGCATCTCTTTCCTATTTGTAATTATTATTCCTAGTTATTTGAAATCGGCCAGTTCTTTAAAATTGTCCTCATTTGTCATTAAGTGTCAATTTTCACTACATAATACGGTATATTCTTATGTCTGATCATACATCTAGTTTTATTAACATTTTCTTTCAGTCCCAATTTCTTAGTGTTAGTGAATTGAGTGTGCGTTTTTGGCTCTTAGTATTCCCTCGCTATCGCCTAATAATACTACATCATCAGCATAAGCTTATAGCTTATTAATACCATTGAGTTGTAGGCCATCTTAGTCCTATAAAGATTTGATGACATGCTCTAGTACAAATTTGAATAGTCGAAAATGCAGCGCGCATCCCCTTCCTTTAACTCATTGTGAATTTCAAAAGTATCCAAATCTATTTGTCCACACGAACTTTACCCGTTGTGCCATTTAGACACGTTCGAATAATATTCATAATAATTTGGTGTTAATAATTGTTACATGTATTACTCCCAAACACCAAACAAGAATTTAAAAAGTCAACATATTTCAACAGCAAAATTGTGATTATTAAGACTGAATAAATGTGCATAGAAATAAAGCAAATTTAATTTCAAGTTACGTCACATCACGTGACATACAATAAAAATTATTTACTCTTATAATTAACGTAACTCTCTTTTTCTTTAACTAAGGGAAAGAGGGCGTGACCCAAAGATGAAGTTAATTTGAATCCGTTATTTATTAGTTCGGGTGTTAGAACTCTGATAAGATGTATGTTGGGCAAACAAGAAAAATCTATTTCAGTTAGGTTCAAGGGGCATATTGCACATGCATTAATATCGCATTAAAAGCTGAACAGGTGCCGAAGTTCTAGTTATTCCACAGACTGGAATCTCTTCTTTAGATGGAGTTAATGATAAATTTAAAACGAAATGCGCCGTTTTCCGCCCTGCAGTAACGTGGCGACAATTCCAGACGATGCCAATGCTAATGCGATGATTTACTAGTACCCACTGATGCATAAAACATTATAATTTGCCGCTTATGGTCCAGCGGTACACGACCATCACAGTACACGATGGCGGTACTCACGTTTATACACCAACTAACACTCGGCGAGCGTTGATACACACTAATAAATAAAGTATGTGGTTTTATTTTTAGTTGAATAAGTAAGTTGAAAATGTTATAGTAATTCCAAATATTCCCGTTGCTATATAAATTCGAAGCTACAGTCAGATTCAACCCAGGATGTTACTGTGTGCTTGGAAGAGAAAACTGGGTTGCCTATTTAACATTTTCTTGAGAAAAATCCTTATATAAAACTGAAGATTTCAACACAGCAGGTACATAGTTGTAACTCTCTCTTAAGAAAAAAACAGTTACCATTTGTCACTGAGCTCGTGAGGATATGTACTATCCTGTGTGAAAGTGTCGACTCTCGTATTTACTATAAAACTAGTTTGCATGCCATAAAGGAAAACTATGTTTTTTTTTAATGTATAGTCCATTGATTTGGAAAAATAAATGCTAACCTTGCCCCTTCTCTCCTCCCTAAACAAATAACTTTATTATGAGTTTGGCAACATCTACCGTCTCTAGGTAGGGGGACACTGGCGTAGCCCATTAGGTCTGTAGTAACTTCCTGTGTTCAATTAGAGTGTAAGTTGCAGTTGCATAAGGTATTATTCCACCGACCGTGGAACTAACTTTAACCGCAAAATTACTAAATTACGTTCGATAGAAACGTCCCGCGCCGTAGCCGAGTGGTTAAGGCAAGTGGCCTTGGCGCAGAGCTACGGAACTTGTATTGGCTCGAGTCTCAATGGGGAAAACATTTTCTCATGGAATTTCGGCCAGTACGGGACCGGCGCCCACCCAGCATCGTGAGGAATTTGGGTAGCTACAATAAGCAGCTAAACGACTGAGGGACCCGACATATTGACCACATGTCGCCCCTATAGTGGAAGGATGATCATCTACCTCTGTGATTAACACATATTGATGTGAGGCCAACAACCAGCTGGTAGGCCAAGGGCCTTCTAAGCCTGTCGCGTCAGGGAGTTTTGTTTAGATTTGGCAACATTGTGTTTTACAGGAAATAAAACTGAATACAATATAAGATTATACCAAAAACTAGTGTTTCCTACATTTCTTACTTATTTATGACAAAAAATTATATACGCGCCCAATTAGACGTTTGTGCATTTACCACGATGTTAACGTTAAAATTGCATTACGAGCGGAATATTTATGTTCCATGCTGGCTCAATGCTTAATGTGATATTTTTTCACTATATTGTTTGTAAATAATCAAAATAATTTGCTTTAAAATATTTCTAATGCTTTGTTTTCCAATGTTTCAGAAAGTCTACATACATTTTGCATTTCGAAACAATTCCAATTCCAACGTATCCTGCATTGCACATGCGTAAGAATAAAACAATACTTATTTAATGTATTAAATTGTAATTATATATTTTAAGATTTTTCCGATTTAACTTATATATACATGTGGCAGGTAATACAAATTTTCATTTTTTTTTATTTTGAGTGTTATAAAGAGTGAACTATATTTTCTTACGCGTTTAAAGGTAAAAACCATAATTTGATCAATGAAAATGCAGTCATACATCGGGTTAGTATACATTACAACTACAACTATGCTTTGAAGAAGTATAGAGTAAATTTTAATTTCCCACTTCTGAAGTTCGGATTTCACCTTATTTTTTAATAATACCTGCACCAGTTTATTTTAGTAGCATAAACTGGCTTTTGTTCTATTAATTACATAGATTAAGTAATATACTCTGTGAAAAAAATAGCAGTCAGCATCACAATATTGTCTAACAGTGTCAAAATGTTAATGTTTTGCATATTTAAATAAATACTTAAAAATTATCAAATAATGCTATACAAATTGTCTGAAAAAGTTTAAATTATTAAAAATTGTTATTAAATACAGAAGAAGAGCTAGAGTTTACAACAATGAATTGAAAAATCAAGGGTAAGTATAACTGCTGTTGAGCCTACAAATTTAATGATAAAGTTTTCATTATGCAACAAAGAAAAGTAGACTACCGTACACGCGCTTCCACCACTAAATAAAAGTGGATATAATTTAGAAACACACAATGCAGTCAACATACATAGCTCATTAATCATAACAAACCACAGAAGAAATGCCCCAAATTGAAGTCTTGAACATAAAAACTAGCTGAAATACAAATAATCATTCTAATCTTAGTTTAGTCTAAGGTAAGAGTTTGATCATATATACGAGTATATAACATAGAAAATTGAAACTTAAAAGTTCTGTGTTAGCTTCAATGGAATTTATTATAGGAACTTTGGAATAATATGTGGCTGCATTGGAACAGCATTATTGCGTGAAAAACAAAATGGCTCTAAAATCAATTGGAAAAAAGTAGATAATTAAGAATGGTGAAAAAATAATTAGAGTAATTGTTATAAAAACTATAAAATATTAATTATATTATCTAAAACGAAACCGTAAGAGTACAATTGACACTACACAATTGTACAGGTTATTTTGGGGTATTTTAAAAGCTGACACTAACTTTTTTTTAAGACTACACAGTAGGTGCAACGAGGTTCTTGTTCAAGAACATCGACAAAAAAATTATTGCAAGAACATACCAGTATAATATACAGACAATATAGAATTGTTCTTGTGATTTATTAAAAACAAATGTTTAAATTATGTTAATATTATGTTACATACATTTGAATTTATCGTTACATCTATCTTATTGAGAATTTTCTATGACTTTTATACTTATGTAATTTGTTCAAAAAATTCTAATATGAAGTGATGATAATTACTTAGAGAACCTATTGTAGGCCAATGGCCTTCTCAGTTTATCATATTATGGAGAATATACATATAATTTCTTCTATAATGAATTGTTAGATTACCTAAGTAAATAGTAAAGGCAAGTGATTCCATTGTAGGCTTCGGAAGGCTTATGAGGTAATAGTAACTAAATATGCAAATAGACTATCCATCCATAGTAATTCTGTCCGAGAGCGGGTCCTTCACTGCAATCATAGCACTTTCATGCTATGCTTGCAGCTTTACTAGGGAATTGTTGGTGTGGTAGCTTCCCGTTTCTTTCCACACCGGTGTGGGATGATGATAATGTTAGGGATGATGATGATGATGGCCATATGATTTCGGGGACCGTTTGGGCCTTAATGTTTTTCGGACATTTGTCTTACAGGTGAGTAAAAACCCCGATAAAAACCTCACCCAGAAAAACTGCCCCGACCGGGGATCGAACCCGGGCCCACTGCGTGACAAGGCAGCACGCTACATCGAGACCACAGCCGTGGACTAAATAGACTATAATGTTACATAAAAAATAATTATGTATAGTGTAGAATAATTAAATCTTGAAAATATATATGTGACTTAAGTGTGTTCAGTAATTTCATTGAGGAAATTCTATTCCTCTTTTATAATGTATTTCCTACAATGACAATAAAATTTTTGTGAAAAATTGATTTTAATACAAAACAAAAAATCAATTAACGTTATTTCGTTAAAAAAACAAACTAATCATGACAAGTCTGGTTAAGGGTTGATGTGCACACATTAACATATAAACATGATAAAACCATTTAGATTAGAGAAATGATGCACAAGTTTCAGTTTGGATTTCATTTTTGCTACATTCTTCTAAACCTAAGGAATTTTTTAAATTTTAATTATCTATAAGAGTATTTAGAACCTGTACTTAAATTACTTTGTTTGTTTTCTTAAAACACAAATAGTATATCACTTCTTATTACACCAGGCTCGTCCAATTCTACTGCCATAGTATATAGAGATCCTGTTCGATACTTCCAAATAGAAATGACACAAGAAATGTTACTTTGTACACAATTTTGCATTTTTTAATTGTTATTTGTTTAGAAAAAGAATTACAAAATATTTGCCAATATTTTTTTTGTATAACATTTTCAATGACTTCCTAATAAATAGTGATCTACTTTATGAACTATGTTCATTTTGTTTTTAATAAACACTTAGGAAAATGTGTAAAATATTTTTGTCAACTTTTTTAATTAATTTAAAAAAAAAACTAAAAATAGTTTATAGTCAAAGACATCTGAAAAGATTTCAAAATCCTCGTATTTTTCTTCTGAAGAGAGTAATAATAAAACATGCAAAAATTATTTACAAAATAGCATTGCTTGTGTTGAGCTGTCAATTTTTATTTCTACATGGATGAGGGTGAACACGGTACTTCACATGCGACTGAGCCACCGTGACCGAGCATTCGTGTCGAGTTGAAATTACGTGCCGGTCAAATTAAGATAGCGTTAATTGTTGTAAAAATTTAACATTGAGAAGCACCTCTTTCGTTTCTCTTTGACATATGATCGCTTAAGCAAAATTACCATGTACATATGTCACAACGGTAAAAGCACAATCGACCTAGCACTGAAGAAAGGCCACGCAAAGGGAAAAATAACCCCTCTCTGGACAAACGCAGTAACACCCATCCGAAAACACCTACCAATGAAAATTAACATAGCTACACCAAAACTTAAAATCCTAAAAGTAACACCACTGAAGATATAAAGAAAAATCGACAACGAGAAGATCAAAGGAAGCCAGAAGGAACTAAAAGAAGCAGAAGAAACAGCTATAGAACGAGGGAATCTAGAGGAAGCTACCGTAATAATAGAACAGGTCATCATAGGAACCACGATGCCGGTAAACTTGAACATGAAGAAATCAAAAGAATGGTATGACAAGGAATGCTACAACAAAAGAATACAAGTGTTAAGTAAGTTGCAACAAATAAAAAACAACCAGGAAGACATTGCACGAAAAGAAGATTACGCAAAGGAAAGACGAGAATACAAAATACTGATAAAAGAAATGAAAAAAGCTCATAACGAACAAAAAATTAAAGAGATGGCTGTTGAAGCCCTTAAAAACCCAATACATCGCTATTCGACCAAGAAAACAACAACAAACACAAGCCATACAAATGAAGGAATGGGAACAACATTTCACCAACATACTAAACAAGGAAGGCAGAGACACCACAGCAACAAGAAATCAACAGACCAACACACAAGACACACAGAATGGACTCCTATCAACCATGAAGAAATAAGAAAAATAATAAATCAAGGCAACAACAGAAAAGCATCTGGCCCAGATATGATATATAATGAACACCTCAAAAACACAATTGACCCACTGAACCCCATATGGACTATACGATACAACAAATGTGTAGAACTGGGAAGAATTCCAGAACAATGGAGAAATTCGACGATAAAAGTTATATACAAAGGAAAATGGGATCCAAAAGACCCTAACAAATACAGGGGCATCGCTCTTGAAAACGTTCCCTTCAAGAACCTAACAAAAATTATAACAAATAGAATAAGGGGAAAAATCGAAAAAAAGTTCCCTGACGCGCAATTTGGATTCAGGAAAGAAAGATCAACTCAAACGCCAGTGAAACTCCTCCTTCAAAAACATAAAGCAAGCACACGACAGAAAACAGAAGTTGTACACTGTCTTCGTAGATTTTATACGAAAGCCTTCAATCTAATGGACAGAGGATTAATAATAAGCAAATTGGAAAGTATCCTAGGAAAGGAGAACGCGTGGACCCAAATCGTTACATCAATAATGAAACAAAATAGCATAGTTATATCAGATGGCCTCTCAAAATCAAAAACTATACTGCAAACAAATGGGGTACTGCATGGAGATCCATTGAGCCCACTGCTATTCATAATGGCAGCCGAAAAAACATGTAAGGAAAAATAGAAGACCTAGGAGAAGAAATTTTCGTATATGCATACGCAGACGATATCGTAATCGGGTCAAAGGACATAAGTAAACATCAGAACGCCATAACAACTACAAAAGAATGGTGTAAAACCCACAGCTTCTATATAAAAAAAACAAAAACAGAAATAATGGTGTTCAGAAACGGAGGAAAGATTCCTGCCACAACAGAAATAAAACTGGACAAAGATAAGATTAAAATAGTAAAGGATTAAAATAGTAAAGGAGTTTAAATAGTAAAGGAGTTTAAATATCTAGGCATTACTTTACAACCCAGTGGAAGAAGCTTCGCAAAACATTTAGCAAAAAGATCAGTATTGAAATTATTCAGTGCAAAGATCCTCCCAATAATTACTTACGAGATAGAAATCGTATGGCTACATCTTACAGAAGCTAATCTAATCACGCTAGAAAAAGTGAAAGCTACATACATAAAAAGAGCAAAAGGAGTATCAAGAACGACGAGAAGCCGTCTAGTGTACCTATTGGCAAGGAAGAGTTTCCTTATCGAGGACTTGAAAACAGCATACCTACTACCAACCACGGAACCCTATGAACATGCGCTACAAAGACTACGCAGAAAAAGAGAGGAAGTATGGCCGGAATTCTTCAGTACCGGAGCGATGATAGACAGAAGCAAATTTCCAGATACGACACGTCGTCACAAGATTAAGCGTGTAAGGATTCCACCACCTAATGTGTAAAGATATAACATTCCATGACCCGAAGACGTCATGCATATGTGAAGTGTGTGAACAGAAATGCGAAAGATATCACATCGAAACATGTAAACAAAGAACAAAAACAATTATTACGCAAGACAGACATAAAGTGTTATGATTTTAAAAGTTCTGTGTTATCACCTTTGCACATTTGTGCGCAATCCATGTATATGATCGCTTAAGTTGAATTTTCAGTGATGTTTTGAAAGAGTTTTACAGGACGGGTATTTACATTGTGAGTATGCCACCGGCAGCGATCATAATATTTGAGAATCGAATCATAATTTGATTGTAAAAATTATAATTTATACGCTAGGTGGGAGGGGTTGTAAAAGATCAACTTTTTACATACGCGACTTATGCCATTTTTGATGTAATTTAAAGTATTACAAACTGTTAATGATACCATTTATCAGGAAGAAATTACCATTGTCAAATTATGTTAACATATAATGTGTAGTGGTGGAAATATGATTTTACGTTGTAACCGTCAGACATGTAGATTTTTTCATAGAATAACAGTTATGAATAGGTAATTTATTTTACGTATTAAATCACATTAAAAATGCAAGGAACTTAAAAGCTAACCTAACCTAATTCAATTGCTGTAACCTAAATCAATTACTCGAACTTAGGTAAATTTCAGGGAACGTCCTTTTTATTATTTTACGCGGTTAAATCAGTAAAAGCTAAATTCGGACATATTTTGTTGACTTTTATAAGATTCATGATATGATCCGTTGAGGTAATATTCAAAATTAAAACATAAAATTATGGAATATTCACCTAAAAGGTCCGAAAGCGCTACAGTTGAATAAGTAATAAAGTTGAGAAGATGTACCTTTCAGGTGAATATTTCATAATTTTATATTTTAATTTGTTTAAACCACAGACATGCTTTAGCAGTAGGTTTATCGCTGGTCTTCGGTGGTGTATCGCTAGTCAGAGTTAACCCCAGAGATAACCCAAATGGTTAACCCACTATAGTTGTAGCCAGTGGGTTATCTCTGGTTGTAGCAGTGGGGTATCTCTGGTTGTAGCTGGTTGCTAGTCATCGGCGGTGTATCGCTGGTAAAAAGAAGTTATCACTGGTGTGTTAATCTGTGGTTTATCGCTGGTTAAAAATAAGAACTGTTATAACTTTTGTGGTCATGACAGGAAATAGTCTCACTTTATTTTCATATTTACGAGTAAAATAAAGAAATGATAATTACTTCTTCGCAAGTAAATATATTTAATATAATGTTTTATTAATATTTCTTGCAATTATATAAACGAAAATGCGCACAAGTTGTGCATTAGAGTTTTATTAGCACTTTGCTTTTGCAATCATTATGAATCTGTGCAGGTCTCAATTAATGATTTGGGTCTTTTTTACATGCTGTGACGTGATAACGATCGCAAGATAGTTCACAAAACTCGCACATGCATGCTGCGCCTGGGTCGTGGTAGGTCTTCATTTTACACACTTTGTGATGGTATCCATGTACTGCTAGGGAAATTTACAAAATGGCGAAGATCTTGGTTTGTAGCCATCCACGTTCGATTTACCATTGCTTCTGTTGCGTAAAATTCTATCCAAATTTCTTTTTTCTTAGCTAGGAGCTCTGCTAGGAGATCTTGGTAGGCTGTGGTGGATGGTAAGAGTATAAGCATTCGCAATTGTTCTATGAAGAAGGTCTCTCCTGAGAGTTCATATGCCAGTCGGGAGCGTGTAAATTTGGATATACATAGTATTCTCTTTAGATAGACTGACTTAATTTTCTCTATGTTCTTAAGGTCGTTCTTTGTGAGGTAAGGCCATATGAGTTCCAAACCATAGCTCACGATCGGGATTATCTTCGTGTCAAAGATCTGCATTGCCGTAGTCATAGATAATTTTCTTAGGAATTGGATATCATTCATAGCAATTATTGCCGCTGTCACTCTGTCTTCTACATGCTTTTTGAAAGTAGTTCCCGTAGTCTGTAATGTTACGCCAAGATAGTTGAAAGAGCTTACAATTTTCAGTGGATCTTGATCATGAAAGACTCGGTCTCTGGCAGCTATCCTTCCACCCCTTCTAAAGATCATGTGTGCTGTTTTTTCTCTGTTTGAGTTGCAGCTTATTGTTACTGGCCCATATTGTTAGACGGTTCCAGCATTCTTGCAGATCTTGTAGATTCGTGGATCCCATTGCCATATCATCAGCATATGCGTAGAGAGATACACTCTCTTCCATACCTTCAAGTATTCTCACTACATCTGCTGTTGCTAAGTTGAATAGCAACGGACTAGCAGGGTCTCCTTGTAAGACACCATTTGTCTGTGTGATCGGTGCTGAGGACTGTAGATTATCTGCAATTACTACATAGTTGTACTGCATGATGTTGGCTATGATGTCTACTAAAATAACTGTCTTCATCGAGCATTTTCTGAAGCTTATCCATGGGAGTCTGACGGTCGAGAAAATCGAAAGCTTTCCTGTAGTCTATGAAGACAACGTGAAATTTCTTTCCCTGGTGACTGATCGCGTCATGGATGTTTTGCAGTAGATTTCCTATGGCGAGTGAAGTTGACATCCCTTTCCTGAAGCCAACCTGTTGCTCAGGTATGTTGCTACCAGCTTCTTCGGTTAGTCTATCCGTCAGAATTTTCGTGAAGATCTTGAGAATTGTGTTCTCAAGAGCAATTCCTCTGTAGGAGTCGGGTGAATTCGGATTGCCTTTTCCTTTGTACATAATCCTGAGAGTGGAAATTCTCCAGTTTTCTGGAATTTTTCCTGTTTCTAGACATTTGTTGAACAGAGCGGTCCACATTTTTCCTATATACGGCCAGGCCTCTCTTAAGTGTTCATTTGATATTCCATCCGGTCCAGGAGCTTTGTGACTTTTTAGATGTTCCACAATGTTCTCCACTTCCTTTTCTGAGATGGGCTGAAAAACCTTATTTCTTGCAATTAGGTACATTTAAAGTGGGTAAGTGAAAAGCTGCTAATCTCCTACGCGGTCCGCTTGGTGTTGCCAACGTAACAAGTTTATGACTGGTTCCAGCCGTTCCTGCCAGTCTAATGGACTTTTCCAAATTATGGTACCTTGCCTTAAGTTTGTGTACACAGATTGAATAAGAATAGTAAAGTAAAAAAGTAGAATTGTAAGAATTAATCAACTTTTTTAAATTTAAAAGTTGCATACGTGCAACGGAAACTTATATTAAATTGCCGCCATTTTCTTTGCAAAACGTTTCTGATTCTAGGCTTCTGTTGGATCCATTTTGTTTTATTTTTGAAGCCAACGACTAGGTATTGTACAAAATTTGTTTACGTTTTCCAGTTTTTACTATTCTATTGACTTGAATTTTATCTGTGCAATTGTGCATGTTCTGTAATCATTTAATGAGGGTATGTATGTAATTTGTTCCAGTTGGGATTATTTTTGTTTTCGAGAAAATATTTATAAAACAATTACAGAAATATAAAATATGTTATGATCAACTAATTGCTTATCTCCGACTGAAACCATACCTTTAAATTAGATTTAAGCTGATATTTGTCTATGAAATACGTTCAAATGTAATTATTTTAAACCTCATTCGCTGTACTATAACCTATCAACATATTAGTTTACATAAATTTCCATTATTGGCAGAAAGATTATATTTTTTGCGTATTTTAGTGCTTTCTCGTACACTGCTGTGCGTATAGAATTGCTTTTTATCATGCCAGAGTGTTTTTTTTATACTGAATACCATGAGGTCTCTGAATTTTATAAATACCAATAACAAATTTATCCAATTATTGGTTTACGGTTTTGTTTTTACTAACATTTCCTACAATTTTAATCACTTTCTAAACTTCTTAACGTTATTTACAATATTCATAAACAATATAAAATGTTTTGGCTGAAGTTTCCATAATGGATGGAAGATTTTTTTTTTTTTTTTTTCGTTTTAATTGTACTGGACAATAAAATTTTGGAGCAGGTGAATAATTTTACATATCTAGGATGCAATATCTCATATGAAGAAGAAAAGGATGTAAATGCAAAAATATCTAAATTTTTAAGAATTTTAGGGTTAATAAATTCTATCTTCAAGCCACAGTTAGTCCAAAAGCATTCAAGACTGAAAGTGTATAAAACACTGGCTCTTCCAACTCTTTTGTATGGTAGCGAAGTATGGACGTTGAAACAGAAGGATATACAGAGACTTAGATCTGCTGAAATGAGATATGTTCGGAGGACTGCAGGATACACACTACTAGATCACAAAAAAAATGAAGACATCTTAGAAGAATTACACATGGAATCTTTAGAAAACAAAATTTCTGATTATAAGTCAAGATGGATACAACATGTTCATCGAATGGAAGATCACAGAATACCCAAACTAATGTTAAGATATCAACCTGCAGGAAGAAGAAGACCAGGACGTCCACTCAAAAGACTTCTGGATGGTGTTTCTCTTGAGGCCGAAACAGGTCAACAAATGGCCTAAATTCGTGAATGTACTATGATGATGATGATGGAAGATTTTGAATAACCTTACACAGGTTATATATTACTTTCATGGATTCATTTTTTTTTGTTTTTGGCCTAACTTTAGATTATCTTCCCATGATTTTCCGTAGAATATAAATATAAAAAAACGTTGCAACATTGGAAGATGTATAAAACGTGTTCAAAAGTGTTACAAAATGTTTTAAATGTGTTTAAAATGTTTAGTGCATCAGTGGCATAAGAAATTAGATTGAACATTTTTTGCGACGGATAGTATACCTCACCCAAACATTTTGTAACGCTTTTAAACATCTTGCAATGTTGCAATGATCTTTTTTATATTTATATATTTACGTAAAACATGATCGTCCTACATTGCTTACTTGATACTTTCTGCTATTTTCCCTCCTCTTCCTATGTTCCAACGTTGCCACCATCAACAATACAAAATACTCCAGATGTTGCCAACATTGGATATGCTACACTTCGGGTCGCACGAAAATTTTTTCTAAGTTCTATAGAATCGCAGTGCGCATGCGCTAGTGCTCCAATTATCCCAGGTAGATAAATGCAACCTCCAGCAGTTGGTGGTATATGTATGAGAAATCAGTATGACCAACATTGACACAAAATTTCCAGAACTTGTCTAAAAAATGTATAATTAACACGAAATGAACTAGTGGAAATATGATTTTACGTGGTAACCGTCCAATATTTTGAATTTTTCATGGAATAACAGATATGAAGAGGTAATTTATTTTATGTATCAAATCACATTTAAAATGCAAGGAACCTAAAAGCTAACCAAACCTAAATCAATTACTGTAACACAAATCAATTACTCTAAAGTAGGTGAAATCCAGGGAACGTGGAATCACATTTAAAAAGCAAGGAACCTAAAAGCTAACCAAACCTAAATTAATTACTGTAACACAATTTAATTACTCTAACGTAGGTGAAATCCAGGGAACGTGGAAATGGTTGGCAACATCTGGAGTATTTAGGGTTGTTGATGGTGGCAACGCTGGAACAACATAGGAAGAGGAGGGAAAATAGCAGTAAGCAATGTAGCACGACCATGTGTTACGTAAATATATAAATATAAAAAAAGATTGTTGCAACATTGGAAGATGTTTAAAATGTGTTTAAAAGTGTTGCAAAATGTTTTAAACGTGTTTAAAAGTGTTTAGTGCATCGGTGGAATAAGATATTAAATTGAAAAATTTTTGCGACCTGAAGTGTACAACAGCCCCAACATCATTTCCACATTCCCTGGATTTCACCCACGTTAGAGTAATTGATTTGTGCTACAGTAATTGATTTAGGTTTGGTTAGCTTTTAGATTCCTTGCTTTTTAAATGTGATTTGATACGTAATATAAATTACCTCTTCATATCTGTTATTCTATGAAAAATTCAAAATGTCGGACAGTTACCACGTAAAATCATATTTCCACTAGTTCATTTCATGTTAATTATATGTATTTAGACAAGTTCTGCGAATTTTGTGTCAATGTTGGTCATACTGATTTCATTTACATATACCGCCAACTGCTGGAGGGTGCATTTATCTTTCTGGGATAATTGGAGCACTAGCTCATGCGCACTGCGATTCTGTAGAACTTAGAAAAATTTATTTGTGATGGTAAGTACGCCTTATCCTAGTCATGTATGGAGAGGTTATGTCTTCGCGGTCATGAACCTATGGGTTTGATATTGTCAGTGAATTAGCATATTTCTAATACACTGTTCAGGTCTAAGTTAATTAATCAAAATGAAATTATCAACAAAATAAAAGAAAACTAACATCTCTTGCAAAATAATAAAAATATTTTAAAAAATCGACTTAGGGCAGAGAGATAATCCTTGCTGCTTCACCGTCTCATAACAGCATGCATCATTGAATTAGAAGAATTCGGTCGTGGTCCATTTCTGGTGTTTCTCCCTCAACATTTACAGTGTTGAGTTCTTCTGGTTGAGGGGTAGACTGCTGGAACCCAGTATTTATATGTGTGCTTGTCCCCAAATAGATGGATGAAGTTGAAGCTGATTGGGTAGTCATTGTCAATCTAGAATCTGATTGCTTTTGTTACTCTCTCTTCTTACTATTAAGTGCACTTATACACCTGTTATTTAACATGTGATACCA
The DNA here is from genome assembly GCA_030220185.1 of Diploptera punctata. NCBI lineage: Eukaryota > Metazoa > Arthropoda > Insecta > Blattodea > Blaberidae > Diploptera > Diploptera punctata. The sequence continues at coordinate 52,389 of JASPKZ010007992.1, read as the reverse complement.
GGCTTTTGCCAGTTTTGTACCTTCTTTTCTATCTATGTGTCTATTGGAACATAAAAGGAATATCAGACTAAGGGGAAAATCAAAAATCGGCTCTAGCAGAACATGTTTTTATGGAAATGTACTTAGGATTCTGTACGAGGACACTCAGGATTTGGCCACAACATCCTGTTATTTCCATTTTATTGAATGCAAACCATATCTTCCGTATTTGTGCTATTTCATGAAAATCTCTCAATGTAAAGGAAATGGATCTATTTTAATAATGTCATTGATTTTTTTCAGAAATTCAATCAGGATGGATGCTGTTAAACAAGAGGATCGTCTCTTAAACACAGAATCTGGACCACATGTACGTTACTGCACACATTTTTATTTATTTAAGTATGAATGCAGTTTTGTGCACTTATATATGAAACCTCCATATATCAGATCACATAACTCCAGTATTTGAAATGTTGTCTTGGTAATGATTGGAAGAGAGGTGAAAGATATATTCCTTTGCTTCTTATACAGCACTTTTTCCACCTCATCATGCCTTTATATATCTACTTGCTTCCATTCACAATCTTACCATCATAACTTAAACACATGATCAAGAGAAAATTTAACTCTAGCTGTACCTCTACATCGAATTTAACTCTAGCTGTACCTCTACATCGAACATCTCACTATTCCTCGTCCTTCCTTGTTTCAACTGCCTGATTCTAGAATTTCCATCCCTCATGTATCAAAGATTGCCTGACTCAAAAACAGTTGAAAAGAAAGCTCACTAAATATTTCCTTAGACAATATAATATATAACCATGTTCCATGTATATTTTTATTATTCTTTTACATATTACACTTTCTTTATCAAGCCAGTTACTTAATCAAATTATAGGTTATTATTATTATTATTATTTTCATCATCATTATTATTAATATTTTTGTTCTTTCCTTCTCATCTATTCAGGGTTCCCACAAATTCTCTTTCAGGTTTCGAACATGTGTAACTTGGATTTAAATAAACTTTTTAAACATGAAACTAGTGCTAATGGAAAGAGAAACTCAAAAAGTTTTGGTTACAGTACCTTACAAATGTTCAATGTGAGCTCTGTTGGTAACACGGCACACATCAAGCCTGTAGTCCATTTCCGCCCAGGAATGTTGTCGCATATCATTGTCAACTGTTTTGATGGCTGCTGTGATGCGCCCTCTTAGATCAAGGATGGTCTTTGGAAGAGGTGACTTGTACACAGCGTTTATGCAGAACTTTCCGTATGGTGGATTTAGGGATCTGCAGCCCCCTGCTAGCTGCAATGGTTGATTTTTGAGGACATTGTGTAAAAGATTCATGAATCCGGTCTACAGTTACCTCACTTACAGCCGGGCGTCCAGAATATGTCTTCCTACAGATGCACCCACTTGTTGTAAAATCAGAGTATCACTTACGAATCGAAGAACCACTGGATGGATCTTCACCAAATCTTGTTCAAAAATGTCGAACTACAATTACAGATTGATGAACATGATAATCAAGAACACAGAACGTTCGCCTATCCTCTATACCAGTACCAGTCATTTTCTCACTTTCAACAATATGCAATTTTTTTTTTTTATTTTTTTTTATTTTTTTTTTCCAAATGCCCCAGGTTGTCTTTCGACATTCCTGGTTTCTCTCCTAGCATGGCATACTTGTAACCCACTTCTGAGGTTGGGGCTCCTGGAAGGCGGGAACAATACACAATGTTGTATGTAATTATATGTCATTGTCGCCAACTCTGATAGTATCACCAAAACTTTTTGAGTTTCCTTTTTCATTAGTACTACTTTCATTACTAATAAAATTCATTGTTAAAACCGTTGAGGTGGAGAGTCATAAAATAAAATAAGTTAAAATATACTTTCATAGGTAAAATCCGTCGTCCTCCACTTATAAAATGTATAATCGTTATAACTGTAGGCCTTTCACGACATAGCCACATTAGGACCAGCAGCATCAAACACCATGCTGGATGCTGCTGAAGATGGGACTGATGTCCTGAAAGGCCTACAGGCATAACGATTATTACGTTCTATAAGTTGAGGACGATGGATTTTAACTATGAAGGTATATTTAACTTATTTTATTTTATACTACTTTCATTTTTTGTAAGTTTATTTAAATGGAAGTTACACGTGTTCAAAACCCGAAATGGTATTTGTGGGAACCCTGTATATTGTGTAGCTTTTGCCTGTTATGTATTATTAGTCAACACGTAGATAATTCATAATTGTTGTTATATGTATAATTTAAACTGGTGAAGTGGAAGAGAAAACCTTATGGTCATAACTCGATCAGGTAAAATAAGTAAAGTAAATAAAATGACAAATGAGGGAAATTTTCAGGAAGTGGCTGAATGAAATACCTGGGAACAATAATTACAAATAGGGATGAGGTGCACAAAGAAATTAAACATAGGCTCAATTCTGGCAATACGTGCTATTATGCATTACTCTTGACGTCTCATCTCCTTTCAAAAAAATGTTAAACTGAAAATATATAAAACAGTTATTCTACCAGTTATAGGGATGTGAAACATGGACTCCTACATTAACCCATTCACTTGAGGTTTAAATGCTCAATGCATTTTCCCACAGCTGTATTTAAGTCACCATAATTTATATTGTCTATTTTCAGACTTTCAAAACAAACAAAAGATAACGATACTTGAGATCACAATAAAGGTGAAGGGAAGAACACATTCCTCTACTATTCATGTTAACTAAAGATTACCCTGCCAAGCGATGTACAAAATATTGTAATATGACCTGCAGCGTTAAGCGGGTGTACCTTGTCTTCTGAGTTGAAGGCCATTTAACTGCTGGCGAGTCTACCTCGTCTTCTGAGGCAAATGGGTTAAGGGAGGAAAGGAGATTACAAGTATTTGAGAATAAAGTTCTTACGAGAATTTTTCAACCAAAGAGAGATGAACAGACAGGTGAATGGAGGAGACAACATAACAGTTAATTACATGGTCTTTATAGGAAGCCAGATATAATAACAGTTAAGTCTTGTAGACTGTGATGCGCAGGACATGTGACACAAATGGGGAATGAAAGACGTGCATAGAAGCTTCTTGTAGGAAAACCAGAGGGAAAATACCCAGCTGGTGGATCAAGAATGATGTGGAAGAATAATATTAACTATGATTTGAGGGATGAAGATTATACAGGGAATGATTGGAAAACATTAGCTCAGGATAGGGATGTATGGAGAGCTTATGTCCGAGCAGCCATGAACCTACAGGTTTGATAGTGCCAGTGAGTTAGTTAGTTAAAATAAATAAAATGTAATCAGTGGCAGCTCGTGGCTTTGAAATTAGGTAAAGAGTTAGTAAGAAAATATATTTGTACACACAGTTACACTAATTATTTATTAAAATGCATCTATTTCTCATTTATGAAATTGATTCTTCATCCTTTGAGGCTGCAAATTTGTTGCTAATATCTTCATGGAATGGGCGTGTCTTCATTAACTGCAGTAGTTCTCTCTGTTCCAAAAGTTGAATTTGTTTATAAAAAGCAAGCAACGGCAACAAAACATTTTCTTTTCATATAATAAATTTGGGAATTTTTAACATTATGAGGTTTTATTGATAAGAATCAAATGAATCTTGACATCTTCTTACCTCATACTTGTGTGTTTTTTAAACACAGCACCACAGTATCGGCGACCATCGTCATCATCATCAGCTGTTTTCACGACTCAATTTTTTCTTTTTTTTCGGTAATTATCCAAACTGCCATCTGGTGTTCTTTTGCAGGAGTCATTTTCTAAACTGCCATCTAGTGCATTTTTGAAGAACTTTGTAATCAAGCTTGGTTTGTCCAGAATCTCAAAGTTCATGGTTCTAGTATGGTTTTTTTGAATATACGTATATATTTTCCCAAACTGTTAAGTCCAAAAGTTTAGATAGATGTTTCAAAAGTTGAAATTGAAAAATCAGCTATTGCAGCACATAGTTTATTAGAGAATCATAGAATTGAAAAAGAAGCAAAACTTTTGAAACATCTATCTAAACCTGTGGACTTAACAGTTTGGGAAATGATATATATCTCAAAAACCATACTAGAAGCAGTCAAATCACGATTCTTGAAAGCCACCCTAGGTGTCTCAAAACACACAGAGTCGAGGCTAGCATATGAACTTGCCAAGGAACCCTTCTTCACAGAAGAACTGCATATGAGGCTACCATCCACAGACAGCTCAAATAAACTACTTCAGGAAAGGGAGAAGAAGAGACAAGAGATATGGCTGGACTTTAATACAACAGAAGTCATGACAAACAGATCCTAGACCAACACCAATCAAGAACTCCGACACCTGGTGAACTCAATAGCAGTGCATGGATACCACCACAAGATATGCAACACCAAGTGCTTCCACGATCCCGGGAACAACTGTGTGTGTGAACTGTGCGATAAACCATGCGACCGTTACCATGTAACCATCTGCACAAAACGAGGAATATCCCTGGTAGAATTCTGCAAATAACAAACTATGAGGAATCAAATTATTGACAAAACTTATGTAACACATATTTTTTGCACAACTTGTGCGCATTTATTCTATTATTAAAAACCATACTAGAACCATGTACTTTGAGATTCTGGATGAACCAAGCCTGATTACAAAGTTCTTAAAAAATATACCAGTTTGGATAATTACCGGCAAAAGAAAAAAAATAGACAGTCGTGAAAATAGCTGATGATGGTCGCCGATACTGTGGTGCTGTGTTTAAAAAAACATAGGAGTATGAGGTAAGAAGTCACAATTCATTTGATTCTTATCTAAACAATTTCTGTTGAGTTTGAGAGGAGCACAATCATGGAAATTCCTTAACCCGTCAGCGCCGACATCCATACGTGGTATAGACCCTCTCTTCTTCACTTATTGCCGACATCTATACGTGGTATAGACCTATGCAGGCGTGTTTTCTTTTTGTTCTGGATCATACATTATTGAAGCTACAAATATGTAATTTATTTGTGTTTAACGTAGAAATTATGAGCTTTCAGGACATATGAATAAAAATAATATTTGTTTAAAATTTAATTTCATATTATTTTTTTAAAAATCAGATGAGATTGAAGTAACCGTAATTTTCTCTAAATGCACGCGACCTTTTCATTTGTTTTTTTTTACTGCTGTATATTCTTATATTTGCGTATGAACAATATAATTTTGAAGCCTAAGATCTTAGCTTTCTTTCTAAATGTATGAATCAGCTGTGATCACATTTTGTGCATGTGGTATTGAGGTTGAAGTAGTTTCTTACTTCAACACTCGATGGCACACAGACCTAGCTTTGTCCTGCTTTCTGCAGGGCTTCTAATAAACTTATACACAATCTAATTTTTCAGGTCGATAAAATGATATACAAGCTATCGATTGATATATAAATCGACCTGTTTAGGGGAATACCTTATTTATTTTGCCTCTTTCAAATAGATGTTACTTACAAGGAATCAGTCTGAGGCGCGGTGTCGTGCGTTATATACGTGATTATGGCCAGTCGTAACCTAAAAGACACTTCATCAGAAAAATTACCCCTAAAAGTGATAAATTGAAAACCTCAAAGGAGGTGTGTTGTTTGTACTAAACATGGGAGAAGAAAGACATCTGTTTATTGCTGCCAGGAATGTGATGTAGGTCTGTGTATTGAAGAGTGTTTCGAGCTGTATCACATCAAGCTCAACTACTAAGGTTATGTGATTTTTTATTTCTAAAATTAATAGTACTAAAATAAGAGAAAATTATTTTTATGGTCTGTGTAGTTAATAACTGCTGTAGAATTTTTATACGAATCCAAGCAATAATTCAGATTCTAAGTATAAACATTGCTGTGCTTTGACACAAGATTGAGCTTGAGTTCACTCTTCTAAATATTCATTCTGATTTTGGTTATGTCAGCTGCTTTTGTATATACAAGTTACAGATGAATCAGCACTATACCACACAATATATTTAGTGTCTCACAGAAAGAAACAGGGATGTCCAATGTGAGCAAATCAAATTATTTAGTAAAAATGTGTATCATGAGAGAGAAATTCAGATTTCAAAATTTTTTTTAATAGTTTATAAAGGCTACTGAACTCCATACGGTATGTATTAAATTTCTCATTTATTTCTGAGCTAACAAGTAAAAATTTCGTTCAAATCCATCGATATTTAAAAAAGTTATGATCGTTTATACAAATCAGTGTTCTAGGAATACTAAAATGTTAAAATGGCCTCCGTCCATGCAGTAGGAAAGCAAGTAAAAGGGTGCGTCACTGACGGGTTAAACCGTTACCATTTCAAACTAAGATTGTAGTATTGTTTATTTTTTATTTCACTCACCTCATACTTCATATGAAGTATGAGGTGAGTGAAATAAAAAATAAACAATATTAAAAACCTCATACTGTTATTTCCTATCTACATAACTTAATAAGATTGTAGTGTTTACCTGAATGTTTAGCTTCTTTTTGTACCACATATTTGTAGAGATTCAGTAGAACGCCCAGAATATAAAACTTCCTTTTTATATTCAGCTTTACAAAATAAAATAAACACATTCTACATCTATATATTAAATTTGGGAATTTTTAACATTATGAGGTTCAATTCATAAGAATTAAATGAATCGTGATTATTTCTTACCTCATACTTCTAAGTTCCTTTAAACACAGCACTGCAGTATCGGCAATTCCTTGTCACCATCGTCAGCTGTTTTCACAACTGTCAATTTTTTCTTTTGTTGATAATTATCCAAACTGCCATCTGTTGTATTTTTGAAGAACTTTGTAATCAAGCTCGGTTTGACTGGAATTTTGAAGTTCATGGTTCTAATATGGTTTTTTTGAATATATATTTTTTCCCAAACTGTTAAATCTAAAGGTTTAGATAGATGTTTCAAAAGTTTTGCTTCTTTTTCAATCCTACGATGCTCTAATAAACTATGTGCTGCTATAGCTGATTTTCAATTTCTCCATTCTTTATGTTTCTGAAGTGTTCTTTTTTTTACAAGTTTCCAAATTCCTTTTTGTTTTTCCTATATATTCCTGTTGCAATCTTTGCAATCAATTTGATAAATTCCAGATTTTTTGTTGTCAGGGGTGTTAAATTTATTATTAGTTAACAGAAGATTACCCCAGGCTGAATTTGTTAATTGGAGCCAATGTTATATTAAATTTTCTGAAACATTTTTGAAACTTATTAAGAACACCAGATGGCAGTTTAGAAAATATTTTCTTCAAAAGAACATCGGATGGCAGTTTGGCTAATTATCAACAAAAGAAAAAATTGACAGTCGTGAAAACAGTTGACGATGGTGACAAGGAGTTGCTGATACTGCAGTGCTGTGTTTAAAGGAACATAGAAGTATGAGGTAAGAAATATTCATGATTCATTTCATTCTTATACGTTCTACATCATAAATAGGACTCATATTTAAACCACCACAACAATAGTTGAGTGCAAGATAATTTCACACAAAACCATTTTCATCTCTCTACTTTACTTGACTATTTTGTTATGTTAGACATCAGTGGGTGATGCCATGATTGTTATTGTGACCAGCAAGGTAAGCAGTGCTTCCAGAGGTACAGCAAGTTGGATTAAAAAATCCTTTTATTCAGCATTGGACATAGACAAGAATGACACCATGTGGCACGGGTGCTTTGTGTTACAATGAAGAATCGCACCTCGTACAATAATTTGGAAATATCTTTATACTAAAACCAACATTCATTATGAGGAAATTAAGGTGAAGTGGCACTTTACGTACTTGCCGTGAATGCAATATGTAAATTAATGTATTTTCTGGTGTTAAGGCACATCTGTTTAGAACACCATGGTGCTATAGTCTAGAAGGTACGAGTACTTGGCTGCTGGACTCATATCCACTTGTAATTTACAGAGGTAGAGGCACTCATCTTACTTGTATAATCACACATGTGGTCAGCAGTTGTTATAGCTCCTGTTCATATGATGCAACCAAGATATTCAATATGGATAAAACTTAAACATTAAAGTAAAATATAAAGAAAATGAGAAATTAGTAGGTAATTACATCAAAGATTAGGGCTGTTTCATTCATATTGCTATTTATCCTGCTTCAAAATAGTTTGTTGTTACTGATCCACAAATTCAAGAAAATAGATAATTATGTTTCTGAAATTAAAATAAAATTCTTTTAATCTTACCTCATATTCTGTCTTCTGATTAGACCAGTTTCATAACCTTAGTGGTTACATCTTCAATAATTACATGATCAATGTTCTGTCGTCTGGGAGCACTGCTTCTTACTCTATTAGTTGGTGGACCGATGAACTTCCCATTCAAATCAACTTCCCTGGGAATTTAAAAATTAATTAATTTTTCTATATTAATTTTTTGAATGTGGATTTTCTCCCAAACAGTTAGCTCATTAGATTTTTCTATTTATTGTATTAAACCAGCCTTTCAATTTTATGTTTTTGTGATCAAGCATGCTGATTTTTCCAGTTCCACATTTTTAAACATTCTTTAGGTGTTCCTACCCTCTGATTTTCATTTTTTTTTCTGCTTTCCCTATGTAAATTTTATCACAATCTCTGCATTTAATCTGGTAAATTCCGGACTTGTTTTCTTCAATTTTGTTTTTTTTTTTTGTTTTATTTATCCTATTGAAGCTATATTCATTTATCAGTGCCAATCTTATGTTGATCTTTTTTAAAAAAATTAATTTGTGTTGCTTCAATGAATGGTACGTGATTTCTTAAATTAAAAAAATAATTAAAACAGTTCATCATAAGGTTTTTGACATTACTGAGATGTTTCACTCTGTGAAATGGGGAAGTAGAAAAATCTGTATTAGCCACCGATGCTTTGTCAGAAAAACATAAAATCGAAAGAAAAGCTAAATCAATTGAACAAATGGAAAAACCTAAAGAGCTCACAATTTGGCAATAAATCCACATTCAAAAAAGCAACGAGGAGAAATTAATGAATTTTGAAAATTCCCAGGAAAGTGATTTGATTTTAATGTTCTTGAGTCTACCAACACAGAGACACGAGACGGCTCATCAAAACGACGTAACATCAGCTATGAAAATACTGAGTATGGAACATATTTAGGTCCCAAAACTGTTCTAATAAAAAGAGGAATATGAGGTGAGGTGATGCAATTTTTTTGTAAATAACTAATACCTGATAGTGATAAATCCTTTTGAAGCTATTATGATAATACACTGCCATGAACTTTATGGGAAACCGGAGTGTAATGAGAACAGTTAAGTCTCGTAGACCGAATTTGACAGGTGATGTGGCATGGATGGAGAATGAAAGAAGGGAATGGAAAATTCTTGTAGGAAACCAGAGGGAAAGTGTAACTTGGCAGGCCATGAATGAGGTGGGAGAATAACATTTTCTTAGATTTGAGACAAGTGTATTATATAGGGAATGATAATGCTGGTGCGTGAGTTAGTTTTTACTAGGTCGTATTTATCACTGCTTTTGAATGTATGATTTGAAAAATGACTAAGTTGAGCTACATGTGTGCTGCATACTTATATACAATGTTTATATTTATTCACACTGATCTAGTATAACATAATAGGCATGGATAATGTCTATATTCTCGACATTTATATAATTTCCAAAATGTTAAGTATGCTGCAGCAACTTATAATAAAGACCATAATCATAAAGAAAATGTGCAATAGAATAAGTGAAGCAACTATGTATGTTGAGAAGTAGTGGATCCAGGTTACTGCTACCAAAGTTTATATGACATTACTAAACACAACACTTGTCAAGAGCAATAATTAACGTTAAATGTCTTGATGCAATAAGAGAAAATTTTCTTCCACACAAAGATATGAGATAACTGATCACTTAAACCTGAAACTCCTTGATCACTTCCCAACATCTGTCCTATTTTCATATATCACATTCCTATGTGACAAATACTTAGATAGAAAAACAAAAACATTCCTTTACAATGTATTAACAAAGCCATATACAATTTGAGTAACTTTCTTCTTGGTAAATCTGTCAGTCAACCCCTGACTTATTTCCAATACTAATTAAGATGACTATTTAACTCATGCCCCAAATGGGAGGCAATGACCAATCAAATTTCAACGAATTTTGATTTACAACCAATCACAGTCGTGTTTCACCTAGAATTTATCAAATCAGTTTATCATATTAAAGAAAGCTCCTCCTTTTTAACATTCTGAATAGGCCAGAGCATTATTTTGAAGTGACTGACTCTCTAAGAAATACAGCTACCAGCATATGTAGTGCACAAATGTAAACAGATAGTGCTTGCAGGATATAATATAAAAACAGTTGTAGCAATTGATTATACCACAAAAAAAAGCCACTGTTTGGACTTTTTTAAATGTATTATTTCCCAGGTAATAACGTTCTAGAAAAGTATAATTGACATATTTACATCATAGGAATTCAGAAATTAATTTACAGTTTGATGTGTTTCATTTTTTCTCCACTAGGGTGCATTCTTACAATATTGCAATCCTTTGGCATTAAATAATATGTGGTTGCAGTGATGAACAAGTGAAACATAACAAATGTTTCTCATTTGTTTTCAAACATTGCTGTTTACATTAAATATATAAATATTTTAAAATTACTATATTTAAATAATGATTTGTAAGTAAACAGCTTAATTTTGTTCATTAAATAGTCCTAACAAATGCTTTTCCTGATTTCCAAATTATCTAGGTAAATTCACTCCTCACTTTGTGAGTCTTATCGATAATTTGGAAATCACTCATGGGATTACTTATGATAATCAATTGATTTCAATGTTAATAAAGCTCCATGTCGATCAGAGGTGCACTTATACATATATATACTGACTGTCTAAATCACTCTTTAAAGACAATTTGTTTTTTTGTTCACCTGTATGTGATTATACACGAATAAAAGAGAAAAATATTTGTGTCTGGATAGGACAAGAGTTAGTACACAGTGCATAAAGCTAGAGGTGAAGGAAAACATTTTCTTTTAAAAAAATAATTTCGCTACAGTGCCTGAAAATATTGCACATGAATTGTGGGATGCTCTCCATAGAAGCTTACAAGGGATATGTCAACCATTGCATGCTGAAATCCACGTTGAAATTTCTCCCAGAGAAGCATTGTATTATGCAAAGAACATGTCCTAAAAGTTATGTGCCATTTTTAACTGTGAGATGTTAAAATCTGGTGCCAAAGTAATATAACTCCAGAATTGGTGAGATGGATAACCTTTGACAACGTGCCCACATACAATGTTCCATCTCACTACATTCTGCTTTAATTAAGCAGGGAATCTATCTGCCTCATACACTGGGTTGTCATTACTGGATTCTGGCTTCAATTTCTGTGTCTTGCAGTTAAAGAGGCAGATAATTTTTGTACATCACAACACTTAATTGGGAGAAATATCAACGTACGTTTCAACATCAATGGTTGACAGTTTCCATGTTAAATTTGACACGGTGGTGTTTATATTGTGAGTTTCATGTTTCAGGATGTGAAAGTTGAAATAAAATCTGAAAGAGAAGGCTATGCTGATGTTGAAAATACTTTTCCAGCTGCCGACAAAACAAAACTTGAGGTAATGTTTAACAGATGTTTGTACTAGTGACAGCTACTACTGGAGTCTCTATAGACAGGTTCAGAGACAGCTGGAGCACTAAACTCACTCACAGGCACTATCGAACCTATAGATTCATGGCTGCACAGACACATATCTATCCTGAGCTAATGTTTTCCAGTCTTCCTCTGTATTATCTACTTCCTTCAAATAATGATTAATGTCATTCTCCCACCTCATCCTGGGTCTACCAACTGGGCATTTTCCCGCTGTTTTTCCTACAAGAAGCTTCCATGCCCCTCTTTCATTCCCCATTTGTGCCACATGCCCTGCTCATCACAGTGTGTTTTTATTACATGTGGTTTCCTATAAAGATCATGCAGCTCACTGTTGAATAGCCTTTTACATTCGCCTGTCTTTTCATCACTCTTTGTTTCTAACATTTCCTTGAGAACTTTATTCTCAAATACTCATAATCTTATCTCCTCCGTAAAAATAACAGTCTATTTTGCATCCATAACCATTTTATATATTTTCAGTTTAATGTTTTTTGAAAGAAGTTGGGATGTCAAGTCCGTGTTATGTGTAATAACATGCATTTCAAGAATTGAGCCTGTGTTTAATTTTTTTGTGCATCTCATTCCTGTTTGCTAGGTATTTGAATTCAGCCACTTCTTCAAAATTTGTCATTAAATGTCCATTTCCATTATATACTTTTATGTGAACATATATTAGTTTTATTGATATTTCCTTCCAGTCTCAATTTCCTAGTGTTACTCAATAGTGTGTGCGTGTTGGCTCTCAGTATCTCCTTGCTATTGCCTAATAATACTACATCATCAACGTAAACAGCTGGTTAATGCCATTAAGTAGTTGGCCTTCTTCATCCTCAATTCAAATATCTAATGCGATTTACGATAATTTGTTTTGAAAGTACATGCACTCTGATAAATAACTAACTTATTAAGAAAGTGTATACCTTCTGGAAGGCTTAAAATTTTATTTCAGTGGTTCAATCTAGAAATCAAAAATATTAAATCTTACATCAGATAAATGTAATAAACTCCACTCCAAGAGCGACGGGCCTAAAAAGACTTTGGTCTACCAACCGGCTGCTGGCCTCACGTCCACATGTGTTAATTGCAGAGGTAAACGTTCATAAGCCACTGTAGGGTGACATGTGATCAGCAGATCGGGTCACCCAGCCATTATAGTTGGTCTTATCAACCTGTAGTCATTACTTATTGTAGCTACCCAAATGCCTCACGATACTGGGTGGGCACCGGTCCCATACTGGCCGAAATTCCTTGACAAAATGTCTTCCCCACATGGGGGACTAGAACCAGCACAAGTCCCATAGCTCTGTGCCAAGGCTTCTTGCCTTAACCACTCGGCTATGGCGCCGGACTAAATTATAATCAGTTACTATATATATATATATATATATATACTGCTCAAAAAAATTAGGGGATATTGTAAAATAACCTATTAAGACTATGTTTTTTGGAATAGTATTAGATGCAATCACTTTCTATTACTCCAAGATAATGTAAATAAGAGTTTGAAGTTGTTACGTAACCTCGGTACCACACCAGAGGGCAGTGTCTGTACTGTTGATGTGAAAGGGTGGTGTGGGGGTGAATGTTTTGTTGCTGTTTTTAAATCCAGTCCAGTTTTCAGTTAGTGAATGACTTGCCTTAGGGACAGTGATGTCTCGACAACGTGATTTACCTGAACCAATGGCTTGGAGGGCCATAAGAAGGATGGAAGCTGGACAGACACAACAAGAGGTGGCACAAGCCATTGGGGTGTCTTAAAGCGTGATTTCCAGTCTTTGGAATCATTTTCAAAGAACATACTGTTCACAGAAGAGCCGGACAAGGTCGACCAAGGGCAACAACAGCAAGGGATGACCGTTACCTCTTGTTAACAGCCCATCGGAATAGACAGCAGAATGCAACTCAACTGCGAAATACACTTGAAACAGCAACAGGACGCAGGGTGTCAACTCAAACTGTCCCTAATCGACTGCATGGAAGTGGTCTCTATGCCCGTAGGCCCATGGTGTGTACCAGGTTAACTCCACAACACCGTAGAGATCGCAGAAACTGGGCGGAGGAGCATCGTGGGTGGAGGCATGCTGAATGGAGATCAGTTCTTTTTTCTGATGAGTCGCGATTCAACATGGAATGTGATAGTCGGCGTGTATTCATCTGGAGAGAAAAAGGGACACAAAACAATCCAGCTTTTGTACGTGAAAGATCCCCATATGGTGGCGGTGGATTGATGGTGTAGGTAGGAGTCAGTAGTGGTGGACGTACGGACCTCTACGTTATCCAAGGTGGTACTTTGACTGCAGTAAAGTATAGAGATGAGATTCTCCGACCTTTTGTCGTGCCTTATGCTGATGCCATAGGTGATTCTTTTCTTTTTATGGACGATAATGGACGACGCCACAGAGTTGACTTGGTGGACGACATGCTGGAAGTGGAGGGTATCGAGCGTATGCAATGACCAGCTTCCTCCCCGGACTTAAATCCGATTGAGCATGTGTGGGATGCATTAGGCAGGTGCATTGCAGGCAGACCAGCACCTCCTACAACTGTTCCAGAGCTGCACATTGCTCTTATGGAAGAGTGGCCACGTATCCCCCAAGAACTCATTGCTAACCTCATTGCATCAATGCCATACAGGTGTGAGGCAATGCTGGCCGTTCGAAGAGACCATACACCATACTAAAGAAACATTTTCACCCATGTTAATGTTGCTTTGTTTGTTTGCCATATTCCTAATCAGGATCTCTTTGACATCTGGTGTGGTACAGAGGTTACGTAATGACTTCAAACTCTTGTTGACAATCTTTTGGAGTAATAGAAAGTGATTGCATCTAATACTGTTCCTAAAAACATAGTCTTAATAGGTTATTCTACAATATCCCCTAATTTTTTTGAGCAGTGTATATATATACACACACATGCATACGATTTTAGTAGGTACGATTAACAATAAAGAAGGCACTTTGTTATTAAGTGTCTAATAGTTTTGTTATTTTATATAATTTAAAATGGTACATGGTAAGCGAATTAATTAAATTACATACTTATTTACTCACTTACTCACTGGCACTATCGAATCAGTAGGTTCATGGCTGCACGGACATAAGCTCTCCATACATCCCTATCCTGAGGTAATGTTTTCCAATCATTCCCTGTATAATCTACTTCCCTCAAATCATAGTTAATGTTATTTTCCCACCTCATTCTTGGTCTACCAACTGGGCGTTTTCCCTCTGGCTTTCCTACAAGAAGCTTCCATGCAAGTCTTTCATTCCCCATACATGTAACATGTCCTACCCATCGCAGTCTACAAGACTTAACTGTTATTATATCTGGCTTCCTATAAAGACCATGTAGTTCATTGTTATGTAGTCTTCTCCATTCACTGTCTGTTCATCTCTCGTTGGTCCAAAGTTTTCATAAGCACTTTGTTCTCAAATACTTATAATCTCCTTTCCTCCCTTAAAGTAAGAGTCCATGTTTCGCACCCATATAATATACTTACTTACTTACTTACTTACTCACTGGCACTATCGAACCCGTAGGTTCATGGCCGCACGGACATAAGCTCTCCATACATCCCTATCCTGAGCTAATGCTTTCCAATCATTCCCTGTATAATCTACTTCCCTCAAATCATAGTTAATGTTGTTCTCCCACCTCATTCTTGGTCTACCAACTGGGCGTTTTCCTTCTGGCTTTCCTACAAGAAGTTTCCATGCACGTCTTTCATTCCCCATACGCGCAACATGTCCTGCCCATCGCAGTCTACGGGACTTAACTGTTCTTATTATATCTGGCTTCCTATAAAGACCATGTAGTTCATTGTTATGTAGTCTTCTCCATTCACCTGTCTGTTCATCTCTCTTTGGTCCAAAAATTTTCCTAAGAACTTTATTCTCAAATACTCGTAATCTCCTTTCCTCCCTTAAAGTAAGAGTCCATGTTTCGCACCCATATAATATAACTGGTAGAATAATAGTTTTATATATTTTCAGCTTAACATTTTTTGAAAGGAGTTGGGACATCAAAAGTCTCTGCAATGCATAATAGCATGCATTTCCAGAATTGAGCCTATGTTTAATTTCTTTGTGCATCTCATTACTATTTGTGATTATTGTTCCTAGGTATTTGAATTCAGCCAATTCCTCAAAATTTCCCTCATTTGTCATTAGCTGTCCATTTCCATTATATAATGTATTTCTACGTGTGACCATATATTTAGTTTTACTGATATTTACTTCCAGTCCTAATTTCTTAGTGTTACTCAATAGTGTGTGCGTGTTGGCCTTTAGTATCTCCTCGCTATCGGCCAGTAGTACTACATCATCAGCATAAACTAACAGCTTATTAATACCATTCAGTTGTAAGCCTTCTTCATTCTCTAAAGATTTAATGGCATGCTCTAGTACAAAATTAAATAGTAGAGGAGATAGTGCATCTCCTTGCTTCAACCCATTCTGGATTTCAAAGGTGTCTGAAAACTGTTTGCCTACACGCACCCTACTCGTTGAGCCATTTAGACACATTCGTATAAGTCTAACTAACTTTTTAGGAATTCCGAACTTCAGCAGGATACTATATAACTTCTCCCTCTTAATTGAATCATATGCTTTTTGGAAGTCTACGTATAGTTGATGTACAGTACCATTATATTCCCATTTCTTTTCTAAAATCTGTCTTATACTAAAAATCTGATCTGTTGTAGACCTGTTTCTTCTAAATGCACATTGATGATCTCCTAGAATGTCATCAATATAGGGAGTAAGTCTGCTTACTAATATATTTGTTAGAATTTTGTACGAAGTTGAAAGTAATGAGATGCCCCTATAGTTGTTGCAATCAGTTTTATCTCCTTTCTTATAAATTGGTACGATAATTGATTCCTTCCATTCATCTGGAAGAGCTTCTTTTTTCCAAATCATACTAAGCAAACAGCGTATCTTGTCGATCAATTTTTCTCCCCCTGATTTTATCAGTTCTGCTGGGATCTCATCTGAACCTGATGCTTTATATATCTTCAATTTTTCAATTGCCATTTCAACCTCTAATGCACTTGGCTCTGCGACTAGCATTTCTGCTGTCTGTAACTTATCCTCCTCAATGTCCTGTTCTGTATGTACATTTAATAGCTGATTAAAATAACTTTTCCATCTATTTAATATACTCTTGGAATCTGCAATCATATCCCCATTTTCATTCCGAATTATGTTTGTTCTAGCCTGAAACCCTTTCTTCTCTATACTAATTCCCTGATATAATTCTCTAATGTTCCTATTTTTTGCATTCATTTCAAGATCATTAATCTTCTCTCTCAAATATTCCCTCTTTTTACTCTTTAGTAACTTGGTGGTTTCCCGTCTAACACTACCCAATTGCTCTAAATTTACCTCATTTGGCTCGTGTAACCATTTCATTTTTGCTAGCTTTCTTTTCTTTACAATGTCGGCACATTCCTCATCAAACCATTTCTTGTTTTGCCTCTTTTTTAAACAACCAATGCTTTCTGATGCTGACAATTTAATAGTATTGAAGTTGTGTTTAATTTATACCCCTCGTTGTGGAGACATTTAAAGTTGGGTTTCTCGGTGAGATATTCGAAGTTGAAGATTTGTGATATAATTTAAACCACTTTAAATCTGCCACGGCACTAATAACTCTCTTCAGGGGAATGAGGAAAAGTTTCTTACACAAATAACAACACTTTATTAACAGTTGAACGATAAGTTAGTTTATTTAAAACTCTCACTTTGGTCAAGATGAATCTTGTAATTTAAAAGTTCCAAAAGATTCCGGCTTAGGTTGATATTTTTCACTTCTAGAAGATTACCATTTTATGTATTTAATGGATGACGAATGCTAACGGTCAATCCAGTCATTATTATCCATTATTTTCACTTAGAAACTGTTTTTTTACCAAGATGGATGACTATTATATCACTATATAATCTTTCATACTTTTAACACTATTTCTTTCAACCAACATCAATAAAATAAACAATTATTTCCTTATTCTTTAAGGAGCAGTCGCTGAACATGACCGACCATCTTCAAGTATTGTAGCCATCTTTTTATTATGTAATAACCTCTAGGTTCTGATTGGTCCAACAGAAAAGGAAGGAGTATTCTCAAGTTAACTTCTATCCAATTCCACCAATCCCATTTATTTCTTTATAAAAATTATCAATTTGAATATTTGAAGTATTTTACATACTGCATCAGTTATAAAAACATCCAACTGTATTAACAGTTTATATTGACTAGTTAATTTTTTTTATACTTATAAAAAAAATTTGAATTCTATAAATCAATCTGATGTCCATTCTTCATATAAATAAATATTATTATAAACAAAACAAAAACCCTTATTATTATTATATGGGGATAAATATCCGGTTTTAAATTGCCCCTGATTTATTTTAATCTTAGCTACAACTAAGTGTGAGGCTAAATTAAAATAAATCACTTTCCCCAAATATCAAGTTTCTTTCTATACAAGATTCATCTGTATTAGAATCAATACAATGTAATACATCACAATTATAATAAATACATGTTACATAATGAAATAGAAGTATTAATTTTACAAAATTTACATATAATATGTTAAATATACTTTGAACTATTTGAAGTCACCAGCTACAACTAATTAATAGGAGTCTGAAATGGTTTCAACAGTTCTTTGGAATATTTTCCAATTTCTTTTCTAGTGTCTATTTCTCTTAACTCGTACGTGGTATCATTGAAATTTTTAAATATTTCATAGGGACCTTTATACAATAGGTTCATCCTATGATATTGTTTCTTTAAAGCATTGGATAGTGAAATATCCCTTATGAGAACTTTGTCTCCAACTTTGGGATTCCACTTCCTTTTATGTCTTTTAACCTTATTGTTGCGCTTTTCTGCACGACATTCTAACCTTTCAATAACTCTTTTACATATTTCCTCGGATGTCTCCGGGATTTGACTTTTATCAATGATAGGTAATGGTAAATTAGCAATTAACCTGTCAGGTTGTTTACCTGTCATTAGGAATATGGGTGCTTCCCCAGTATTGACATTAATTGAATGATTCATAACATTCTCTATAACACTGATATGTTTAAACCAGTCAGAATGTTTATGATGGGTCAAAATTCTTAAACTTGTAGTAATTTCCCTATTAACTCTCTCACAGGGATTACTTTTTGGGTGATATTTACTACAATGGTACAATTTAATTCCTATCGCAGTAAGTTTATCTTTAAACTTAGGACTTGAGAACACTGAAGCATTATCACTAAGTAGTGCATCAATAGGTCCATAATTAGGTAAATAATCTCTCACAATTTTACCTAGGCAAGCTCTGCTATTTACACTTCTTAATGGATATATTTTTACAAATTTTGAGAATACATCAGATAATACAAGAATATGCTTGTAAATGAGTATCCATTACTACTAAGCTATTTACTTTGTTCCTTAATATGTTTTGTGGAACTATATCATATTTTACGTTCATACATTTGGCTTTTTGACAAGTTATGCATGAAGAAGTAAACTTTCTCAACTTTTTATCTAAATGTTTAACATAAAAAAATTCACTTATGTTGAGAGCTAATTTTTCACAACCTGCATGATTTAAGCCGACATGAAAAGTTCTAAATAGTGGAACTTCCATATTATTAGGAATTATAACTTTCCATTTTTTTACATTTCTCCCATGTAATTTGTAAAGAATGTCATCCTTTATACCGATTTTCTTATTACAATCAATTCCATTTTTGTCATCATTATTTATATCTCTCGCACTATACTTCAATCGTTGTAACTCTATATCAGATTTTTGATGCTCAACAATGTTTTTCATCAACAATGAAAATCCTTTGTCTCTATACAGTTTTACATTAAACATTACTACTTCGTGTTTAGGAGTATGTACAGTTTCAGGTATTTTCCCAACACTTTTCAATCTAGACAGGAGGTCAGCAAACACATTCTGTTCTCCTTCTATGTGTTTTATTTCAATATCATAGGAAATTATTTCCATGATCATCCTACTCAGTTTATTATTGGATAATCTACATTTACTTATAAAACTTAGTGAAATGTGGTCACTATGAACAATAACTTTGTTTTTATAAACATAAATTCTAAATTTATTTAGAGCATAAAATATTGCTGTAAGCTCCAACTCTGAAACAGTGTAATTTCCTTCAATGATGGTAGTCGAGCGCGAAGCTGTCGACACAACATACTGTTGCCCATCATCGTCAAATTGAGTTAAAACAGCACCGAGGCCAGTTTTACTCGCGTCTGTGTATAAATGGAATTCTCTGTCCATTTTTGGTCTCTGTAGTGAAATACTATTTGCAAATAACTTCTTAACATATTCAAAAGTAGATTGATGGTCCTCTGTCCATCTCCATTTACTATCTTTCTTCAGCAGCCCTCTCAGCTTACTAACCGCTGAGGCATAGTTGATGACAAACTTCGAATAGTAATATAAGATTCCTAAAAATCTACGAAGTTGTTTTATGTTCTTTGGTGAAGGAATTTCTAAGATTCCTTGAACCTTGTCTGGGTCAGGAGTAATCCCTTTATTAGAGATCCTGTATCCTAGGAATTGAACCTCCGACCTAACAAACACAGACTTTCTAGGCTGACTGTCATTCCACTATTCTTTAATTGAGACAACATTAAATCAATATGAGATATATGATTCTCAAAAACATTATCAATAATAATTGCATCGTCAACATATATAGTACAATGTCTTTTAACATCATCAGATAGTACAATATCTAGGGCTCTAAGAAGCGCACTTCCGCTATTTCTTAGACCGAATGCACACCTGGTAAATTCATATACTTTTCCATTATGTATAAAAGCTGTATAGGGCCGAACTTTGGGGTCTAGTTCTATCTGCCAAAATGAAGAAGTTAAATCAATAGAACTAATAAATCTACCAGTTTTCATATTTGCTATAGATGCTTCAATTGTCTCGGCCTATAATTATCCCGGACAGTGAAAGAATTAGTCCTACGACTGTCTAAACACAGGCGAATTTTGCCATTAGGTTTTAACACCCAGCAAATATGGTTGGCGTAAGGAGAATCAGATTTCTGTATTATTCCTTGCATTAACATGTCATCTATCATTTGATCTGCCTGCTCTCTGATAGCAATAGGGATGGGTCTACTTTTAATATTTATAGGTGGATGTTCCATCACTTTAAAGGAATATTTAAAACAGTTGCACAATCCCGGCTTCGAAGAAAAAGAACTCTTATTTTCATTAAGATGTCATACAACATGCCTTTCTGTTCATTGTTTATGCCATGAGTGTCTTTAACTTTTTCCTTTATCATTTCACAGATGTCTTTTTCAAGTTCGTCACTCACACAATATAATAGAGGAATTTCATCATACTCAGTATTGCAAGAGACACATTCTAATCACAACATTTAATGCGACATAATCGTCAGCACAACCATTTTCATTATTAAGGCTATCTTCGCCCCGACACTTTTGTCGGAAGTACAATTAACTGCAATATTATCTTGCATTTGGCATCCACGGCCATTTACCAATTCCCTCTCCTCATGAACAACAATATTCTCTATAAAAATGTGTTCTTCAGCAATGTCACTCTCCTTCTTACTTAAATTCTTGTTCTCCTCATATTCATTATCAAATGGGATGACGACTCTCACATTATCTTCATTATACAAGGAAATATTCTTACACTCAAAATTTATTATGGCATTATATTGCTCCAACAGGTCGCAGCCTATTAACATATCACAAGACAAGTATGGAGAAATTAAACATATTGCACTGAAGTAATATCCTCCGATACGTAAATCTAGAAGGCACTGAAGCTTAATTGGCAGTTTCTTCTTGCCTATCGCAAGAGTACAATACCTCCACATATTCTTACAGTCATTATCTTATTCCCTTTGTTGACTAAGAAATTATAAAATTTCTGATCTATTGTTGTGTTTGAGCAGCCACTATCCGCTATGCAAGTAACATCATTGTTAAAAATATTTACTTAATTTTGGGTGGTCGTCCTATGACATTTAATTCTTTATTAGTAACAGGCATAGTATCCTGATTCTTAGAAACATTCAAATGATTATTCACTATTATGCTATCTCGCTGTCTTGAGGTACATAACTTACTATCTCCTCTCATATTTGCTGGTACAATTTCTAAATTTTGAACCTATCAAAGCATCTATTTTGGACCCCTAAGTTCATAACGATTGAGGTACATTGCGGAGTCTTTAATGTACCTTCTATGCGTTTAAAGCACGAGGTATCCTGTGATTTACTTCGAGGTCATTTTCATTACTAGGTATATCTTGACTTTGGTTGTGAATAGTTACAGAGTCTATTCTATTTTGGCTCTGTCCTATCACTAGTTTCATTAATTTGACAATTTTGTTGTCGTTGGAAATACCCTTTATTTTCATTACCATAGGTATTCCTTCTTCTTTTACCTCTACAGGGAGAAGTCCAATACCTATTTCTATTATCTCCTACTCTGTTAACATCCATATAATTAATTTGTCTTTCATTCCTATTTTCATTACGTTTGAACCATCCATTCTGGTTATTGTTACTATAATTATTAGTCATCCTATTTTTATTTGGGCTGTTTCTATTTTGAACAAATCTATTATTATTGTTGCCCTGTTTGAAATTTCTTTCTCTATTCTCATTATGATATTCATCACTTCTTTTAGTTACAAAATTACCTTTCTTATTATAGGGCTCTGCCCCTTCCCCAAATAAATTTCTTTTACTACATTTATCTACTTCTCTTTTATTCTCTAGTAGAGCTAACAACTCTAACATTTCAGATACATTTTGTGGTCTGGCTACTATCAAATGATATCTAATCTCATCTGGGAGTGATGCGATAACATAGAAATTAAAGTTTTCTCATCTATTGGAGGCTGTAACAATGATGCCATTTTTGCCTTCTCCAAGAAATAATTAAGATAACCTTGTTTACCGTTGTTGGAGAATTTTCCACTAGTTAGGTCTAACCTTAGTTTGTTTTTGTCTTTCTGGTCCCCAGTAGTAACCTAAGAAAGCATTTTTAAATGTTTGATAAGTCATTGAATCATGGCAAGCTATCTTAAACCAAGACTCTGCATTGTCTTTTAAACTTTTTCTTATGAAGAACATTCTGAACTTGTCTTCTATTCCTTTGATTTCGAAGTATTCTTCAATTTCCCTAATGAAATCAGTAGGGCTTTGGCCTTCAGTATCACCAAAATTAGGTAAGTTAATTTCCCCTAAAAGATTAGCAGGAATTTTACATACATTTTTACTACTACTACTAGAAGGAGGATCATTATTAACATTACTAGAATGTCCTGACATAACCTCAATCTCCTTTTCACTATTTTTTGACACATATTTATTTTCAAGTTCAACAATCTTAGTTATCCATCCTTCAACTTGTTCTTTTATAATAATTACTTTCATTTGTTATCTTTGATTGAAGTTCTTCATTACCTAAGATAACACTTTCTTCGGAATTTTTAGTCTATCTTCGACTTTAGTTCCTAATTCTTCGATTTTATCTTGGCAACTTTGCCTTACCTCAATCAAAGATATTTCTATTTGATTATGTGTTTCATCAATCTTTTCATTACATTTTTCTACCTCATTTTTACAAATATCTATTTTATTTTCACAGTCTTTAGCTACATTTACTATTCTCTTTTCCAGTTTAGAATTGTTTTGTTTGCATTCTAACCTAATGCTTTCTAATTTTTGATCTAGTTTCAAGTTATTTTCTTTAATTTCTTTCTTTATATCTTTACTGAGATTTGAAATTAGGTCTAAATTGTCAGTTTTAATTTCTTTTAATTCATCACTGTTCTTTTCTAATTTATTGCTAAGATTAGTTACATTAGCTTCTAATTTACTACTGAGAATTGAATTGTCATTCCTAATTTCTTTTAATTCTGCACTATTCTTCTCTAATTTATTTATTAATAATGCTACCCAAGGAGGTGTATCATTAGTTTCATTATTTTCATTGTTACACAAAATTAAATTTTCTTGGCCTTCACTAATTTGTTCGTTTTCAATATTAACAGTTTTACAAGTTATATTTTCGTTATTGGCCATTGTTGGGTATTTTAATATTTTCTTATTTCTTAAAAGCATTAATTGTTATTATCACTAATTCACTTTTCACATATAAATTTTAACTGTACTCACTTTTGAAGAGTTTTATTACTTTCCTCATTCTCGTGGTCCTTGGTTCGATTCAGGTTTACATGTCCCTGGTTCGATTCCCATTCGAGCCCTCGTTGATGCGCCATTTAAAGTTGTATTTAATTTTATGCCCCTCGTTGTGGAGACATTTAAAGTTGGGTTTCTCGGGGAGATATCCGAAGTTGAAGATTTGTGATATAACTTAAATCACTTTAAATCTGCCACGGCACTAATAACTCTCTTCAGGGGAATGAGGAAAAGTTTCTTACACAAATAACAACACTTTATTAACAGTTTGAACGATAAGTTAGTTTATTTAAAACTTTCACTTTGGTCAAGATGAATCTTGTAATTTAAAAGTTCCAAAAGATTCCGGCTTAGGTTGATATTTTTCACTTCTAGAAGATTACCATTTTATGTATTTAATGGATGACGAATGCTAACGGTCAATCCAGTCATTATTATTCATTATTTTCACTTAGAAACTGTTTTTTCACCAAGACGGATGACTATTATATCACTATATAATCTTTCATACTTTTAACACTATTTCTTTCAACCAACATCAATAAAATAAACCATTATTTCCTTATTCTTTAAGGAGCAGTCGCTGAACATGACCGACCATCTTCAAGTATTGTAGCCATCTTTTTATTATGTAATAACCTCTAGGTTCTGATTGGTCCAACAGAAAAGGAAGGAGTATTCTCAAGCTAACTTCTATCCTCTTCGTCCAATCCCATTTATTTCTTTATAAAAATTATCAATTTGAATATTTGAAGTATTTTACATACTGCATCAGTTATAAAAACATCCAACTGTATTAACAGTTTATATTGACTAGTTAATTTTTTTTATACTTATAAAAAAAATTTGAATTCTATAAATCAATCTGATGTCCATTCTTCATATAAATAAATATTATTATAAACAAAACAAAAACCCTTATTATTATTATATGGGGATAAATATCCGGTTTTAGTATCTCTTATAGCCTCCCATTCTTTATTTATATAAGTTTCTTCTTCGTTTGCCACATTGTCATCTGAAGATTCCAGTACTTCAAATCTATTAGCAATTTTGATTTGGTATTCTTGCCGCATTTCATCATTTTTCAAGTTTTTTAATTCATATTTTACAGAATCATCTTTAGCGTTCGTTCCTCTCATAAGCGATAGCCGTTGTCTGATTTTCACTCTGACCAGATGATGATCTGAATTGCAGTCTGTCCCTCTAACTGATCTAACATCAATGATGCTACTGTGCCTGCATTTATCCACTAATACATGATCTATCTGGTTCCGAGTTTCTCCATCTGGGGACGTCCAGGTGTATTTATGAATATCCTTATGATGAAATGTTGTGCTCTTAACAATGAGATTCTTTGATGTGGCAAATGTGACTAATCTAACCCCGTTGTCGTTACTATCTTCATGAAGACTGAATTTGCCTATTGTTGGTTTGAATATATCTTCCCGCCCCACTTTTGCATTAAAATCTCCTAAGACAATTTTCATATGATATCGTGAAAGGCTATCAAATAAGCATTCTAATTCTTCATAGAACTCATCCTTGATGTTGTCATCTTTATCTTCTGTGGGGGCATGTACATTTACAATTATAAAATCATGTCGTTTACCCTTTAGAATTATGTATGATATCCTATCACTAACAAACTTAATATCTCGGATAGCGGATAGGATCCTCCTTCTGACTAAAAAACCCGTTCCAAATGCAGGTCTTTCTGCACCCCCATAGTATAATGCAAAGCTTCCTGATTCCTGACTACCTTCTCCTGGCCACCTAACTTCCTGTAAAGCAACTATATCCAAGGGCGATTTATCCAATTCCCGCGTTAATATCTCTAGTGCCCCGCTATTGTATAAAGTCCTAACATTCCATGTTCCTAGGAACATGTCCCTGTGTTTGAGCCTTTGGCATGGGTTCCCTGAAGTAGTCCCCGCCCGGAGAACCGAATGGGGGACTATTTGACCTCCGGAAAATTTTACCCCAGTAGAACCCATGTCCGCATTTCTTGACGGTTGTATTTTTACGGTGAAAGATCGTCACTCTTTCGACCAAGGTACTTATTTCGTCTGGCTTATCACCTTCGACCAGTCCGGCATGGGTAACCCTATAGGCAGCAATGCTACCGCCGGCATAGCTCTCAGGATCATTTAAGCACACAAGCCACTCCACCACGACAAGGTAAAGATACCATGGAGGGCCCATATAATATAACTGGTAGAATAATAGATTTCTATATTTTCAGTTTAACGTTTTTTGAAAGGAGTTGGGACATCAAGAGTCTGCAATGCATAATAGCATGCATTTCCAGAATTGAGCCTATGTTTAATTTCTTTGTGCATCTCATTCCTATTTGTGATTATTGTTCCTAGGTATTTGAATTCAGCCACTTCCTCAAAATTTCCCTCATTTGTCATTAGCTGTCCATTTCCAAAATATAATGTATTTCTACGTGTGACCATATATTTAGTTTTATTGATATTTACTTCCAGTCCTAATTTCTTAGTGTTTCTCAATAGTGTGTGCGTGTTGTCCTTTAGTATCTCCTCGCTATCGGCCAATAGTACTACATCATCAGTATAAACTAACAGCTTATTAATACCATTGAGTTGTAATCCTTCCTCATTCTCTAAAGATTTAATGGCATGCTCTAGTACAAAATTAAATAGTAGAGGAGATAGTGCATGTCCTTGCTTCAACCCATTCTGGATTTCAAAAGTGTCCGAAAACTGTTTGCCTACGCGCACCCTTCTCTTTGTGCCAGTTAGACACTTTTATGAAAGTCTAACTAACTTTTTAGGAATTCCGAACTCCAGCAGGATACTATATAACTTCTCCCTCTTAATTGAATCATATGCTTTTTTGAAGTCTACATATAGTTGATGTACAGTACCATTATATTTCCGTTTCTTTTCTAAAATCTGATCTGTTGTAGACCTGTTTCTACTAAATCCACATTGATGATCTCCTAGAATGTCATCAATATAGGGAGTAAGTCTGCTTAGTAATATATTTGTTAGATTTTTGTATGAAGTTGAAAGTAATGAGATGCCTCTGTAGTTGTTGCAATCTGTTTTGTCTCCTTTCTTATAAATTGGTACGATAATTGATTCTTTCCATTCATCTGGTAGAGCTTCTTTTTCCCAAATCATACTAAGCAACCAACGTACCTTGTCCATCAATTTTATCCCCCTGATTTTATCAGTTCTGTTGGGATCTCATCTCAACCTGATGCTTTATACATCTTCAATTTTTCAATCGCCATTTCAACTTCTAATGCACTTGGTTCTGCGACTAGCATTTGTGCTGTCTGTAAATTATCCTCCTCAGTGTCCTGTTCTGTATGTACAATTAATAGCTGATTAAAGTAACTTTTCCATCTATTTAATATACTCCTGGAACTGCAATTATATCCGTATTTTCATCCCAAATTATGTTTGTTCTAGCCTGAAACCCTTTCTTCTCTATACTAATTCCCTGATATAATTCTCTAATGTTCCTATTTTTACATTATGTATTTAAATTAATATTTATTTTATGGGCAAAATTAAATTGAACAAATTTTGTAGAATTGATAAAGAATTTGCAATTCTTTATTAATCTCTGTTACTGAATCTGTTTATCTAGTGTCATGGTATTTTCTTACATTTGTGTAATATTTGCATTTTGAAATTCTAACTAAAATTCAGATATATCAGTCAGTTACACATCACATATTAAGTCATAACTTCGGTATTAATTGTGATTTAGGTTTTTCTCTTTTATTTATAATGTAATTTGAAATGTGCCCTCCAAATGTTATTTTGGAAAATTGAATTAAGAATCACATTTTAGAGAATGATATAGATGAGCATGTTAAGCTGCATGATGAGTTGACATTATGTCAGTCAGTCACACATACTTCGATAGATAATAAATAACATTGTTTTTCTTCAGAAGTTGTAATTTATGTACAATCTTAATACACACTTTTCCTCTATCGTATCATGTATATAACACGTCTAATTTCAACCAATTGTAATATTTATGCAAGTATTTTGCAGCAAAAGTGTATTGTAAATGTCAGTCACATATGGAATTGCTCTATAACAATGCTTATTTAATGTATTAAAATTGAAAACATAAATTTTAAAATTCTCCCATACTTCGCTACTGCTCCCAAGGAAAAAGATCGCTGGGACGTCCGAAAAAGCGCCGGATGGAAAATTCCTCTTTGAGATCATAACAGGCCACATGGCGTAATGCTTGCATGGATGATGATGATTCTCCCATATAACTTGTGTAGACACGTGCTATATAATATATATTTTTATTTCCTTCATTTTGAGTGTTAGAGAGTGAACTACATTTTCTTACATGCTTGAAGATATAACCATTATTCGACCAATGAAAATGGAGTCATACATCTTGTTTGTTTACACTTCAACTGGAGCTTAGCTTGGAGGAGGTATACAGCCAATTTTTCGAGTACCTCATTTTTAATATTCCTATTTTTTTTTTTATTCTTTATATGTACTTTTATGCAATCTTTCCAACTAATTTGATAAATTCCCTTGTTTTTCCCTATATGATTTATTTGTTTTGAAAATAATATTTATGCCAAGTTGTTAGTGCTATGATAAGAGTGAGCAAAATTCCAGTTGTACTATAATCACAGTAGATGTATGACTGTAATTTCATTAGTCGAATAATTGTTTTACCTTTGAGCATGTAAGAAAATGTAATTCGGGCTCTAGCGCTTGAAATAACAAAAAATAAAAATAATAAAAATATACATTATCTAGCACATGTCTATATAAGTTATCAGGAAGAATCTTAAAATACATAATTACAATTTTATTTCATTAAATAAGATTGTCTTATTCTTACGCATGTTCTGTACTATGTATCTCACTTGTTTCAAAGTGGCCACTTCTGTAGAATTTCTGAAACCTGAGATCATAACTGTGCAGACACCGCTATCTTGAGCTAATGTTTCCCATTGTTACATATAATAGCAGGCATTTTCAGAAATGATAACTTTTGGAAAGCAGATAGAAACTGTTTATTTTTCATGGTTTCAAACAAATCAGTGAAAAAACTCCCCTATTAGCCATTCAGGACATGGTGAAAACAAAGAGCGGAATTTACAGATATGCCAGCATGGAGCATAAACTCTACTTGTAATGAAATTATAAGTTGATACCAAGAAAAGCATAAATGTCTGTTTAGGCAGTTTAATATGCAATATTTTTATAATATTTTTTTTCTTTGTCATATAAATAAGAAATAGCAGTTTCTAAATATTGGTACTTTCTTTTCATGTATTCTGCCTTATTATCCATAAAATACAACATTGTTTAAACACTAAGAACAATCAATTGAGTTGGTGTTTACTTGATGAAAATTCATATTTATTAATTAAATAAAAATAAAACGTAGTTTTATTTGATTTTCATATAAAAGTAAAGTATTCCCACTAAAGGCCTCTGGAGGCCTTTGGGGTAGTGAGAGGTTAAGGCTCCCACTATTTCTATACAATCGGCACTTGATGTCAGCCAGGTTGTTAGCCCTGCGTGACGGCCGCCTTTACCCTAGAACAAGCGTCTGGTACTCATTTCCGTTAGAGGCTGAGTCGACCCCGGGGCCATAGTGCCGCCAGAAGGTTTTGGTCAGTTTAAAAATCCTGACCCCACCAGGACTTGAACCCTCGAACTTCCGGCTTGTAGCGCAGTGCCTTAACCACTACGCTACGACGTGCCCCTTTGATTTTCATATGTATTATATAATTCAGTGGCAGCTGTTTTGGTACCCTGTAACTTCTTCAGACATGTTTACAAATTATGAATTGTGTTCCAACTGATGTAAGCAACAATACAACAATATTTATTTACATTTTTTAATTTAACAAAGGGGATTCATTCAAATCTAGTTGAGAATTTAACAGTTTGTACTACTTTTCAATTTATTTATTTCTGCAGCTCCCAAAAGATCTAACTTCTTACCCTTATCACAAACATGTAAAATTTCAAAATTTGGATCGAAACAATGATTAAATTGGAATAGGAACCGTGATCATTTAAGCAAATTTTGAAATGTTACATGTTTACACAAACATGTAAAATTTCAAAATTTGGATCAAAACAATGATTAAATTGGAATAGGAACCGTGATCATTTAAGCAAATTTTGAAATTCAAAGTTAAAATTGGGAAACACATTTTGAAATGTTACATGTTTGTGATAAGGGTAAGAAGTTAGATCTTTTGGAGGCTGTAGAAATAAATAAATTGAAAAGTAGAAACATACTGTTAAATCTCAATTTGATTTGAAAGAATCCCCTTTGTTAATTTTAAAATTTAAATAAATATTGTTGTATTGTTGCTTACATCAGTTGGAACTCAATTCATAATTTGTTAACATGTCCGAAGAATGTACAGTGTACCAAAACAGCTATCACTGAATTATATAATAAATATGAAAATCAAATAAAACTATGTTTTATTTTTATTTAATTAATAACTAAGAACAATGTTTTTATTAAGATTAAATAAAAATGTTTCATATCTCACTTGATATCCAGTCATCTAACAAGACTGGAAACGAGGTGAGGTATGAAACATTTTAATTTCATCTTAAATTAAACCTCATAGTTATTTTTTCCTATAAAAGTTCAATGTTTGTGTTGTTGACAATTCAGTCGTATGGCAGGCAAAAGTAGAACCATGCTTCTCCCAATAGATGGAGTCAGTGGAGCAATAATGTATTCAAGTTTGTTTGCAGTACAACTGGAACTTAGCTCGGAAGTAGTATAGTGTAATGTTGAATTTTCAAAGTATTTATTTTTGAAATTTGTTTGTTAACAACCAGAAATTTTTACCCCAGTGGAACCCACGTCCGCATTTCTTGATGGTTGTATTTTTATGGTGAAAGATCACTCTTTCAACCAATGTACTTTTTTCGTCTCACTTATCACTTTCGACCAGTCCAGCATGGGTAACCGTATTGGCAATGCTACCGCCAGCATAGCTCCGTGATCATTTAAGCATGCAAGCCACTCCACCACAACTAGGTAAAGATACCATGGAGGGAGTTACATAGAATCCTGCTGGAGTTTGGAATTCCTAAAAGTTAGACTTACACGGATAAACGAAACAGAGAGTAGAGTGCATGTAGGCAAATAGTTTTCAGATACTTTTGAAATCCACAATGGAGTGAAGCAAGGACATTCACTAACTCCTCTAATATTTAATTTTGTACTAGAGTATCAAATCTTTAGAGGATAAACAAGGACTACAACTCAATGGTATTTATAAGCTGTTAGTTTATAGTGATGATGTAGTACTGTTAGGCAATAGTAAAGAGATACTGAAGGCCAACATGCACACACTATTGAGTAACAGTAAGAAATTGGGACTGGAAGTAAATATCAATAATACTAATTATATGGTCACACATAGAAATATATTATATAATGGAAATAGACAATGACAAATGAGGGAAATTTTGAGGATGTGGCTGAATTCAAATACCTACGAACAATAATCAGAAATAGGAATGTGGTGCACATAGAAATTAAATACAGGCTGAATTCTGGAAATGCGTGCTATTATGCATTATAGGGACTCTTTTACATCTCAACTTCTTTCAAAAAACATTAAACTGGAAATATATAAAACTCTTATTCTACCAGTTACATTACATGGATGCGAAATATGGACTGTTACTTTAAGCGAGGAAAGAAGATTAAGAGTATTTGAGAATAAAGTTCTTATGATAATTTTGGACCAAAGAGAGGTGAACAGATAGGTGAATGAAGAAGACTACTACATAACAGTGAACTACATGATCTTTTTAAGAAGTCAGATATAATAAGAACAGTTGAGTCTCGTAGACTGTGATGGGCAGTGCATGTGGCAGGATTGGGGAATGAAAGTTGTGTACGGAAGCTTCTTGTAGGAAAAGCAGAGTGAAAACGCCCAGTTGGTGGACCAAGAATGAGGTGGGAGGATGATTTGTGGGAAGTAGATTATACAGGGAAAGATTGGAAAACATTAGCTCAGGATAGGGATGTATGGAGAGCTTTTGTTCGCTCAGCCATGAACCTACTGGTTCGATAGTGCTAGTGAGTTAGTGTGTTACTAACCATCATAAAACTCTAACAAATTTTTGAAAATATTAGTAATTTCAATTTTGCGTTAGGACTAATGAACAAATCCAACTTTATCTTCTGCAAAAACATAGGATCTCCAGGAATATATCAAGGTTTTGCAGGTTGTCATTACCACATTTCTGGTATCAGCGTTATTGTCACCCATTTGTGAGGTTTGGCCATCTGGAGCTATGCTGCCTCAGTGATGTGTGATAGGTGTTGATGATGGTAATGATAATGATACACCAGGAGAGGTCTTAATTTAATGATGTGAGTATGATAGTGATGGCAAAGATGTTCGGGCACTGTTTGGGGATTAAATCTTCCTGACATTTCATTTTATTTTAGAAATAAAAATTAATACTTGAACCCAGATCTTTGGCTATATGCGTCAGCATGATAAACCGAGCACCGATACACATGTCAACTATTCTTTCCTCTTATACAATTTTCTTTCATCTGAAGGCTGATAGCATGAGCTACCAAGAGAAAGAATCGTTGATATTTGTATTGGTGCTTGAATGGTGTAACAGTACAATATTAAATGCATATTTTAAATTTCTCTAAAATGCCTGAAAATATTTCATATGATTTCCATAATACTCTCATTAGAAGCATAGATTTGATATGATGATATAGTATGTGGTTTTTATTGAACAGGATGTGAAGTTAGATATAAAATCTGAACAAGAAGATGAAACCGACTACGTTGATATTGATAAGAAATTTCCAACTCCTGAGGAAGCAGAACTCAAGGTAACATTTTTATTGGCTTATTCACAATCCTGCAATGTAATTAATAGAACTATGTTCTTGTAACAACTAATTCAAAAGGAGGATGCAGTGTTGCTACTCATACATGGTGCAGAAATTTTAATTCAGACATGGTAGCATTTTGCAGTAAGCAGTAAAAAAAGGTCTTTTGCACAGCAATTGCATAACTAAGCGATTCCTTCAACAAGTCAAATTTATTTTTTGTTAGTTGATAGAATGTATCTTTATTTTGTTAATTAGATCATATGTATCCAGTTCTGTTGCGAGGTAACAAACTTACCTGCCAGAAGAGCAATTTTCAATTTTTTTTTACTCTCAGGTTAATCTGTACTTCTAGTGGCCGCATTTTAATACATTTTTTAGAATACCTTTATTATTGTTGTTCAGTGACATACATGTTGTTTTGTTGCAGATAAAAGGAGAATTTTTTAATGTTTGCATTTAATTGAAAAGACAATTGGAAGTAATATTATGAAGTTTTACTTAATAAGTGAGTTCGATCTGTATTCTTTTTACCTCATATAGTTTCTATTAAGACATGTTTCAAAGCATATTTGCTCCATCTTTTGTTAATACAGACTCAGTTGAGACATATGTCTTGTTGAACCAACCGTATGAGGTAAAAAGAATACAGATGAAACTTATTTATTTTGCATGTAAGTTAACCCACCACTCCCATTGTTCTGAATTAATTGATTGTTATATGTCGAGTTTTATTAAGAAAATATAATAACTATTGCCTCTAGGATTTGAACATACATTTATATGTGTGTGTGTATTGTTACGGTCATTTTTTATGTGTAGTAGAATTGATGAAAATTTGTATTTTTTTTTTAAATATTTTCATGAGAACAACCTCAATTGCTACATTTCTTGATAATTTGCTAATATGGATTTGATCTTATTCAAATTTCATTGATGCTGGTTTCTACTTTTGTTGTAAATATCATGTTTTAACAAACTTTGTCCATGAAGTAAACAAAGTGAATGATATCAGTAATGTGATCTTGTTTTATACAACGTTAACAGTGAATTGTACTTCAAGATTCCTTTCACATAATTTTTTAGCAACTGTATGTGGACTTACGATTCAACTAAGCGAGAAGTTGTACAGCATCCAGCTAGAATTCACAATTCCTAAGTAGTTGGTTATTTGAATGTGTCAAAATGTCAGAAATAGGTGGATGTGGGTAGACAGTTTTCAGATTCTTTTTAAATTCACAATTGAGTAAATCAAAGAAATGCACACTTGTGTTGTCCAATTTGGACGAGAGCAAGGCATTAAATTCTTAGAATTGTATTAATCCTCTATTGGTATACACTGATAATGTAGTACTGTTAGGTAATAATGATGAAATACTAAATTTCAACTTGTACATTTTTTTATATTAGGTTTAAAACCTGATATTTATCACCATATAAAAGTAAGGTTTTTTTATTTAATGTTTAAATATGATTATATTTATTTCTATTAAGAATGGAAATGAGATTGATTTAGAGAATTCAAATTTTTTATAAGTATATAAAAAAAATTAAACTGGTCAATATAAACTGTTAATACAGTCAGATGTATTTCAAACTGATTTAATATGTAAAAATACTTTAAATATTTGAATTCATATTTTTTTATAAACAAATAAATGGGATTGGATGAATTGGATGGGAGTCAGCCAGTAGTACTCCTTCCTTTTCAGTGGGACCAATCAGAACTTCCAGGTTATAACAGAAATGAAATGGGATTTTTCCCAGAATAACAAGATGGCTACAATACTTGAAAGGAGTTAGACATGTTAAACAACGGCTCATCAAGAAATAAGAGAATTATTGTTCATTTCTTGATATCAGTTGACAAAATGGTGTCAAAGTTATGGAAAATAATATTGTAGTATGAATTTAATTCATCTGGAGTATAATCCATAAAGTGAAAATAAAGTGTGAGTGAAAAATTGACCGTTTTAAATAGTCATATTATATATATATATATATATATATATGCAATGATAATCTTCTTAAAGTGAAATTTATTTAATTTGAACTGGAATTTTCGAAACTATTGAACATTTACAAAATTCATCTCAATTTAAATGAGAACTTTAATAACATATTTAATTTAACTGTTTTACAAAAGTGTCGTTACTTATTAATGTAAGATACTTTCCCTCATTCCCCTGAAGGGAGTCATCAGTGTCGTGGCAAATAACAGTGATTTAAATTATTACAAACATATATCTTCAAATGTCGCCACAACGTGGGACATCACATTTAACAACCACTTTCAGGCTTGAGGCCCTGAAAACCATACACGGGAAGACATGAATTCTAGTCCACTCCTAAGCTAAATGATACAAGGCCTGCACTTATAAATGTCATAAAGGAAGTATGTACACTGTTGATTCACCAAAATTATATTAAAAGGTATTTCTCAGTATAGTTATCTTTCTTCTCGGAATTTCCTTTTAATTTTTTGTGTTAATTCTCACACCTATGTACATCGCAGCATTTAATGGTGCTTTATTTACTGAAAATAACAATTAGCATTAAGAACTAAAATCAGTCAGTGTCCTGACTCACGGTTATATAAGTATTCATCAACACTGTAAGTATGACAATCATCAGTCTTTTTTTTTCTTTTTTTTTTAGTCTAGAGATATCTTACCTCAATTTAATGTTGATTTGTCCTCGAACATCTTTCGACATATTCTTTTATATCATCGTCAGCTTTACTAGACCTCAATTTAATAATGATTTGTTCTCAAACGTGTTTTGATATATTATTCTATATCATCGTCAGCTTTACGCGACCTCAATTTAATGTTGATTTGTTTCTTGAACATGTTTCGATATATCATCGACAGATTTACTAGACCTCATTTTAATGTTGATTCGTTCTCGAACATGTTTCGATATATCCTTTTATATCATCATCAGCTTTACTAGACCTCAATTTAATGTTGATTTATTCCAGGACATGTTTCGATATATTCTATATCATCGTCAGCCTTACTAGACCTTAATTTAATGTTGATTTGCTCTTGAACACGTTACAATATATTCTTCTATATCATCGTCAGCATTACTAGACTTCTATTTAGTGTTGATTTGTTCCAGAACATGTTTCTATATACAGGGTGGACCGCTCGAATGGACCTAATTTCAATGCCTTGTTACTGGCAAACGGTTGAAGATAGAAACTTAAAAAAAACGTTCATAGTACAGAAAAACTCACCAAGTTTCGAATCCTGTCGGTAGATGGCACAAAGATACGTTTCTCGTTCTTAGATTTAATTGTTTGTGAAAATGGCGACTCCGCAGATGAAAGCGCAAGCTCTTTTGTGGTATGCGGAGTTTAAATCAATCATTAGAGTTCAAAGGGAGTTCCGGCGTGTGTTTAACCGTGATGCTCCAACTGCTAGAAGCATAAAGAAGTGGCGTGATACATTATTAGCTACAGGATCTGTGTTGAAGAAGCATGGTGGTGGTCGCAGAGCATCCGATGAAATGGTAGCAAATGTTCAAGCCGCATTTGAGCGAAGCCCCCGGAAGTCATTAAGAAGAGCTTCGCGGGAACTTCAAATACCAAAATCGACATTACAACGGATTGTCCACAAACGCCTCAAACTGCACGCATATAAAGTGCAGTTAGTGCAACGTCTGGAGCCGAATGACATGCCGAAACGAGTGGAATTCGCCAATACGATGCTGGACCGTCTCGGCGCTGATCCTGACTTCATGACCAAGATTTTCTTCTCGGACGAATCCACTTTCCATTTGTCAGGCAAGGTAAACCGGCATAATGTGCGGATATGGGGATCGGAGAATCCTCACGCTATTCAAGAGCATGTTCGTGATAGTCCGAAGATGAATGTTTGGTGCAGTTTGTCACATAATAAGGTCATTGGACCGTTTTTCTTCGCCGAGAAAACTGTTCGTGGTACCACATATCTTGACATGCTGGAGCAGTTTTTCTTTCCACAAATTGAACAACTGCAGCCTAACATCGTTTTCCAGCAAGATGGTGCTCCTCCCCACTGGTCCAATGAAGTTCGTACGACTTTGGACAACATTTTCCCTGGCCGTTGGATTGGTAGGGGAGGACCAATCGCGTGGCCCCCGAGATCTCCCGATTTAACACCACTGGATTTCTTTCTCTGGGGCTATGTCAAAGATAAAGTTTACACCACCCCAGTCAAAGACCTTCGTGATCTTCGTGAGCGCATCATAGAGGCTATTGAGAACATTCCAGAAGACATACTCCAACGTACTTGGCAAGAAATTGTTCATCGCTTTGATATCGTCACAGTGACTGCTGGGGCTCATATAGAGATGTGGTGATCTGGATATCAAAACTTGGTGAGTTTTTCTGTAATATGAACGTTGTTTTAAGTTTCTATCTTCAACCGTTTGCCAGTAACAAGCAATTGAAATTAGGTCCATTCGAGCGGTCCACCCTGTATTCTTCTATATCATCGTCAGCTTTACTAGACCTCATTTTAATGTTCATTTGTTCTCTAACATGTTTCGATATATTCTTCTATATCATCATCAGCTTTACTAGTCCTCATTTTAATGTTCATTTGTTCTCCAACATGTTTCGATATATTCTTCTATATTATCGTCAGCTTTACTAGACTTCAATTTAATGTTGATTTGTTCTCGAACATGTTTCGATATATTGTTCTATATCATCGTCAGCTTTACTAGACCTCATTTTAATGTTCATTTGTTCTCCAACATGTTTCGATATATTCTTCTATATCATCATCAGCTTTACTAGTCCTCATTTTAATGTTCATTTGTTCTCCAACATGTTTCGATATATTCTTCTATATCATCGTCAGCTTTACTAGTCCTCATTTTAATGTTCATTTGTTCTCCAACATGTTTCGATATATTCTTCTATATCATCGTCAGCTTTACTAGTCCTCATTTTAATGTTCATTTGTTCTCTAACATGTTTCGATATATTCTTCTATATCATCATCAGCTTTACTAGTCCTCATTTTAATGTTCATTTGTTCTCCAACATGTTTCGATATATTCTTCTATATCATCGTCAGCTTTACTAGTCCTCATTTTAATGTTCATTTGTTCTCTAACATGTTTCGATATATTCTTCTATATCATCATCAGCTTTACTAGTCCTCATTTTAATGTTCATTTGTTCTCCAACATGTTTCGATATATTGTTCTATATTATCGTCAGCTTTACTAGTCATTTTAATGTTCATTTGTTCTCCAACATGTTTCGATATATTCTTCTATATCATCGTCAGCTTTACTAGTCCTCATTTTAATGTTCATTTGTTCTCTAACATGTTTCGATATATTCTTCTATATCATCATCAGCTTTACTAGTCCTCTATTTTAATGTTCATTTGTTCTCCAACATGTTTCGATATATTCTTCTATATCATCGTCAGCTTTACTAGACCTCATTTTAATGTTCATTTGTTCTCTAACATGTTTCGATATATTCTTCTATATCATCATCAGCTTTACTAGTCCTCATTTTAATGTTCATTTGTTCTCCAACATGTTTCGATATATTCTTCTATATCATCGTCAGCTTTACTAGACCTCATTTTAATGTTCATTTGTTCTCTAACATGTTTCGATATATTCTTCTATATCATCATCAGCTTTACTAGTCCTCATTTTAATGTTCATTTGTTCTCCAACATGTTTCGATATATTGTTCTATATTATCGTCAGCTTTACTAGTCCTCATTTTAATGTTCATTTGTTCTCCAACATGTTTCGATATATTCTTCTATATCATCGTCAGCTTTACTAGTCCTCATTTTAATGTTCATTTGTTCTCTAACATGTTTCGATATATTCTTCTATATCATCATCAGCTTTACTAGTCCTCATTTTAATGTTCATTTGTTCTCCAACATGTTTCGATATATTCTTCTATATCATCGTCAGCTTTACTAGACCTCATTTTAATGTTCATTTGTTCTCTAACATGTTTCGATATATTCTTCTATATCATCATCAGCTTTACTAGTCCTCATTTTAATGTTCATTTGTTCTCCAACATGTTTCGATATATTGTTCTATATTATCGTCAGCTTTACTAGACCTCATTTTAATGTTCATTTGTTCTCCAACATGTTTCGATATATTCTTCTATATCATCGTCAGCTTTACTAGACCTCATTTTAATGTTCATTTGTTCTCTAACATGTTTCGATATATTCTTCTATATCATCATCAGCTTTACTAGTCCTCATTTTAATGTTCATTTGTTCTCCAACATGTTTCGATATATTCTTCTATATTATCGTCAGCTTTACTAGACTTCAATTTAATGTTGATTTGTTCTCGAACATGTTTCGATATATTGTTCTATATCATCGTCAGCTTTACTAGACCTCATTTTAATGTTCATTTGTTCTCCAACATGTTTCGATATATTCTTCTATATCATCATCAGCTTTACTAGTCCTCATTTTAATGTTCATTTGTTCTCCAACATGTTTCGATATATTCTTCTATATCATCGTCAGCTTTACTAGACCTCATTTTAATGTTCATTTGTTCTCTAACATGTTTCGATATATTCTTCTATATCATCATCAGCTTTACTAGTCCTCATTTTAATGTTCATTTGTTCTCCAACATGTTTCGATATATTGTTCTATATTATCGTCAGCTTTACTAGACCTCATTTTAATGTTCATTTGTTCTCCAACATGTTTCGATATATTCTTCTATATCATCGTCAGCTTTACTAGACCTCATTTTAATGTTCATTTGTTCTCTAACATGTTTCGATATATTCTTCTATATCATCATCAGCTTTACTAGTCCTCATTTTAATGTTCATTTGTTCTCCAACATGTTTCGATATATTGTTCTATATCATCGTCAGCTTTACTAGTCCTCATTTTAATGTTCATTTGTTCTCTAACATGTTTCGATATATTCTTCTATATCATCATCAGCTTTACTAGTCCTCATTTTAATGTTCATTTGTTCTCCAACATGTTTCGATATATTGTTCTATATTATCGTCAGCTTTACTAGACCTCATTTTAATGTTCATTTGTTCTCCAACATGTTTCGATATATTCTTCTATATCATCATCAGCTTTACTAGTCCTCATTTTAATGTTCATTTGTTCTCCAACATGTTTCGATATATTGTTCTATATTATCGTCAGCTTTACTAGACCTCATTTTAATGTTCATTTGTTCTCCAACATGTTTCGATATATTCTTCTATATCATCATCAGCTTTACTAGTCCTCATTTTAATGTTCATTTGTTCTCTAACATGTTTCGATATATTCTTCTATATTATCGTCAGCTTTACTAGACTTCAATTTAATGTTGATTTGTTCTCCAACATGTTTCGATATATTGTTCTATATCATCGTGGAAAGCAACGGGAAGCTTCCACACCTACAATTCCCTAGTAAAGCTGCAAGCATGGCATGAAAATTCTATGATTTGCAGAGAAGGACCTGCCTTCTGGCAGAATTGCTATGGATGGATGGATCATCGTCAGCTTTACTAGACCTCAATCTAATGTTGATTTGTTCTCGAACATGTTTCGATATATTCTTCTATATCATCGTCAGCTTTACTAGACCTCAATTTAATACTGTCAACTTTACTAGACCTCAATTTAATACTGTCAACTTTACTAGACCTCAATCTGATGTTGATTTGTTCTGGAACATGTTTCGATATATTCTTCTATATCATCGTCAGCTTTACTAGACCTCAATTTAATACTGTCAACTTTACTAGACCTCAATTTAATGTTGATTTGTTCTCGAACATGTTTCGATATATTCTTCTATATCATCGTCAGCTTTACTAGACCTCAATTTAATACTGTCAACTTTACTAGACCTCAATTTAATACTGTCAACTTTACTAGACCTCAATCTGATGTTGATTTGTTCTGGAACATGTTTCGATATATTCTTCTATATCATCGTCAGCTTTACTAGACCTCAATTTAATACTGTCAACTTTACTAGACCTCAATTTAATGTTGATTTGTTCTCGAACATGTTTCGATATATTCTTCTATATCATCGTCAGCTTTACTAGACCTCAATTTAATACTGTCAACTTTACTAGACCTCAATCTAATGTTGATTTGTTCTCGAACATGTTTCGATATATTCTTCTATATCATCGTCAGCTTTACTAGACCTCAATTTAATACTGTCAACTTTACTAGACCTCAATCTGATGTAGATTTGTTCTCGAACATGTTTCGATATATTCTTCTATATCATCGTCAGCTTTACTAGACCTCAATTTAATACTGTCAACTTTACTAGACCTCAATCTGATGTTGATTTGTTCTCGAACATGTTTCGATATATTCTTCTATATCATCGTCAGCTTTACTAGACCTCAATTTAATACTGTCAACTTTACTAGACCTCAATTTAATGTTGATTTGTTCTCGAACATGTTTCGATATATTCTTCTATATCATCGTCAGCTTTACTAGACCTCAATTTAATACTGTCAACTTTACTAGACCTCAATCTAATGTTGATTTGTTCTCGAACATGTTTCGATATATTCTTCTATATCATCGTCAGCTTTACTAGACCTCAATTTAATACTGTCAACTTTACTAGACCTCAATCTGATGTTGATTTGTTCTCGAACATGTTTCGATATATTCTTCTATATCATCGTCAGCTTTACTAGACCTCAAATTAATACTGTCAACTTTACTAGACCTAAATTTAATGTTGATTTGTTCTCGAACATGTTTCGATATATTCTTCTATATCATCGTCAGCTTTA
The DNA here is from genome assembly GCA_030220185.1 of Diploptera punctata. Classification (NCBI taxonomy): domain Eukaryota; kingdom Metazoa; phylum Arthropoda; class Insecta; order Blattodea; family Blaberidae; genus Diploptera; species Diploptera punctata. Next base: position 10,790 of record JASPKZ010007992.1, on the reverse strand, counting down.
CTAGACCTCAATTTAATACTGTCAACTTTACTAGACCTCAATCTAATGTTGATTTGTTCTCGAACATGTTTCGATATATTCTTCTATATCATCGTCAGCTTTACTAGACCTCAATTTAATACTGTCAACTTTACTAGACCTCAATTTAATGTTGATTTGTTCTCGAACATGTTTCGATATATTCTTCTCTATCATCGTCAGCTTTACTAGACCTCAATTTAATACTGTCAACTTTACTAGACCTCAATCTAATGTTGATTTGTTCTCGAACATGTTCGATATATTCTTCTATATCATCGTCAGCTTTACTAGACCTCAATTTAATACTGTCAAATTTACTAGACCTCAATCTGATGTTGATTTGTTCTCGAACATGTTTCGATATATTCTTCTCTATCATCGTCAGCTTTACTAGACCTCAATTTAATACTGTCAACTTTACTAGACCTCAATCTAATGTTGATTTGTTCTCGAACATGTTTCGATATATTCTTCTATATCATCGTCAGCTTTACTAGACCTCAATTTAATACTGTCAACTTTACTAGACCTCAATCTGATGTTGATTTGTTCTCGAACATGTTTCGATATATTCTTCTATATCATCGTCAGCTTTACTAGACCTCAATTTAATACTGTCAACTTTACTAGACCTCAATTTAATGTTGATTTGTCTCGAACATGTTTCGATATATTCTTCTATATCATCGTCAGCTTTACTAGACCTCAATTTAATACTGTCAACTTTACTACACCTCAATTTAATGTTGATTTGTTCTCGAACATGTTTCGATATACGAGTATTTTTCTATATCGTCAGCTTTACTAGACTTCAATTTAATGTTGATTTGTTCTCGAACATGTTTCGATATATTCTTCTATATCATCGTCAGCTTTACTAGACCTCAATTTAATACTGTCAGCTTTACTAGACCTCAATTTAATGTTGATTTGTTCTTGAACATGTTTCGATATACGAGTATTTTTCTATATCGTCAACTTTACTAGACCTCAATTTAGTGTTGATTTGTTCTCGAACATGTTTCGATATATTCTTCTATATCATCGTCAGCTTTACTAGACCTCAATTTAATACTGTCAACTTTACTAGACCTCAATTTAATGTTGATTTGTTCTCGAACATGTTTCGATATATTCTTCTATATCATCGTCAGCTTTACTAGACCTCAATTTAATACTGTCAACTTTACTAGACCTCAATCTGATGTAGATTTGTTCTCGAACATGTTTCGATATATTCTTCTATATCATCGTCAGCTTTACTAGACCTCAATTTAATACTGTCAACTTTACTAGACCTCAATCTGATGTTGATTTGTTCTCGAACATGTTTCGATATATTCTTCTATATCATCGTCAGCTTTACTAGACCTCAATTTAATACTGTCAACTTTACTAGACCTCAATCTAATGTTGATTTGTTCTCGAACATGTTTCGATATACGAGTATTTTTCTATATCGTCAGCTTTACTAGACTTCAATTTAATGTTGATTTGTTCCAGAACATGTTTCGATATATTCTTCTATATCATCGTCAACTTTACTAGACCACTATCTAATGTTGATTTGTTCTCGAACATGTTTCGATATATTCTTCTATATCATCGTCAGCTTTACTAGACCACAATCTAATGTTGATATGTTCCTGAACATGTTTTGATATATTCTTACATATCATCGTCAGGTTTACTAGACCTAAATTTAATGTTGATTTGTTCTCGAGCATGTTTTGATATATTGTATATCATCGTCAGCTTTACTAGACCTAAATTTAATGTTGATTAGTTCTCGAGCATGTTTTGATTTATTGTATATCATCGTCAGCTTTACTAGACCTCAATTTAATGTTGATTTTTTCTCGAACATATTTCAATATATTCTTCTATATCATCGTCAGCTTTATTAGACCAGTCTAGTAAGTATTTACTAGACCAGTCTAGAAAAGCTAACGTTGATATAGAATATATGAAAAAATGTTCTAGAACAAATCATCATTAAATTTAGGTAAGGTATCTCTAGCCTCAATAAAAACTGATAAGAACCTAAAAATATTACTTCGTAAAATAAATAGTTACATAATTTTGTTTCTACGTAATTTATTTCAAATCAGTATGTATGTTAACTGAGTAATTCACAGTGAATAAAGGCCTTAAGCAGGGATGCATTTTATCACCAATTCTTTTTAACATTTATATAGACTAGGCTCTTAACTTGTGGTATAAAAATGTTCTGAAATGGGTATTCCGATAGGAGGAAAAGTACTGCATTCATTGTTTCCAGATGATCAAATTATTTTTGCAGGGGATGGAGATGATATGAAATATATGATAAATAAACTAATGGAAGAATATAAAAAATGGGGACTGAATATAAATTTACAGAAAACAGAATGTATGTGTTTGGGAAAGGAAGTGGATGACCTCATTCTTGAAACAGGGAAAATAATAGAGTGAGAATTTTTTTAAATATTTTGGGTCAATAATTACTAGTTTAGGTACCTGTGAAAGAGATGTACAGACTAAAATTGCAATGGCACAAAATGCAACTAAGACATTACATGGAATAATTTGGAATAAAAATATTACAAAGGAAACTAAAATGAAAATTTATAAGAGCATAATACAGAATATTTTGTCATATGCAAGTGAAACTTGGTCTCTGACGGAATTACAAAAGAATAAAATTAGAACAGTTGAATTTGATTATTTTAGAAGAAGCCTCCAAAAAACAAGACAGGATAAAATAAGTAATGAATTCCTTTGGAGAGAAATGAATGTCACCACATCTGTTGTTAAGAGGATTGAAAATCAAATGCTTAAATGGTATGGCCATGTACAAAGAATGGAAAATGAAAGATGGCCAAAAAATATATACCAATGGCCACCCCCTGGAAGAAATAAACGTGGCAGACCAAGATGGAAATGGAAAACCTACGTCAGAACTATAATTGATGATAGGAATTTGGAAGAGGGAGATTGGAATGATAGAGATAAATGGAAACTAAAGATAACAAAAGTATAAGTGGGGGAAAGCCGAAGAAGAAGACGTATGTTAACCACATTCAACCTCTTACCTTTACTGAACCAACACCTACTTCTCCATGTTCTGATAATTCAAAGCTGAGCCTCATGTAACATGATTACACATAGAAATAATTATATAATAGAGAGTTAATGGGTACATGCCATAGCATAGTTAAGGCAGTATGCTTGAAAATTTGTGTGAACTTTTGCAGATTTCATCAGAGGCTGTGAAGGATGAAATTGAAGACATAGACGTTAAAGAAGAGATTACTGTTAATTTGGTAAGTTTACTTGTACATATCAAATGTCTCTTTGGTGAGAAAGGAATTCATCTTTCCTATTTATGACCATGTGTAATAGTTTACCGTAATTTTGTTTCTTGTACACTTTAATATGTAGATCCTTATGAAATACCTCTTGTATCTTTCTTCTATATTATCTCTGGAGCTCTGAGAAGAAATAAATTACTACATGGTTTTGCCCTTCTCAGGCGATGATTTACTTGGCTGAGGACGAAAGATAAAATTTTAAAATAATTAATTTCATACAAATGTTAATAAATGCCAGTTAAATTTTGCCTTTACTTGTAAAAACAACTTGTACTTTGTTTTTTGTTGATATCCATCACTGATTTGCTTCTAAACGATGTTTTATTATTTTACATAAATAATGTCTCTGCGATAATGGCATAAGTCTCACTGGCCTGTTTTACTAGACACTTTTTGATCACTCTGTATTAGTAAGTTATTGTATGAAAAGTTCCTTCACAAAATACTCACAATAATAGCAATATGAATAAATAATACCAGTAATATAATAATAATAATGTAAATAGTGCACCTAGATAAGGAATAGTTTTTCATAACTGTTATAGATCTATTCATGGTTTCTTATTTTGCAATGAATGATGTAAAGAAAGATTGGAGAGTTTATTTTGTTCCTAAGATTACACATAGAAATAATTATATAATGGAGAGTTAATGGGTACTTGCCATAGCATAGTTAAGGCAGTATGCTTGAAAATTTGTCTGAACTTTTGCAGATTTCATCAGAGGCTGTGAAGGATGAAATTGAAGACATAGACATTAAAGAAGATATTACTGTTAATTTGGTAAGTTTACTTGTACATATCAAATGTCTCTTTGGTGAGAAAGGAATTCATCTTTCCTATTTATGACCATGTGTAATAGTTTACCGTAACTTTGTTTCTTGTACACTTTAATATGTAGATCCTTATGAAATACCTCTTGTATCTTTCTTCTATATTATCTCTGGAGCTCTGAGAAGAAATAAATTACTACATGGTTTTGCCCTTCTCAGGCGATGATTTACTTGGCCGAGGACGAAAGATAAAATTTTAAAATAATTAATTTCATACAAATGTTAATAAATGCCAGTTAAATTTTGCCTTTACTTGTAAAAACAACTTGTACTTTGTTTTGTTTGTTGATATCCATCACTGATTTGCTTCTATAAACGACGTTTTATTATTTTACATAAATAATGTCTCTGCGATAATGGCATAAGTCTCACTGGCCTGTTTTACTAGACACTTTTTGATCACTCTGTATTAGTAAGTTATTGTATGAAAGTCCTTCACAAAATACTCATAATAATAGCAATATGAATAAATAATACCAGTAATATAATAATAATAATATGTTAAATAGTGCACCTAGATAAGGAATAGTTTTTTTCATAACTGTTATAGATCTATTCATGGTTTTCTTATTTTGCAATGAATGATGTAAAGAAAGATTGGAGAGTTTATTTTGTTCCTAAGATTACACATAGAAATAATTATATAATGGAGAGTTAATGGGTACCTGCCATAGCATAGTTAAGGCAGTATGCCTGAAAAATTTGTCTGAACTTTTGCAGATTTCATCAGAGGCTGTGAAGGATGAAATTGAAGACATAGACATTAAAGAAGAGATTACTGTTAATTTGGTAAGTTTACTTGTACATATCAAATGTCCCTTTGGGTGAGAAAGGAACTCATCTTTCCTATTTATGACCATGTGGTAATAGTTTGCCGTAACTTTGTTTTCTTGTACACTTAATATGTAGATCCTTATGAATACCCTTGTATCTTTTCTTCTATATTATCTCTTGGAGCTCTGAGAAGAAATAAATTACTAACATGGTTTTGCCCTTCTCAGGCGATGATTTACTTGCCGAGGAACGAAAGATAAAATTTTAAAATAATTAATTTTCATACAAATGTTAATAAATGCCAGTTAATTTTTGCCTTTACTTGTAAAAACAACTTGTACTTTGTTTTTTGTTGATATCCATCCACTGATTTGCTTCTAAACGACGTTTATTATTTTACATAAATAATGTCTATGCGATAATGGCATAAGTCTCACTGGCCTGTTTCACTAGAACACTTTTTGATCACTCTGTAACTATAAGTTATTGTATGAAAAGTTCCTTCACAAAATACTCATAATAATAGCAATATGAATAAATAATACCAGTAATAATAATAAATAATAATGTAAATAGTGCACCTAGATAAGGAATAGTTTTTCATAACTGTTATAGATCTATTCCATGGTTTCTTATTTTGCAATAATGATGTAAAGAAGAGATGGAAGGTTTATTTTGTTCCTAAGATTACACATAGAAATAATTATATATAATGAGAGTTAATGGGTACTTGCCATAGCAAGTTAAGGCAGTATGCTTGAAAAGTTGTCTGAAACTTTTGCAGATTTCATCAGAGGCTGTGAAGGATGAATTGAAGACATAGACATTAAAGAAGATATTACCTGTAATTTGGTAGTTTACTTGTACAGATCAAATGGTCTCTTGGGGAGAAAGGAATTCAACTTCCCTATTTATGACCATGTGTAATAGTTTATCCGTAACGTTGTTTCTGTACAACTTTAATAGTAGATCCTTATGAAATACCTCTGTATCCTTTTCTATAATATAATCTCTGAGCTCTGAGAAGAAAATAAAATTACTACATGGTTTTGCCCTTCTCAGGCGATGATTTACTTGGCCAAGGACGAAAGATAAATTTTAAAATAATTAATTTCATACAAATGTTAATAAAATGCCAGTTAAATTTTGCCTTTACGTGTAAAAAAACTTGGACTTTGGTTTTTTGTTGATATCCATCACTGATTGCTTCTAAACGACGTTTTATTATTTTACATAAAGAATGTCCTCTGCGATAATGGCATAAGTCGCCGCACTGGCCATTTTTACTAGACACTTTTTGATCACTCTGTATTAGTAAGTTATTGTATGAAAAGTTCCTTCACAAAATACTCATAATAATAGCAATAGAAATAAATAATACCAGTAATATAATAATAATAATAAATGTAAATAGTGCACCTAGATAGGAATATTTTTCATAACTGTTTATGATCTATTCATGGTTTCTTATTTTGCATGAATGATGTAAAGAAAGATTGGAGAGTTTATTTTGTTCCTAAGATTACACATAGAAAATAATTATATAATAATGGAGAGAGTTAATGGGTACTGCGGCATAGCCTAGTTAAGGCAGTATGCTTGAAAATTTGTCTGAACTTTTGCAGATTTCATCAGATGGCTGTGAAGGATGAATTGAAGACATAGACATTAAAGAAGAGATTACTGTTTAATTTGGGTAAGTTACTTGTACATATCAAATGTCTCTTGGTGAGAAAGAACTCATCTTTCCTATTATGACCATGGGTAATAGTTTGCCGTAACTTTGTTTCCTGTACAACTTAAATATAGATCCTTATTGAAATACCTCTTGTATCTTCTTCTATATTATCTCTGGAGCTCTGAGAAGAAATAATTTACTACATGGTTTTGCCCTTCTCAGGCGATGATTTACTTGGCCGAGGACGAAAGATAAAATTTAAAATAATTAATTTCATACAAATGTTAATAAATGCCAGTTAAATTTTGCCTTTACTTGTAAAAACAAATTGTTAATTTGTTTTTGTTGATATCCCATCACTGATTTGCTTCTAAACGACGTTTTATTATTTTACATAAATAATGTCTACTGCGATAATGCATAAGTCTCACTGGCCTGTTTCACTAGACACTTTTTGATCACTCTGTATTAGTAAGGTTATTGTATGAAAATAAGTCCTTCACAAAATACTCATAATAATAGCAATATGAATAAATAATACCAGTAATAATAATAATAATAATGTAAAGAGTGCACCAAGATAAGGAATAGTTTTAAATAATGTTATAGATCTATCATGGTTTCTTATTTTGCAAAGAATGATGTAAAGAAGATTGGAGAGTTTATTTGGTTCCTAAGAGCACATCAGAAATAATTATACAGGCCAAGTCAAAAATGTTGTCAGGTTTTTCAGAAAGGTATTATGTGAAATGTAATGAAACATATAATATTGTGAGACATATTGTATGAAAGGTAAACTCTCAAAGTTTTTTTAAATATTCACAGATGGGTTCTATGTGAGCGCCTTTTGTTACACGACAGATGTCAAAGCCGAGATTCAATCTCCTGCCAAACTTTCTGTGCAGTCCGCGGTCGATATCAGCAATGGCTGCTGATGTGCGGCCACGCAGTTCATGCAGTGTTGTTGGAAGTGGGTGGTACGTAAACATGATCCTTTACAAGACCCCACATGAAGAAATCACACGGGGTTAGATCGGGTGAACGAGGTGGCCAATGGAATGAGTTGTTGATCACCCTGAGATGCACGCCTATCCAGCGTTGTGGCAAAGCCGTATTCAAATGGTCTCAACACAGCCATGGTAATGTGGAGGCGCACCATCCAACTGCAGAATGAATCTGGGGGACTATCCGCTTCAAGCTGGGAAGGAGCCATTTTGTAGCATATCAAGGAAAACATGTCCGTTCACAGTACGGTCATGAAAGAAAAAGGGCCATAAACCTTGCAGGGGAAATGGCACAAAGACTTCCTTTCGGAAATAGCGTTGATTTCCAGAGTTGCTGGGGGTTGCAGTTCCCAAATCCTTAACATTTGTCTATCACTTTCCTGAAAGGTGGAAGTCGCTTCATCCGGTAACTCCCTCTCATGGAACTCATTCTCTTCCATTAATGCGAGAAAAAATCAACACAGAAGGACGCCGCAAAGCATAATCGGCGGGTTTAAGGCTTGAACCAGTGGCAAGTGGTAGGGGTTCATCGTAAACGTTTCCGGAGAATCCGCCATACAGTTTTTGGGGGGAGTTAAGTTCTGTCGCTCCCCGGTAGGTGGATTTCTTGGACTCCGCACGAACTGGCGAACGCGTTAGACTGTCTCTTCACTCGTCGACGGAAGGCCATCGAATTTCGTTACAGATACAGCCTGAATCCCTAAATTGTGTGTACACTTACGAAGGACTCCCATCCGCCGGGGTCTTATCGATGGTACGGAAATGTCGTTGAACACTAGTCACAGAGTTGTTTACATGGTAATCAAGCACACAGAAAGACTTCTGATCCCCATCACGCCATTTTCTTTACTGCTCTGCTGTTGACATCTTGCGGGTAACGCGGAATTAGAAGGAAAACTAAACTTGAGAGTTAACCTTCATACAATGCTCACGATTTATAGTCATTACATTTCAATAAAAAGGCTGAAAACCTGCACAACTTTGGACTTGCCCTGTAAATGGAGATTATGGGACTGCCATGCATAGTTAAGGCAGGATGCTTGAAAATTTGTCTGAACTTTTGCAGATTAATCAGAGGTGTGAGGATGAAATGAAGAAAGACATAAAGAAGAGATTATGTTAATTGGTAAGTTTACTTGTACATAGCAAATTCTCTTTGTGAGAAAGGAATTCAACTCCCTATTTATACCATGGTTAATTTTACCGTAAACTTTGTTTCTTGTACACTTAATATGTAGATCCATGAATACTCTTGATCTTCTTCTATTTTATCCTGAGCTTGAGAGAAAATAAATACTACATGTTTTTGCCCTCTCAGGCGATGATTTACTTGCGAGGACGAAAGATAAAATTTTAAAATAATTAATTTCATACAAATTAATAATCCAGTAAATTTTGCCTTTACTGTAAAACAACTTGTAACTGTGTTTGTTGATATCCATCATGATTTCTTCGAAACGCGTTTATTTTTTACTAATGTCTCTGCGATAATGGCATAGTCTCACTGGCATGTTTTAATAGACACTTTTTATCACTGTGTTAGTAAGTTATGTATGAAAAGTTCCTTCACAAATACTCAGAATAAGCAAAATGAATAAATAATACAGTAATAATAATAATAAAATAATAATAATAAATGTAAATAGTGCACCTAGAAAGAATAGTTTTTCATAACTGTTATAGATTCTATCATGGTTTCTTATTTTGCAAGAATGATGTAAGAAGATTGGAGAGTTTATTTGTTCCAAAAAATCCCTCTGTATGATAAATTTTGAAATATACTCTGGATAGAGTGGGGGTTTGACAAAGAGTTTCTCAGAATAAATTGTCTTTTTTTCTCGCTTTTGTTCGCATAAAATGCAGGTATAGCCCAATACTTTAGGTGTACTTCCCATGAGATGTGGTAAGTCATCAATTTCTTGAGGTGTGACCCTACCGGACTTACTGGGGGTTGTACAGGTACTCAGCTTTCAGAAACAGAGTCGACAAGTGCTTTTCTGCTTTTTGTGTGATAAAAGGGATCTTTTTAGGTCCATGGTGTACAACAAATCAAATTCAAAGGAGAAGGAAGTCTTTCCCATGTGGTGGTGATGTTTTTGAAGCACCAACTCTATTCATCCCGATGTTTGTAAACAATTTTGAAAGGATGGGGCCCAGAAAATTACTCGTTCAAGTTGGGTTTAATTTTTCCGGTGAGCGGGATTCTATTCTAGGTGGAGTTGGTACACAGATTAGGATAACACTTCACAATCACTGAAAACTGTTTCTTGTAGAATAATGAAAGTTTATTTACTAGTTAATTCCAGCAGATGTAAATATAGGGGGATTATTCTTCACCGTCAATTAAATCTAATTATTTTCTTTCTTTCGTGAATAACAGTCTCTTGTTATGTAACTTTCACAGGAAAGAACACTATGAGGTTTTAATTTAAGAATTAAATTAATGTTTTTATTACCTCACTCATATCCTTTTTCTTCTATACTGCAGTTTCGGAGCTATATCCTAGTAAGTAGCCCTGGTCAACCGGTGTGAATGTTATCCTTCTTGGCGGTTTCCTTCTAACTTCTATCGTGGACGATGAAGCTGGATCAGGTCAAAATTAAAAGAAGAAAAAAATGTTGGACATCAAATTATAAAAAAATGCTTAAACTTGGAGATTTCGCCGAAAATTACTAGAAAAAACGTTAGAATAACGGTTCTAAAGAACAGAAATCTTATAGAAAAAAATGTTAAAGATGGAGAAAGGGAAACATTTTGAAACATCGCAATTTAGACGCTAAATTAATACTTTTTTACATTTAGGAATCACAAATTGTAGGGATTTGTATTGGGACAATTTGGAGGAAAATTCTTTCAACAAATAACCAATTATAAGAGAAAAATCAGTGTAAACCAACAATAAAATTGAAATTTAAATCAAAGAAATGTTTTCATGGAAACCCAAACACGCGTAAATAGAAAAAGAATGCAAAAATAATGTAGTAATTTGTCCTCCCAAAGTTTTAGCCAAAGAAATGGAAACTATTGGAACTAGGCCTAAAAACATGTGTGGAAACTTCTCAACAATATAGATGATTACGTAGCAGACATAGAATTGCCAGAGAAGGAATGAACCAGAGAGAAGTCT
>JASPKZ010007991.1:0-226803 GCA_030220185.1 Diploptera punctata | reverse complement strand
TGCACAATCATAGCATTGTCATGCTATGCTTGCAGCTTTACTAGGGAATTGTGTGTAGGTTGTGGTAGGCTTCCCGTTGCTTTTTCCACACCAGTGAAGGATTTGATGGTGATGATGATGGTAATGACAAGGATGATGATGATGATGGCTATATGATTTCGGGGGACCGTTTGGACCTTAAAGTTTTCCTGACATTTGTCTTACAGGTGAGGAAAAACCCCAATAAAAACCTCACCCAGAAAAACTGCCCCAACCGGGGATCGAACCCGGGCCCGCTGCATGACAAGGCAGCACGCTACCTCGAGACCACAGCGGTGTGGACATAATGAATATAAAATTATCTGAAATATATTTATTACATCTACAAAGGAAGTGTTTATTTAAAGTTTTATTTGTAATATACACCACGGCTTATGGTCTCGGGCTAGCATCACTGTTTTGTTTGCAGAGGCCTGAGTTTGATCCCCAGTCATGACAGATTTCCTGGATGATGGTTTTTATTGATGGTTTCTCTGAACCCGTACGACAAATGTTAGGAAACTTTAAGGCCTAAACAATCTGTGATCATCTATTTGCCAGGTTTAGTATGAATGTGAGTGAATTGTGCATCTTGTCTTAAATATTTGTGTTGTCTTGGGGCAGGTCCTGGATTGGAGGTCCTCAGTAACCATGTGTGATCCAAAGTCTCTCTCTCTCCCAACCTATAAGATATGAGGTTAAATTACAATAGAGAAGAGAAGATCTGTATAATATTGTGTGTGTTCCAAAGCCACCTGGTGCACCTTTCATGCTTTGGGTTTCATTATATTATGTAGAAAAATAGTTTAATGTGGTCTATTTTTATTTTACGCAGGTGATGTTTACTTTTATTGTGTATAATATAAGCATGTTGAATATCCATTGTATAATTTTTTATAATAAAGTAATGTATGAGTAATATATTTTTATTAAATGTACATAACTAGTACCAATAAATTACTCCTCAGAAGGTTGTCCCTAAAGAAAATCTGAAATCTACTGTCTTATGATTGGTTGTTTCACAAAGGACTACAGTTTCTATCAATAACAAATTTGTCAAAAATATGATAGAAAATTTGAGATGATATAATTATGTTAAAAACATATAAACGTTCAAATTTGTTTTATCTGCATTATGTTAGTTCAAGTTGTGAAAGAAATCAGTCATAAAATACAAATGAAAAAACGTATAGTGGTGGTCTTTAAGTCGACCATCAAATATTTACTTTAAAAGCAGTCTTCTAATAGGGGATATCTCCTCATCCTGAATACAATCTGGACCTTTACACCATAATTGGAAAATGTTAACATTCTTCTTCTTTATTAGGAATTTCTTTATAATACAGTAGTTTTTCTACAACCCATTGTAAATTTTACTCCTCCATAAATCCCTATTCTCTGCATCACACACTGTTATCCTCTCGACACTATACTCCTATTATGCACTCCTTGAATTCACTTTCTTTTGATCTCCCTTTTCTTCTGTTGCCCTCTGCTTCAAGATTTAATATCATCATAGGATCCTGTCATCTGACATTCTCTTTGTGACCAAACCATTTCAGTCTTCTTCAATAACTTGTGGAATGTCTTTTTGAACATCCATTACTTCTGTGATTTTAGCATTTCTAATTTTGTCTCTTTTTGAATTTCTAGAAATCCTCCTCCAAAATTGCATCTGTCGCCTATAGTTTTATGTGCTTGCTCTCTGCTTAATGCCCAATATAGTATAGGGATTCCAGCCAACCTAGACTCTGCCTGTCACAAGCCAGGAGAAATGGGGAGTGATGGAGGAAATAACACCTCTTTACAAAACCAGGGTTCATTCTGGCCTGGATGATAGTACTTTGTGACAGCTCCTTGCTAGGATACGGCAACTGCTGCCTTGTAAGGATATGTTGGTTCGTCAAAGCCTAGAGGAAGGAAACCTTGAACAAAAATCATCTGGTCCTCCAGGTTGAGGATTATAACAATGGCCCAGCTCCCCATTTTATGGAAAAAAATTAACTATGCTAAAGAAATTGATGTGAAGAAAATATCAACATCTGAATATAATTTATTGCAAGCACATTAATACTACTGAGTTCAGGTAAGATAATTTATTTGAGCAGAGGTTGCTGTTACTAATTTAACTATCATTTAAATATGTACAAATTGAAGACTAAACTCATATATCAATAGCTATCATAGAAAGATTCTGAATTTACAAACCAAATGTCTTGCATAGTTGCCTAAATAGGAAAAAAAATGTTAATATTTTTATTCTCAATTGTTGTAGTATTAGAATTTCAATGGGATACAGGATTTAAATAACTACTATTCTACCCCTCTGGCACACAGTGACAAGAATATAGCCTTCTTAGGTTTATTACATAATATGAGCAAATACAGGCAGTAAGACATTTATAAACTTATCAAAAGCATCGGCGTTGGTTGGGAAGAGAGAGAGAGTCATCTTACAGAGGATCAGAATATATAGTCATAGGAATAATCCTTTCCAAGTAATTGTGATTGGTTTCAAAAAGTAGTTGTATGCAGAAATTCCACTATTTTATAATACAGTAAAGAGATCTCAACACAGAATGGACAAAAATTTAATAAAGCAACTTCATTTTGGAAAAAATGCAATAATACAAAAAAACATACTAACTTAAAATTAACAGAAATTCACGCTGGGCTATTTTTATGCAGTTTATTTCTAGTGTGCCTACATGTAAAAAAAAAATTGAGATTCTTATAATTGGTCAATTTCCAACAAAATAGACATAGATTACATAGAAAAAAATAACAAAATAACCAAATAGGTTTATATATAACATAAGACAATTTACTTGCCTTCAGTCATCTGATGACTATCTTAAATTAAAAATTCAGTTAATCAAAAAACAAATCTTGGTACTTATAATAGCTATTTATAGCTAGAGCGAGGAATTATATGAAGAAAATTATAAGAAAATATGAAATCATAAAGACAAAATATGAAAATTATGACACAAAAATATAATGAAGCTACTATTTTCTAAACTTTTTACATATATTTATATGCATAGACGCCACTACGACTTATAAGTGTACATACAGCACAAACAGAACTTATTTATAGCACAAGAAATCAAAATGTTCACTGTATTTTGATTATAATTTTTCATTATTTTTGACCCAATATAAAATATCATATTCATGATCTGAAACAATTTTAATGGATCATACCATAGCGTAGTTGTATAAGGAAACGTGGTACAAACAGGGAAGTCGTGAGTTCGAGTCTTGATATGGTCAAGATTTTTAGCTGGACCAGACCTTCTGATGGCATTGTAGACCTGGGATCGACTCAGATCCTAATGGAAGTGAGTACTATATGCATGTTCTGGGCACAAATGTAGCCATCAGGCAGATCTGACAACCCGGCAGACATCTAGTGCCTTTTGTCTAGAAAGATGGAAAATTCAACATGCCACTACCCCAAAGGCCTCCCAAGACTGTAGTGGAATTATTTCATAAATCAAATCTGAGAGTTTATATATAATACAATTAATTAATGTATTGAATGATTTTTAATTATGAAATTTAAACATATGCAAGAAACAAAACATTGCAACCCAAACTAACAAGTTTCCATGAAATATAGCACTGACAAAGTTTAGAGTAGGTACCGGTATAGTTTGGGTTATTGCTATCTTTACATTGCATGAAGATATTAAATTCATGTAGATGCAAATGTAACAATAACATTAAATTGGACGATTTAGAATACAAGTAAACCATTCCAGTATGTCATATTTGGAGAGACAAGATGTTAAAAGTTATTAGTCCATAATTGAATCTAGGGATTGTTTCAGAACTCTCTTTGCAATTACAGTTACATTTAATATTGAACTATAAACATGGTGAAATGTAGTTAGAATTATTTTAACGTTAGTTTTTTTGTATATATGAAATAGGTCTTGCATAGTGTCTAGTCTTGGTCTACTTGTGCTATGAACAATCAAATTGTCAATTATTAATTTTGTTCATAACACATAGATAGGATTTTTTTTAAATATTTTGTGATAGTAAACTATACAGCCTATCTGTCAGAATTGTTTTGCAGAATGAAAAATTATGCTCAACATCACATGATATTATGGGAGGATACTCGTATCATGCTATATTTGATACTTTGATGTAAGTGAGAAAAATGCTGGCCTAACCTACATCAACGTTACTAATTTCACAAAGCACTGCTTCAAGTTTCTTACATTTCAATTCTGTAATCTGTTCACAGAGTAAAGACTGTCCTCAGGTAGCAAGAACGAACTGACAGCTACCTGACTACAGAAAATTCCAATATTGTTATTCTACTTATTCATTTAGGCTCATGATCTTGTTCTGGGGGACAAAAAACTCCATCGAACTTGACACTCTGTGACTCATCATCCAATTATTTGCTTTTATAAAGATACTGATAAATTTTCACTTGTCTACCACATTACATTGTCAAAAATTACACAAATACATTCATTTCAAAATATTTTAATGAATTCCTAGAACTTTTATTGAAAAAAAAATATCGGAATTTGAAAGTTGAAAAATATGGAGGAGTATGAAATTTTCACTAAAATATGAACATTTTGTTAAAATATTATGAAATATGAATTTTTTTGTTGGTCTTATTTGATTCTGCATATCATAAAATGTAAAGATACTTAACCTCAGCGCTCTCTGACAAATAGTTTAAAACATGAAATTTTATAAAATTCCTCTCTCTATTTATAACAAATATGAGAAAGTTTGAATTTCATATAATTAAACATCGCATTACTTTTTAAATTTTGGTGTGTGCGTGTATTATACCGTACATATATTTCACAAAACTATTACTACGTGTAGGCCTAATTACATTGAATTGTTATAATATTAAACAACTTCAAAGAAATAAAAATAATATTAAAATGAATAGCACGAAAATGGAAACCAACCCAATTTATTTAAGACTTTTTAAATTTTGGTGTGTGCGTGAATTATACCGTACATATATTTCACAAAACTATTACTACGTGTAGGCCTAATTACATTGAATTGTTATAATATTAAACAAACTTCAAAGAAATAAAAATAATATTAAATGAATAACACGAAATGGAAACTAACCCAATTTATTTAAAACTACGTACATATACACTAATTTATAATATTGAAAATAAACTATAATATAGTATAAAATTAATTATATCAGAATTGAAAACATTGATGCAGTATGGATAAATAATGAAAGCAGACGAATTTTTGCTATGGGAAATAAGAAAACATAAGAAAGATGATGCGCGTATACCCAATTCAGCCAACATAATACGGAGGGAAATTGGAATTCATTACCAACATAACTGAAAAGTTAAGTTAAAACCGGTATACGCAACTGGCGGTTAAAAGCAGGTGGTACAACGCATATTGACGTTGTACTCCTGCTAGCCTTAAGCGTCAGATGACTAACTTGGGAGTTAACCTGAAGTTCGTACAACCGGCCCTAAGTCTGTCAGTTATAACAGAAATAAAAAGGAGGTATATATAATTATAAAATAAACAAAAGTATGGTAGCAGTCCTTCTTACTCAAATAAATTAAAATAGAATTTACAGAATTATTTACGTTTATCTTTAAAATCCATAGCTACCCGTTTTTTTTTTTTTTTTTTTTTTTTTTTTTTTGCTTGGCGAATGAAGGGCTTCGCTAAATTTTGTGAACGAACTAGTTCAATTGAATGATTCATAAAAGTGAGTTCGAGTGAACGAACTACTTCTCGAAATAAACTGGTTGGGCACAACGCTAGTGGACAGTTATTCTACTCACCGGGCTTAGTTCGTTTTGTCTTGCAAAAATTTTTCCATCACGTGTCCACACAAATTGAATACCTTTCTGCTTGGCCGCATCCCTTGTCATGTTGAGTAGTTGTCTTGTCGCTATTGTTAGTTGATCTCCGGCCATGATACGTCCCTCATTCCATGCCGTCTTTATTTTGGACGCCGCTATACCTGGACCATCATTGTCGTTTTTTGTCTCATGACGAAACTTTGCTAACCATTCGTCTCTGGATTTCCTTTTGGAAAACCTGACTACAATAGGACGCGTTTTCCCAGTTTTTGATGGAAATCGATGAGCAATACTGATGTCTTTGATTAATTCTACTGCGTCTATTGTGTTTTATATAGAATTTATATCATTGTACACCGACTCCTCTGATTCAGGAACTCCATACAACATAATGTTGTCCCTGCGCGTGTACTGCTGAAGATCATCATCCTCGTTTTCTCCTCTCAGAAGTTTTAATTCTTCCTTTGTCTCCTTGAGTTCTGTCCTCGCATATTCCAACTCTGATTATAGACTATCGAATTTGTCTGACATGAATTCGACAGATTTCTTAAGGTCACTGACTTCCCGTTGCAAAGAGGACTTTAGCTCTTCAAACATTTTCTTTACAGCTACTATTATTCCGCTGTCGCGACCTTCTTCACTACTTGTTACCTGATGCCTAGGTTTACCCATTTCAAAGAAAGAAAAAACTCGGAGCTTCACAAAAACACGTCTATACTTGACAAGAAACTGAACATTGGAGTCTTATATTTTGTTTGAAATAATATTATTTAATTTATTATTGTTTTGTATATGATTTTTGTCTTACTTCTAAAGTATTTTTTTGTATATGTAAGGGTTAACAAATTTATTTCCTTTATTTCTTGTCTTATAACTAATTAGTTAATTATTTATGGATCGTATTGGTTTTTGAGTGCTAAAATGTTATATAATTAAGATCCTTATAATAGCTTTATATGTTTACATGCAACTTCATCATTCTCGTATTTACAAAGTCTGATAAAATTGCCAATTTTTTTTGTTCGATGAAGAGACTTGATTTTAGTGTAGGCCTATAGCTACTGTGTTACTTGTAGGTTTTATTTATATGATTCTTTCTAAACTATTTTTATTTCGATTTTTAATAATTATGAGATCTTGTTAATTCATTGAATTATTTCTTCACAGAAGAAACTGAGATTAACGATTCAATTAATTACTTAGATCTCATAATTCTGAAAAATCTAAGTATCAATAGTTTAGACATAAGCATATATAGAAAACTCATAAGTAACACAATAGTCTTACTGAACAAATAAAACCTTTCTTCAACAAAAAATGAGAATACATATTAGTCTTATAAATAGAATGATAAAGTTACATTAAAAAAAACTGTAATAAAGAACTGAATAAACAAAAGGTTTTGCGCTCAAAGTCGAATGAGTGAAGATTTGGAATATCGATCACTTTAGCAGTTAGTCGAATAACTGTAATATTATTTCTGAAAAGAAAGTGAAAAAACAGGTAATTGTTTACTATTATATTACTTACATAGCTGTTCATAAAAAAACACAAATATAATATCAAATAACTTGGAAAACCATTATATTCTAATAGCTGGATTTGATCGGAGTTCCCCAACTTGGGTAATTTCAATCATCTGATTTAAAGCTAAAGAAAATGGAGAATTACTGCCTCTGCAAACAAAAGCCACACATGTATTTCTTGCTACATTCTGCATGAGCCTTCTGAATATGAAGAGCACCAATACCACAATTTGCTGCCCGGTACACATCATAACATATATATTTAATCGGGTATTTAATTGCCTTGGTTTGTTATTAATAATTAGAATAAAATTATTCTAACAATGCGGAGTCACTTCTACTACTCGGAGGTATTACTATCAGTATTGATCGGAGTTACCCCAACGTACCATGTTGCAAGTAATTTTGCACCACTTCATATTGGAGTCGTATGTTGAAACTGCAAGTAATTATTTCATTTTAATGTTCACCCTGTTATAACAATCTGTAAAATTAATACATTTATTTGGTAGGCCTAAATGCCTTACGTTTCTGGCATAAATCAACTTGGCTTCTTTACAAGAAAAGTACATGAAGCAGAAAATGTCCACCATACTGCAAAGATGCTGCATAACTAGCAATTACATTATACTCAATACTTGAAACACTTCGCAGAAGATTCCAGTAATATGCAGAACGCGGCTCTGATAGTGGTGTCTGAATAAAATCGTGATCGCAATTACCTGAATGATCGGAATTAACCAGTTAACCCCTACAACCAATACATAATTAATATATAATTGAAAATAAAAGATGTAATAATAAATATAAACAAACTGGATAGGAAACTTAATAAAAACAATAGTAATTGCTGCATCCCCACATATACAGTAAATGAAACTATAAAGTGACAAAAAACTTAAGAAGAACGACAAAAATATTAAAATCGTATACAAAAACAATCAATATATAAAACAATAATATTTCAAATAAAACAGAAGACACCAATATATACCAAAATAATGATATCTATAAATTTAAAAATAATTGTCATGAAAATTTTATATCGATAAAACTGCCAGAAATTGTAATACTAGTATCAACGATCATTTAATAGATCTTAAACATTAATCAAGTAACTCACTGCACTTTTGGACCCTTAAGTCCATGGCCACGCGGATATAAATTCTACATACAACCCTATCCTAAGCCAACGGTTTCCTATAATTCTCTGTATAATTTATCAAGTTGAAATCATGGTTAATATTATTCTGGTCTATCTACTGAACGATATCTCTCTGATTTTCCTACAACGAGTTTCCATGTCCCACTCTCATTTCCCATTCGTGCCACATGCCATGCCCATCGCAGTTTACAAAACTAAAACTTTTTTGTTACATCTGGTTTCCCATAAATATCGTGTAGTAAACTTTTATAAATTCTTCTCCATTCACAAAATTTTCAATGTGGATAAATCAAGTCTTGCAAAACATATAATAGAAACAGGTCATCAAATGAACATAATCAACAACATACTGTTGATAATACACGAAGAGAATAATAACTAGTAGCAGTAAGTAGTATTAATAGAACTTTATCAGACTACAAGATATATATAGGCCTATAATATTATTTACAAATATGGATCACACGGGCAGTAAGCCGTACGTGCTCTTGACAGTCCGTTACAATAAAGTAATATTTGGTAACAGTATAAAGAAAAAAAAGAAAACAGTAATATTACAATTACATAAAGAAAACATAATAATATTACAATTACGTAATAATACATTAACATTATATACTAATTATGTAGAATTATTAAGAATGAATGATATTGCATTTTGATAACAAGTGTTTATTCTTGAATGAATGTTGTTCTTATTTTCCGCGTTTTGTCCAGAAATTTACCCAAGTTTATCAAATTTTCTGGATATATCATTAACTCGTACCATGCCAATCTTTCACGATTTGAATTTAGAAATCCTTCCGGTAATAACTGACGCCTCCAATATTCTAAATCGTTACATTTTCCTAATATATGTATCTCGTCTTCAAAGCTCCCGCACCTTGGACATATTCGCATTTTGTGATTGTCGCTAATTTTTTGGAAATTTCCATGCTCCTAGCGTAAACCAAGCAAGCCCGGATCTCTCTTTTAAATCCTAGGTTGAGTACATAAGATTCTTTTCCCCAAACATGTTTTAGATCTCTATAAAAACAGTGAGCGTTTTCCCGTACATTCGGCGAAAACATCTTGTTGGTTTATATCTAAGTACCTCATTTTTCTCCAAACATTCTTGCGATTTTCTGTCCCTCTTTCTCATACCCAACCCATCCAAATCTTTTGGAGTTCTCTCCTAACCTCGTCTTCCCAGAATTTCACATCTATATTTCTAATTTGCTGGTCGTAACAAATTGCTCTGAGCATCGTTTGTTCACTTTGGATTACCCGCTACCAGTATTTGAGTACACGAATTTTGCAGTTTATGTCGTCCTGGTGTGACCCAAATTCATGTAAAATTCCACAGTTAGAAACGGCCATACTAAGTCCTGTAATATATTTTAGAAAATGCGTATATACCTTATTTAGTATTTCCGTTCTTTGAAAACCCCAAATCTCACTACCATAATGCATTACTGACCTCATCATCGCTCCATACATTTTTTGTAATGTGCTGACTGGAATATCAGGCACTGGACCCAGAATAGCGAGTACACTGTTAAGTTGTCCCCTCCCTTTAAATAATGCTATATCAATATGTTTCTTCCACTTTCTGTTCATTTTAAACGTCGTAATAAGGTATTAAAAATGTTTCACGTTTTGAAGTACTTGATCTCTGTATTTCCATTCCTGTGTTCTAGAGAATAAACATCCTCTAAGAGATGAAAATTTTAAAAGAAATCAAGAATGGAAGCTTACAGGTCGATAACACACCCAAGGATCAGAACCCTCAATGCAGAATATTGATAAAAACATACTTTAGTATATTTTAACTGATTTGTGATTGAAAATGGCCCGAAAAGCATACGAAGATTAAAACTGAAATTTTACTTTATTGAGGATGACTGAGGTCTCAGCTAAGTACATATTTTTCATGTCAATCTCAATTACTTATACATACATACATAGCCTATACGTAGAGAGAGAGAGTTCATGAAACCCCATTAAAACTAGAATATTCATTATTGCTCTAAAATGTGATATAGAGCAATACGGTGTTTTGGACAGTACACAACATCTCTCCTAGCTCCCGTATAATGAATTTTCATATGTGCCCATGTAGTTGTCCTCAAGATTTCAGATCGGTATTAAAAACAAACTGAAGTGTATGTTTAGAACGACTATATAACTCATTACCAAAATGGGAGTCAATGACCAATCACACTTCAATGAATTTTGATTTACAACCAATCACAGTCATTTTTCACCTCGATTTTATCAAATTCATTTTATCACTTTAAAATCAAGCTCCTCCTTTTTAACATTCTAAATAGGTCAGAACATTATTTTACAGTGACTGCACTCTAAGAAATATGTTGGATATAACAATTTATATACTAAGATTTAAGAATTCTAGAATGCATGTTGCTACCAGATTGTATATATTACAACAGGTTTTTAGTCCGGAATGTTTTAATTGGTGTCCAGGATAAGATACGAGGAATAATTTGTAGCTCGGGACTACCTCAGAATAGGGTTCGGTATGAGCTGGATT
The DNA here is from genome assembly GCA_030220185.1 of Diploptera punctata. Classification (NCBI taxonomy): domain Eukaryota; kingdom Metazoa; phylum Arthropoda; class Insecta; order Blattodea; family Blaberidae; genus Diploptera; species Diploptera punctata. Next base: position 215,718 of record JASPKZ010007991.1, on the reverse strand, counting down.
CTCACCAAAAGTCCACGCAAGGAAGATTAAATTGATATGTTAATGGATAAATGACTGGAGGCTGGCGTAGAGTTAACACAATATATTTTATATTTTGATAGATGATACACCAGTCGGTCCTCCGACTGCTTTCTAGAGTTCCAAAGCACAATGTAGGAGACGATCTAGTAATGTGACCTGTTAGACGTAGGACTAACAACTAACTGTTGGTAAACAAGCAAAGTGTGCCCTGTTAGACGTGGGGCTAACAGCTAACTCATGTGCGATGCTCTTCGCGAATAATTTATTGGTTTTATTTAGGTGTTTTGATGATCCCGCCCACATATATGCGATGGGCCTCTTTACAAATTAACAAAAGTTGAACAAGTTTCTCCGGTTTGGTTCCCCTCTTTTCTATATCATATTTCCAATGGTGCTGGTTTTTACGCCCAGTATCCTTTATTGAGGGATGTCCAACATCTTTCCATAGATTTTTCTTTTTTTGCCAAAATAATAATATATTTTTTTCCTATAACGACTTGCTGGTGCCACGCTCTTCTCCGATTAAATACGGCACCTTATCAATTGTCAATATCCTTTCTCGTCAGTCCAGCTTCATGATTGGTTTTGGAGAGCATCCCATGCTCGTTAACATTGGAAAACCTTGTCATTTTGTATCTTATTGTGTAAAATGTCATCTGTTAGATCGGGGATTCATGTCGAGTTTGACAGGTACCTTGCCCATGTATTTTATTACAAAGGGACAGTTCGGATTCCTTTCCCCATTGTATTCGGCTACGCGGTCGGTGGAAAATACCAATGAGTCATACCAGACTTTTCCTGAGTAATCATCACTTTATGATGTATATATTTTATTAAGCTTTATATAAAAATCGTATACTGTTCTAATTATCAAGTTATTCGTGTTTTCATTGTACTACAAATGGTTCCGTGATTATTTTGAGTATAAACTCGGTATAATTCGATTATTATTACTCTTATAGATTTTGGCCTATATTACATTTGAATAAAATTCCTTTTTATTATATTAAATACTGGGAAACAATGCCTAGACCTAATATCGGTACACATGCCCCGTTATGGATATATGGAAAGATTAAATTAATTTTCTATTTATCCATAATGATCCTCTCGGATTTGATATTATTTAATTCTGCTATTGAATAACTATCAGCACCTAAAAATTAGGCCATCATGTTTTGCTAGGGAGTATGTTGACTCCGGGTGTAGGTACCATCTCACTTACTTGATAGCTTATAAACATTTGACCCTTCTTTTACCTGAAAAAAAACAATGTAAATATACAAGAAACCCTTATAACAAAATAATAGACATTCTTAAAGTACGGATTTTGATAACATACATCTTCATGTTTCACTCAAACAGTTATTTAATGATCTGATTGTGTAATGTCCGCAATATGTATTTTCTTCTATTCATCAGAAATTGAAGTGTTTATTCACTGTTTTATAGGAATATATCTTTTTCGCGTTGGCACTACACTGATAACAGAACTTTTTTTCACACGCATTGTTTTAATTTCGCGTTACACATTTATTGTGTCATCCACACATCTATAACTAAAATCTTAATCTACATTACTATAGTGTGTATATACAGAATGGGCCTTAGTTTGCTATGAACCAGTCCTGAATGGCAATAAAATCAAGTTTGGGATAATATTTTATTTTAAGTAAATTTAGTTTCAATAAAGATGACGAGTGGATCTGTTTATCCTTTAGTTAAATATTAACATATTAGTTATTTTTACTTTACTAATTAGCTGTTCTATGTCAAAATTTATCTTTACGAACTACGTAAAACGTGTTAATTTTATTAATTTTCATTCGTATCGTTTATCATAATTATATATCTTGGCTATTCTCTTAATTTCATACATAATAATATCATTTTTATTCAGATAGAAAGGCAGATTCCATTTTACAATAATAAAGTAGACTTAATTATAGTCTCATTTATATTTTAAATAATTTAGAGTTTCAAGTAATTGTTTAAAATCTCCGCTCCTAGCTTTTGGGTATTAGTATTTATTGACGCTTCGATATATATATATATATATATATATATATATATATATGTGGTGCATAAAAATTATTCATAAAAATATATGGTAAATTATTGAGTTCGTTATTATTGTCTTAATTCTTAGTATGTTTTGTTATTCTTAATATTAATTCAAATCTATATGGGCATCTTGCTCATCCGATTCGCAAAAGCGTAATTAATAATTATTATTTCATTAATCAGTCGACAATCTTATACTTATATTTCGCGCGTAAAATCCGCTCCTTCGTACAGAATTGCGTAATTATAATATTCGTTGTACCTCGGTACCAACGATAATAACTTTAAATAATCTTATTCATCATTTGCATTTGAATAAAACATAATAAAGGGTCTTCCTGCCCTCGACAATATTTGTAATCCCGTGTGATAGCAATACACGTACATAACTGCCTCTGTAGGCCACAATATCATAATAAAATCACATATATCCTGTTTATTAATAATTGACAAATTTCGCGCGCTGCGCTATCATTTGATTGATGAACCGACTGTTCAATTATCTGATTATACTTCCACGTATCTTATTTAGTTTCAATGCCTATAATGTCTGATTATTTAATCAAGAATAATATTCCTATGTTGTTGCACCCTCATTAATGGCATTTGGATCTTATTCACGCCAATTATTACACTTTGATTATAAGAAGAATGGCTTAGTAGCATTAATTAACTTCACTTGAATATTATTATTATTCTTTGGAATTAAAATGCATTTAATATTTTCACTTTGGAAATACTTTGTTATTCATTACATCTCGCGACTATCTGCATAAACTACGTAGTCATTTTCTCTCTTTAATTTTATATCAACCGCTAATTAATTATTATTAATGTTTCATGCACAGATCTACCGTAAATTAACAAGTTCCAAAATGTAAAAATAAAATTAAATCTCACCCAATCTTATCTGGAAACGTGTATACGATTATGTCGTACATATATAAATTCTAAACAACTGTTATTACTTACTATGTTTCTCATTTTTTTATGTAAATACAAGATAATGGTTATTATCATTCTTGTTTATTCAATTAATCAACACGTTTTAATTGTAGGAGCTTTGTGCCCCCTCCTCTCGATATTAAAGCCTATTAATCAAGGGATATCGTAATTCCCTCTGCTTTTTATTTAATTAAACTCTTAATTTCCATTATAATTAATTGTTCTAAGCGATTGCGGCTAATTACCTATTTAATAATATCCAATACAACATTCATTCTTATTTCTACTTATTACTTTATTTATAGGACCTTATTTTCTTTAATTAAGATTGGGTTCGAATCCCGAAAAAATAAACTGATTCATGCATACTTCTTCAATCATGTTATTGATTTAGTACGTTCTGTTTTCAATTTGACCAATAATTGACAGTCTTTTATCAAAATTCTCTATACTGTTCATGCTTTCAGCATCAAAGTGTTTGCGACTGGTTCGCGACAATTTAGCGGTCATATTTATGAGTTCCCGGAAAATATTGATATCATTTATGTTAGTTTGTCTTTTGTACATGTTACTACAATCAACGTCTGATATATTTTGAAACAGATTACCAGCAAGTACGGCTGGGGTAATCAGTTTGGTCAGTTGCCCCTCGTCATATTCATTGAACCAAGGAACACCTCCCTGAAACCCTCTTAGATATTTTAAGTAATTTCTTACTACCTGTTTGCTATTTGTCTTGTATTTCTTCACTACCTGGGTTGGGAATCTCCCCTTTATCTATCTGTCTTTGTCCACTTTGTCACCGGCATGAGTCCGATAATGTTTTTCGATTACTTGTTCTACTAGAGGTGTTTCTCGCTTCTTGCTTTTGCAGCAAAATATACCAGTGCTTTCAACATTTGTGTAACTAACAATAATGTCATTCCTATCATGATTTATTTCTATTTCACTGTTTCTTGTTTCAATTGCCTCGTTTAATTGGCCTACATGACATTCAGTTTTGTTTTCTTTGGGACCCTGATCTAATTCAATGTTATCCCCTGCAAAATCATTAATATTATGTGTTCATAATTTTCACCTGTTTCTATGTCTTTATCAGTTACAGAAACTCCATTATTATTTATTCCCATATTTGTTTTCTCTGGGATCCTGGTTTCAATCTTTTCAGGTTTCCCATTGTTTTGCAAAGTGTTAATAAGTTTTGCATTATCATGATCTACTTCTTCAATTACTGTTTCCCCGTGTTTCCCTTCTACTTTTTCCTGTAAAGCTGTGGTGCTGTTTTCGGTTTTATTTATGATCCTATTTCCTACTTGTTCTAATTCTGTCCTAATTTCAATTTTTATTGTTTCAACTGTCTCTTTAGTTTTTTCATGCAATTTTTCATTTTCCTGCATCATTTTAAATAATAACTCTAGGATTGGATTGTTATTCGTACTTAGTTTATCTTGTTTATTTTCTATACTCCCTGATTCCTGTTCTCTGACTACTTTTACTTTTACTATGCTATTTTCTTGTTCATTTCCCTCCATTCTTGTGTTGCTTGTTTCTGTTTCTACCTGTGAATTATCTAGTTCACTGTCACTCTCCCCTACATTTCCTGTCGACATTTATTTATTTATTTTTTTTATTTATTTATTTATTTAGCCTGGTGGAGTTAAGGCCATGTGGCCTTCTCTTCCACTCACCAGAACAAGCATATGTTACATATGAATACAAAAAAAATACAATAATAGTCATATAAAACAGGACAAACATATGTTACACATGAATACAAAAAAATTACAATAGTAGTCATATTAGACAGGACAAACCTGTTACATATGAATACAAAAAAAAGTTACAATAATAGTTATTGAACAATTCATTATCTGTCATATTGAATAATAATGAAATTAATGTCTAATAATAGAATGAAACAAAATACAATTAAAATTAAATTAATGATACAATGAATAAAAAAGGAATAACAGCTCGAATCTACTATGCATAAAAAGAAGAGAAAAAAAACTACAATGAATTAATCTACGCTTTTTATACAAGGCATTAGGTAAATATATTAACAAATCCTAAGTCTATTTTTATTAAATAATGCAAAAACGCATTATTAATTCTTAAAAAGTAGTATTAGTGAGTTGTTTCTGTTAGTGATTTTATTTTCAATTTATTTCTGAAAGATGGTAAAGTTTGGCAGTCTCTGACATAGGGTGGAAGTGAATTCCATGTTCTAGCAAGAGAAACTGTAAAAGATTTCGAATAATAGGTAGTATGATGAGGAGGGATATAAAGGACACTGTGCTCAAGGGATCGGGTATCTAAGTTATGTGTATCAGAGAGTTTAGTGAAGCGGTGTGATAAATAATAAGGTAAAGATGTGTGTAATATGCTATAGAGTAGGCATAGGGAATGGATGGTTCTACGATCTTGAAGACGAAACCATGACAATTGTTCCAGGGATGGTGTAACGTGATCAAATCTACGTATACCACAAATAAAACGTATGCAAGAATTGTGAACACGTTGAAGTCTTTGGGTAAGAACAGTATTTAGGTCAGTAAAAAGAGTATCACAATAATCAAAATGGGGCATTGCGAGTGTTTTCTACTAGCATTTTTCTTAGAGAAAACGGTAAACAATTTCTTATACGATTTAATGAGTGTATTATTGAGAAGATAGTTTTGCAAATGTTATTTATTTGTTTATTCCAAATTAAATGTTTATCCATAAACACTCCTAGATTTTTTACTGTCTCACTATAAGGGATCTGAACCCCATTAAGTGACACATGTAATACTGCATTTGTGTTAATTGAGGATAATAGTCTCTGATGGCCCATAATGATTGTTTGTGTCTTTCTAGGATTTAATTCAAGTCCATATTTCTCTGTCCACGCCGTTAGCGAGTCAAGGTCCTCGTTAATTTTGGTTACCGCGTCATTTAAAGAATATTTGTCTGAGTGAAGGTAGATCTGCATGTCGTCCGCAAATAAGTGATGTTTGCAATGTTTTAGGGAGTCAGATATGTCGTTTATATAGATTGAAAAAAGCAATGGGCCGAGCACCGAGCCCTGTGGAACTCCAGCTTTACGGTAGGTCCAAGAAGAGCGTAATGTAGAATTTCCTGCAACATATTGCTGGCGCTCACGAAGGTAGGAGTTGAACCATTGCGTGACACTGTCAGAAAGTGAGAGGTTTTTTTAGTTTAAGCAACAATAAGTCCAAGTCTACCGTGTCAAATGCTTTACTAAAGTCAAGTAGTGTAAGAATAGTAAGTTTTCGATTATCAGATGCTTCGCGTATGTCTTCACATATATTTAGTAGAGCAGTATTTGTATTGTGTCCTGTCCTAAAGCCTGATTGGTATTGATCTAAAGGTCGTGTTCAGTTAGGTAGTCAGTCAGTTGTGTTTGTGGACTAATCGTTCCAAAGCTTTTGAAAGGGTAGGTAAAATACTAATGGGTCGAAAATCATTAGGAGTTAGGGAGTTTTTACTTTCGGGAGTGGGCGTACATTTGCTTGCTTCCATAATGTGGGATATATAGAGGTTTGTAGTGAGGAGTTGAAAACATGAGTTATGGTAGGTAGTATAACGTCGATTATTTTGTTAAGTAGAGTGATATTTATACGGTCAGTACCTTCTGCTTTTGTTTTTATTCGTTTGAGAGCTTTCTTTATGTCATTTTTCTGTAAGATATGAAAAATGGAAATGTTCTCTGTCTGGTGGATTTGTCAATAGTAGTTCACTTGTTGTATGTGTTTTGTCTTTAGGAGTAAAGAATGTGCTTGTAAAATGGTTATTAAGTGTGTTCAGAGAAACAGGTAGTTTTTCTACCTGTGTGTCTTTCCTTCCTACACCCATTTTATTCAGATTTTTCCAAATATCTGGGTTATTGTTATTAGGTTCAGTAAGGCTGTATAGATGTCTAAGTTTGGCGTTTCTGATAGTTTGTGTAGTCTTGTTTCGTAACCGTTTATAGTGATTAAGATTTATATCAGTTTTGTCGACTCTATATTTCCGATATGCTGCGTCTCTTTCAGTCATCAAGTCACGAATGTTAGCAGACATCCAGGGAGCATGGTGTCGTTTCACTAGTTTAGTTTTCAGTGGAGCGTGTCTGTCATATAGTTGTAATATAAGGTTATTTAATGCCTCAACTTTTTCGTCAACAGAATGCAACGTCCATATAGTATGCCAGGGTAATTTTACAGCGTCTTCAAGTAGAGCTGCATTGTTTATATGTTTTAGGTCTCTATATGTGATAGTCTTACGAGCTAGTTTAGGGCACTGCAGTGAATATGCTAAGAATATAATATCATGTGCTGATATTCCGGGAGCTGACAGTTGCCCGTGGGTTTAGTACTCTGTCTGGATTATTAGTAGCAATTAAGTCAAGTAAAGTATCAGAATGATTGGTGTGATGTGTAGGCTGTAAGGGAAGGATAGTCATATCACAAACTTGGAACGCGGACATAAGCTGTTGTGTATGTCTGTTGTCAGTGACTAGTATATTTATATTAAAGTCACCCATGACGATAACGTGTTCATATTGTATACGTGCGTTTTGTAGAGCGGATTCTATTTCTGCTATTTTTTTCATTTTAGGGGGTTGGTACACTACACAAAGAAGGCATTTTTTGAAGCTTGCGTATATTTCTATAAACATAATTTCAGGAGATGTCTCGTTATTAGAAAAGTATACAGACTTAGGGCAAAGCTCTGTCCTAACGAAGACACCAACACCGCCCCCTCGACTATGTACACGATCATGTCTAAGAAAAGTATAACCATCCATGTCAATTAAACTAGAATTAATGGAGGGAGTGAGCCATGTTTCTGATACGAGAATAGCATGAATATTGGAAGAAGAAAAAATCATACGAAATTCGTCTGTATGTGCAGTTAAGCTTTGTGCGTTCAAGTGAACCTGATGTAGGGAAGACGGGAAGGGGAAGAATGCTGTTTCTAGAACCTGTCTTGCATTATTGTTGTTTGGAAGGGGTTTGAGAAGGGTAGTGTCCTCTAACCTGTCAGAGACCGCCAAATGAATAGCATTATTTGGATGGAAAATTTTAAAATATTTTAACTAGAATTATAAGAAAAGAACAAGTCACTAATATCTTATTCAAATATTAAATTAATAAATAGAAAATAAAATTTCTAAATATAATACTAATAATTAATGTGAAATTTCTAAATATAATTTTAATAATGTATATAAAAGTGCTAAATTGGGGATATGGTATCACTGGGCGTGTTTGCACTAGGTAGATTTACATATCAGAGGCCCGGGTGATGATGCGTTTGGTATCTCCATTTTTCACTTGTATTGCGCCATCAATTGTCCACACATTTGTGACGCCAAATTTTGTGATGCAGTCCTTTAACAATTTATATCTAATTTGGGTGAGAACTTCTCTTACTGTGATCCCACTGCCTTTCAATTGTTTTTTTATTTTGGAAGACCTCCCTTCTCTTTCTATAACTGATGAACTTAACAATAACAGGCCGTGGTCGATCCGACTTTTTCCCAACCCTGTGACTCCTGTCGATATCACAGGTTTCTAATTTAACTCCAATTTTGGAGGCCACATCGATTGCTATATTGTCCGTATCTTCACCATCCTGTTCAGGTATACCGAAAATACGTAGACACTGTCGACGTTGGTATTGCTCTAGCGAGTCGGTTTTCTCACTTAACTGTTTTTCCAGTTTTAATATTTTATTGTCCCTCTCCTGAAGCGAGAGTTCCAACTGCCTAATAACTTCCGTATTACGGTCTATAGTTACCTTTAGCTCCGATACAATAGCCTCACGCACGGAGTCCTTCAACAGCTGCAACATGGCTGGATCCCGCAAACATTCTTGGACCACACGCTTAGTTATTTCTTCTTTGCTTTCTTCACAATTTCTTGTTTTACGTGGAGCCATTATGCGTAAAATTAAGCTACAAACAAAATAAATTCGCAATATCGATATTACGTTACATGTTCCCCTCCAGAATATTCTAACCACATGCATCACTGTATGTTTTACTCGTTTTCTCCATTTTACTAGTTTTAGTAGAATCATTTAATTATAGCCGCTACGAAGCAACATTTAGTTTAAAAAAAATGACTTCTACCTGTGGTTGGTGATATTCTTACTGTGCTCGTTCAGGGTCTTCTGGTTGCCATCTTTTCCCCCAGGTTTTCTTCCTCACGTTCGTAGGATATTCACTACTGGAACACGCCTTTCCACTTTTCATTTGATGGTTACTCAGTATTTTCTCGAAGATCCTCAGTTGGGCCGCCATTTACAACAGGATTTTAGTCCGGGATGGTTTAATTGGTGTCTCGGATAAGATACGAAGACTAATTTGTTGCTCGGGACTGGCTCAGGTTAGGGTTCGGTAAGAGCTAGATTCTCACCAAAGGTCCACGCAATGAAGATTAAAGTGATATGTTATAGGATAAATAACTGGAGGCTGGCGTAGAGTTAACACAATGTATTTTATATTTTGATAGATGATACACCAGTCGGTCCTCCGAATGCTTTCTAGAGTTCCAAAGCACAATGTAGGAGACGATCTAGTAATGTGCCCTGTTATACGTAGGACTAACAACTAACTGTTGGTAAACAAGCAAAGTGTGCCCTGTTAGACGTGGGGCTAACAGCTAACTCATGTGCGATACTCTTCGCGAATAATTTATTTGGTTTATTAGGTGTTTTATGATCCCGCCCACATATATGCTATGGGCCTCTTTACAAATTAACAAAAGTTACAAGTTTCGCGGTTGGTTCGCCTCTTTTCTATATCATATTTCTAATGGTGCTGGTTTACGCTCATTATCCATTACTGAGGGATGTCCAAACCTTCCATATATTTTTCTTAGTTTGCCAAAATAATAATATCTATTTTTCCTATAACGACTTGCTGATGCCACATCTCCGATAAAGACGTCACCTATCATGTCAATATCTTTTTATCTTGATTGGTTTTGGAGAGCATCCCATGCTCGTTAACATTGGAAAACCTTGTCATTTTGTATCTTATTGTGTAAAATGCCATTTGTTGGATTGGGGATTTATGTCTGTATGACAAGTACCTTGCCCATGTATTTTATTACAAAGGGACAGTTTGGATTCCTTTCCCCATTGTGTTCAGCTACGCGACTGGTGGGAAAAACCCTTGAGTTCTACCTTACTTTTCCTGAGTAATCATCACTCTATGATGTATGTAATTTATTAAACAATATATAAAAATCGTATACTGTTCTAATTATCAATTTATTTCTATTTTCATTGTACTATAAATGGTTCCGTGATTATTTTGAGTATAAACTCGGTATAATTCGGATTATTATTACTCTTATAGATTTTGGCCTATATTACATTTGAATAAAATTCCTTTTTATTATATTAAAAACTGGGAAACAATGCCTAGACCTAATATCGGTACAATAAAGTGCACGAGTTTAACCAGATAGTGCTTGCGGGATATAATATAAAAATATTGCAGCGATTGATTATACCACAAAGAAAGAAACCTGTGTTTGCTCTATCTTAAATGTATTATTTCCAAGGTAATGACGTTCCAATAAAATATAATTGACATATTTACATCATAGGACATCAGATATTAATTAATATACAGTTTGATGTGTTTCAATCTTTCTCCACTAGTGTGCAAGCATACAATATTGCTATTCCTTTGCAATAAATAATATAATCTGGTTGCAGTGATGAAAAAGTGAAACATAACAAACGCTTCTCATTTGATTCCAAACATCGCCGTTTATGTGAAATATAGAAATATTTAAAAATAGTTATATTTAAATAATCGTTTGTGAGTAAACGGCTTATATTGATTCGTTAAATAGTCCTAACAAACGCCACTCTTGATTTCCAAAATCTGTAGATAAATAATTAACTCCTCACTTCGTGAGTTGTGAATTCATGGATAATTTGGAAATCACTCGTGGCATTACTTATGATTAAATTAAAATCAGTAGATTATATAAATACTACAGAATATCATCTGTTTTATGTCAAAATTAAATCGTGGAGCAATAGAAGATATTTGGTTCGTCTTCCGGGCTTATAGGCCGTGGTCTGGTTGTCTTCTTACTCGACGTTTCGTCTACTGCTGCGGTAGACCTCATCAGGAGATACTGCGTGCTCTCTGTGAACTCCTCAACAGTCGGCTGCAGACTGGCTGGTGGTTGGAAACTGTCTCTCTATTTATAGCTAAACCCCGGGTGGTGGGGTGGTTTTCTGCGCGGACCGAGTTTTTTGCTGTTGTGCCGATTGCAGAAGTCATAGGCTTCTTTGTCGTGTTATGCAGTTCTGGGATCCAAATTTTGTTTATCTTCATGGTTTCTTCTTTTTTGTTGAAGGAATTTTTATATTTATATATTTCAATGGCTTCTCTGTATAGTCTGGTGTAGTAATGTGATGTTTGTGATAATACCTGAGTATCTTCGAATCTTATAATATGTTGTTGGTTGTTCATCAAGTGTTCCGCTAAGGCCGATTTTTCATTTTGTTTTAGTCTGCAGTGTCTCATGTGTTCTTGTAATCTTGTGTTGATCATTCTTTTTGTTGTACCGATGTACACCTCTTCACAACTGCACGGGATACGATATATACCGGCATGACTTAAAGGATTTCTAGTGTCTTTGGCTGGGCGAAGTATATTGCTGATTTTTTGTGTTGGTTTGTAGGTTGTTGATATGTTGTATTTCTTTAACAAAGAAAAATTGTTTAAAATTTCAAGTTTTTTTTACTAGGTACTGAATATCTCGAATGCTATTCTCACATGCCTCCCATTAAATACATTTTAACCACATTTATAATTCTAATGTTGCCCATAAAGTCCCGTACATTTTTATGTTCTTGACAGCTACAACATAATAAACATTATATTAAGATGGAGTAGGGTCTTTTAAAGCCATAATGCATTTCAGCATGTCTGCCTTCATTATAAACACACTGTTTCCCATCGCCTTATTTTTGCCCTGATCATGCGCCGTAAGATTTGAATGGATATAAGCAAGGATGCCGCTCTTATTCGCTGTTGCAGATGTTTCACATCTGGGACTCTGGTAGTGTAATCTTGGTTCTTGGTGAAATACCACGCAGAAAAATCAAAGGAAGTGAGGTCGGGGAAACGGGGTGTCCACATTCGATCCTCCAGTTAGGAAAGGTCTCCTTCGTAGAGTCCTCCACAATGTTTGCACAGTAGGTGATGTCTCATCTTGTTCATAAATAACAGAAACAAGGATACTATCCTCCCGTAACTGTGACTCCAAGAAAAACTGTAGCATATTCCAGGTTCTCCTGTAAAATTTACAATATAAAAATAGAATACCTGAGACCTCGGTCTTCCTCACCTTTGGATGCAGGATGTGGAGTACTTTCGGAGCATATGCTCCATCTTCAGCTTGTAAATCGGTACTGGTCGTTCGTGAGAATCTTGTACAGCGGGGTGACGTCATTGGATGAGTTCTCATTAACCAGGTGAGTATTTCTGGTTTATTTTAATATATCGATCTCTTCGAGAATGTTGATTTTCAGTTTGTTGTTTTAGCTAAGGATGAAGAACAAACAATAAATTAAATAATATAATCACATATATAAAATGAATGTTTGTTTATTGGTTTGTTTGTTCGTTTGTTCGTACTTTATGCACGGCCATACCGTTGATCCGATTGTGATGGGGCTTTTTGTTAAATGTTCAGGAGATTTCCGGGATGAGCATAGGCTATAAGAGAGTTGTGATACTCATCTCCTACACACTTAAAAATCGCCCTTTTCAGTTGAAAACGTGAAAAAAGGTGGCTCTTTGGCTTATGCTGCCTAAACCATAACAAATGCACAAAATTAATATACACAGAATTGAATATCTCATAAAGCTCTACAAAAAGTTCGCGACAGCATATGTTTATCTTTTACGGGTAACTCATAATAATCACTGTTGTCTTTCATTGATGCCAAGAAGATCGAGACAAGTAGATTCCTGTGCAAGCATTGAAACACATGCGGGTATTCTTTTACGGATAACTCTCAATAACGAAATTTGTCTTTTAGCTCATTTATGCCAAGAAGATCGAGATAATCAGATTCCAGGGCAACGCCGGGTAATCAGCAAGGGAATCTTAAAATAATTAACGTATACATTTATAATTATTTGTCATTTTACTTATTCAACTAATCATAAAAAGTACATTAATTTTTGTCTTTCAGCTCATTTATGCCAGGAAGATCGGGATTAGTAGATTCCCGGACAACGCTGGGTAAACAGCTCGGGGTATCTAAAAATAATTACGATATACATTTTTCGCTCTACTTATATAACTAAACATAAGACACATTAATTTTCGTAATTCAGCTCATTTATGTCAAGAAGATCGGGATAAGTAGATTCCCGGCTAACGCCAGGTAATCAGCAAGGTGTATCAAAAAAATATAAATTTATAATTATTTTCCCCTTACTTATTCAACTAAACACTTAAGCACATTAATTTTCATTTATTTAGGCGTAGCAGCGCACACCGGGTATTAGCTAGTCACAAATAAAATAGAAGAAACAGACATTTATAGAAACAAACGTGGTTATAAACTAAAATGCAGCAGCTGTGTGAAGATTTATATTGGCAGAACAACAAGAAATTTCAACATACGATATAACGAACATCTTAAGGACTTTAGATCTAATGGGGGCAAATCTAGTTCTGCAAAACTTGTCATAGAAACACGTCACCAATTTAATACCATTGACAACACTTTATACATCATCCACAAAGAAAACAACAAACTGAAAATTGACATTTTCGAAGAGATCGAGATATTAAAAGAAACCATGAACACTCACCTGCATAATGAGAACTCACCCAGTGGCGTCAACTCGCTGTACAAGATTCTCACGAACAACCAGTACCGATTTACAAGCTGAAGATGGAGAATATGCTCCGAAAGTACTCCACATCCTACATCCAAAGTTGAGGAAAACAGAGATCTCAGGTAGTCTATTTTTATATTGTAAATTTTACATAGTAACCTCAACGGTGTTTCATCATGAGTTTTAAAATTACATATTCTCCTGGTAATTATCTCTTCGGTAAAGAAGAAAGGGCCATAAATTTCCCTTCATTAAACCAAGCCACACATTAATTTTGGTTGAGTCCTGTTGATTTTTTGCTCGATAGCCCAGATCTTGTAATTGTGTCTGTTGAAGACGCCGTTGACATGAAATGTCGCAATGTCACTCCAGAACATGATTCATCGGTTTTCCTCGTCTACAGTTCGTTACACATGGCTGCTCGTGCATCATAATCCTTATCTTATAGCTTGTGAAGCACCTGGATTTGATAGGCCTTCTTTTCAAGAGTGTAGTCAAGCAATTTCCTTAATGTGAATTTCGGTTTGTATAGCTCATGAGTGAGACGCGACGGTGAATGCCTTCGGACTTCTTTCGATGTTCTCCCTTATCCACTCTACACTTTGTAGACTGACCGCAGGCCATCCAACGTGCATCTCATCAGCTAGAGATCCTGTACATTTGAATGTATTAACCAGCTGCCGAATAGCAAGTTTTTAAGGTCGTCTTTTTAGTTCTTCCACTGAAACTCCCTCTGGACCTGAACACAGGTGTTGCGAACTAAACGGTATTTCACAAATATGATTTTTTCTTCAGTAATAAACAGTGTGTTGGATCTTTACTATAGCTGTAAAATAACTTATCTAAACTTATGTTTTCCGGAAATTGTATTGGATTTTATGGGCATTCTGTATTTAATGGAATTATGTAGGCAGATGCAAGGAAAATTTAGTTCTAAAAATTGAGGTAATTACCTGAATATTACACCAGATATCGAATATTATACGTCAGGAATAAAGATGTTATTTTTTCTGGGATGTCATATTTAAAAAAAATTAACGTGTGGATAACTTAAAAAAGGAAAGCCTTAAATACAGTGTCTCCATATTTTCACATACGATAAGTCGATCAACCAATCAAGGAAGATTCTAATGTAAGACTAATTTAAATTAATGGTGTAATATTAGGTACCTAACTAATTACTTCATATCTTCTCTCTCTCTCTCTCTCTCTCTCTCTCTCTCTCTCTCTCTCTCTCTCTCTCTCTCTCTCCCTCTCCCTCTCCCTCTCTCTCCCTCTCTCACCCTCCTTTTTAAGACAAGAAGCACCCTCCACTTCGTAGATTTGCAACAAACTAGGAGGGTGATTTTTGAGGCCAGATGGTGTTCGTGCAATGTTTTGGTTTTAAAGTTTCCTCATATTTGTACATGAGAAAAACTCTGAAAAAGCCTCAATCAGGAAACTTGTCGCGCATGCGTCCCAGGCAAATACGCTACCAAGAGACTACAGCGGTGAATATTATTATTACCTATTCATACAAAATAAATATTAACTTACATCAAATATATGCATATCGTAATTCATATATTTGTTGGAACAAATACAATTATACGTAAAAAGTTCTGGATGGATAAGAACTAAAACCCTACAGAACTATATATTCTCATTTCATGAATTTTAAAATTCAAGTTTAATAATATTAACAATAGTAATAAGTAATAATAATAATAATAATAATAATAATAATAATAATAATAATAATAATAATAATAATAATAATTAATAATAATAATAATAACAAAATAGCAAACAAAAAAGGATTTAATATTGTAAAAATAAAAATAATAATAAATAATCGCCAAGAATTCTCGTATTTGGGGATTAAAATAAATAAGAATGAGAATTAAGAAAATTACATCAATTCAAGAATTAATAACGACGCAACAGCACTATCACGATTAAACACATTTAATGGATAAATGTAAGAGAGTTAAAATCAAAAGCGATAATCTAAAATTCAGTTATCAAAAACACAATAACATTTGACTCAGAGATATGATTCGACAGAAATGGACTTCTGGCGACGACCAGTAAACATTTCTACGTAAGAGAAAATTAGAAGTTTGTTTACAAGAGATTAGATTAAAATGCAAGTATTACCTGAGGAAATTAAAATATAAAATTATAGAATATTCACCTGAAAGGTCCGTCTCTTCATCTTAATTAATTATTTAACTGTAGCGCATTCGGGACCTGTCCCTTCATCGGCAGGATTCAGATTGCTGTTTCACTGAAGATCTGGTAGAGGGGGTTACATGTATCGGGTTCGTTTTCGTTTATCAGATTGTCGTTGTTGTGAGCTGCTTTCATGATTTCCATCTCTTCGAGTACGCTTATCTTCGCTGGATTATTTTCTCTGTGCATTACTGTTAGGGTGTTCTCAAAATTTAACGTGCGATGTCCTTCATGGATAACATGTTTAGCATAGCTTGAGGTGGAAATCATGAAAGCAGCTCAAAACAACGACAATCTGATAAACGAAAATGAACCCAATACATGTAACCCCCTCTACCAGATCTTCAGTGAAACACCAGTTTGAATCCTGCCGATGATGGGACATGTCCCGAAAGCGCTACAGTTAAATAATTAATTAAGATGAGGAGACGGACTTTTCAGGTGAATATTCCATAATTTTATATTTTAATTTTGAATAATACCTCAACGGAACACATCAAGAATCTTATAAAAGTTGATTACCTGAGGAAATTATAAAAAAAAACATATGAAAATGATGATGGAAGGCATATTACCGAAGAATAATTATGAATGAAATGCGATATGAAGGAGGAAGACCAAAACTAACATGGACACAAATATTAGTCAAAATTGTGTAAGAAAGAGGCTTCGAAAAATAGGTGTGGAAAAATAGAGGAATGGAGTTTCATTATAGAAGCCTGATGTGGGGACAAGAAGATGTCAGACACATTATAAAACCAATTAATAATAATAATAATAATAATAATAATAATGATAATAATAATAATAATAATAATAATAATAATAATAATAATAATAATGGTAATAATAATTACTTACTCACTGGCACTATCGAACCCGTAGGTTCATTGCCGCACGGACATAATCTCTCCATACATCCCTATCCTGAGCTAATGCTTTCCAGTCATTCCCTCTATAATTGACTTATCTCAAATCATTGTTAATGTTATTCTCCCACCTCATTCTTGGTCTACCAACTGGGCGTTTTCCCTCTGGCTTTCCTACAAGAAGCTTCCATGCAAGTCTTTCATTCCCCATACGTGCAACATGTCCTGCCCATCGCAGTCTACGAGACTTAACTGTTCTTATTATATCTGACTTCCTATAAAGACCATGTAGTTCATTGTTATGTAGTCTTCTCCATTCACCTGTCTGTTCATCTCTCTTTGGTCCAAAAATTTCCCTAAGTACTTTATTCTCGAATACTTGTAATCTCCTTTCCTCCCTTAAAGTAAGAGTCCATGTTTCGCATCCATATAATATAAGGTAATAATAATTATAAATAGATTTTATTAAACACAATGTGTAGGGCCTACAATTAGAGTTTTCACCAGTCTTTTGTAATTTTGGGGACAGGCTGAGTTCAGCTTTTGCATTTCATTAGGTGGTACTTGGAGCATGGCTCGTCGCAAAGCTTACATCTGCAGTCCTCCTTGGGGTCGTGGTATGACGGATTCTGACATATTTTCCCGTGGAAACCATGCGCGGCGAAGCGTGTGTATAGGTGGAGAAGTTGGAAGTTCGGTCCTTTCCACACATCAGTTTTCATCGTTTCTGTGTCCATTATTTCCATCGGTATTGCATTGGCTTTGTTTTGTCTCTCTTTGATGGCGTCTTTATATGCCTGGGTTTCTGGTAGATTGAAGCGAAGCTTGATGTCCTCAATGAAGTAGGGTTCATGTGCTATTCTGTAGGCGTAGCTGTTTCTTGTGTACTTTGAGAGTGACAAGGCCCTCTTGAGATATCTGGCTTTGACATTCTCCAATTTCTTGAGGTTCTTCGCTGTTAGGTGACTCCAATTATCTGAATACCGTATGTGGCCGCTGGTGTTACCTTGAGTTGGAACAGTGCCATCGCCGTTGGCAGGGACAGTCTCTGAAGCTTGGGGATGTCGAACATCGAATTTATTGCCGCTGTGGTCCTGTCTTGTATATGCATGGTGAACGAGGTTCCTGTGGTCTGCAGCGTCACTCCCAGGTACTTAAAGTTGGGGACTATTTCTAGGGCTGAGTCGCCGCACATAAAGTGGTCATTTTTTGACTATTTAACTCATGCCCCAAATGGGAGTCAATGACCAATCACGTTTCAATGATTTCTGTTTTACAACCAATCAGAGTCGTGTTTCACGAAATATTTATCAGTGTTAGGATTATCATATATTAAACAAAGCTCCTCCTTTTTAATATTCTGAACAGGTCTGACCGTTATTTTGCAGTGACTGAGCCTATAACAAATACGGCTACCAGATTGTATATAATAGTGCTTACATGTCAACATTTGTAGCAATTGATTATACCACCAAAAAAAGAAACCACTGTTTGCACTTTCTTAAATGTATTTTTTCCCAGGTATAATCGTAAGTAATGCCACGAGTGATTTCCAAATTATCGATAAATTCACGACTCACGAAGTGAGGAGTGAATTTATCTAGAGAATTTGGAAATCAAGAGTGGCATTTGTTAGGACTATTTAACGAATAAAATTAAGCTGTTTACTCACAAATCATTATTTAACTATAGTTATTTTAAAATATTTATATATTTAATGTAAACGGCGATGTTTGAAAACAAATGAGAAACGATAGGTACGCTTCTACTGCTTCTTTTGTTTATCACTGCAACCAGATCATACTATTTATTGCCAAAGGAACGCAATATTGTAAGAATGCTCTCTAGTGGAGAAAAAATGAAACACATCAATCTGTATATTAATTCATTTTTGATGTCGTATGATGTAAATATGACAATTATATTTTTCTCGATTATCCTATCGTTTCTCATTTGTTTTCAAACATCGCCGTTTACATTAAATATATAAATATTTTAAAATAACTATAGTTAAATAATGATTTGTGAGTAAACAGCTTAATTTTATTCGTTAAATAGTCCTAACAAATGCCACTCTTGATTTCCAAATTCTCTAGATAAATTCACTCCTCACTTCGTGAGTCGTGAATTTATCGATAAATTGGAAATCACTCGTGGCATTACTTATGATAATCTCCCTCCTCTTCTGAACTTCATTGATTTTGTTTTGGAGCTATTTATTTCCATTGAATTATCTGACGCCCATTTTCTGATATTTTTCATGGCCTCCTGCAGATCTTCAGGACTCTTGGAAAGGATAGCCATGTCATCGGCATACATTAGTAGCTTTATATTTCTTGCGTTTATAGCTTGCCCAATATCGGCCGTCATAGTGTTAAAGAGGACTGGGGTCAGTGTGTCTCCTTGTAGGACTCCTCGTGTTTGAGCAATTTCTTTGACATTGATATGCCATATATTATAATAGTAATATTAATAATGGTAATAATAATAATAATGGTAAAAATACTAATGGTAATAAATAATGATAATGAAAGATTATTAGTAATGACAATAATGATTAATACTGACTATTTAACTCATGCCCCAAATGGGAGTCAATGACCAATCACGTTTCAATGATTTCTGTTTTACAACCAATCAGAGTCGTGTTTCACGAAATATTTATCAGTGTTATAATTACCATATATTAAACAAAGCTCCTCCTTTTTAATATTCTGAACAAGTCTGACCGTTATTTTGCAGTGACTGAGTCTATAAGAAATACGGCTACCAGATTGTATATAGTGTATAGTGCATACATGTCAACATTTGTAGCAATTTATTATACCACCAAAAAAAGAAACCACTGTTTGACTTTCTTAAATGTATTTTTTCCCAGGTAATAATCCAGAAAAATATAATTGTAATATTTACATCATACGACATCAGAAATGAATTAATATACAGATTGATGTTTCATTTTTTCTCCACTAGAGAGCATTCTTACAATATTGCGTTCCTTTGGCAATAAATAGTATGATCTGGTTGCAGTGATAAACAAAAGAAGCAGTAGAAGCGTACCTATCGTTTCTCATTTGTTTTCAAACATCGCCGTTTGCATTAAATATATAAATATTTTGAAATAACTACAGTTAAATAATGATTTGTGAGTAAACAGCTTAATTTTATTCGTTAAATAGTCCTAACAAATGCCACTCTTGATTTCCAAATTCTCTAGATAAATTCACTCCTCACTTCGTGAGTCGTGAATTTATCGATAATTTGGAAATCACTCGTGGCATTACTTATGATAACTAACTCACTGGAAAAAACCTAACCCATTATATTCATGTCCGAGCTGACATAAACTCTCCATACAACCATATCCTGAGCTAATGTTTTGCAATCATCCCCTATATACTTCCCTCAAATCATGGTTAATGCTGTTTTCCAACCTCGTTCTTGGCCTACCTACTGGACGCTTTCCTTCTCGTTTCCTACAATGAGGTAATAATTAATAACGATGATTAAGATATTGATGAATATAAAGCTGATGCTTATTATAATGATGGTAATAATTACAACAATATAACTATATTTGTGCTGAGAATATTAGAGCTACTAAGGCATTCACTTCACTCAAAAAACATAAAACAGACATTGTACATTAACAGTAGATTCCTATATTTAATTTTTGCTCGAAATTAATATCAAGGAGATATTTAGTATAAGACAGATTTTAGAAAATAAATGGGAATGTAATGGCAATGTGCATCAACTGTATGTAGACTTTAAAAAAGGCACTCTATTCAATTAAGAGGGGAAAATTTATAGGTTCGTGCTGGAGAGCGGAATTCCTAAAAAGTTAGTTAGACTTGTGTCAAAATTGCACAAAGATTTGGGTGCGCTAAGGGAACCAGTTGTCAGATAGTTCTCAAATTCACAGTGGGTTACAGCGAGAAGATGCATCATCTCCTCTAATATTCAATTTTGTACTAGAACATGTCATCAAATCTTCAGAGGATGAAGAAGGGCTACAATAAGCTGTTAGTTTATGCTGATGATGTAGTATTATTAGGCAATAGCGAGGAGATACTAAGGACCAACACGCACACACTATTGAGTAACACTATGAAATTTGGACTGGAAGTACGTGTCAATAAAACTGATTATATGGTAAGACATAGACATAAATTATATAATGGAGTTGGACAGTAAATGACAAATCGGGGGGGGGGATTTTGAAGAAAGGCTGAATTCAAATAGCAGGAAAAATAATGACAAAAATTCAATGAGGTGCACAAAGAAATTAAACATAACCTCAATTCTAGAAAAGCATGCTATGACGTATTGCAGGCATTCTTGTCCCAGCTTGTCTCAAAATATGTTGAACTGAAAATATATAAAACTGTTATTGTTCCAGTTGTCCCGCGCCGTAACCGAGAAGTTAAGGCAGGAAGCCTTGGCGCAGAGGTACGAGACTTGCGCTGGTTCGAGCCTCCATGGGGAAGACATTTTCTCAATGTATTTCGGCCAGTATGACTGGTGCCCACCAGAATCGTGAGGCATTTGGGTAGCTACAATAAGTAGCGGATCCAGGTTGAGAAAACCAGCTATAACGGCTGGGGTAATTGACATGCTGACCACATGTCACCCTTACACTGGCTAGATCATCATCTACCTTAGATTGACACATGTGGATGTGATGCCAGCAGCCGGATGGTAGGCTAAGGATCTTCTAGGCCTGTCGCGCGAGGAGTTTTTATTATTCCAGTTATATTATATGAACAGAACACATGGAATCTTACTTTAAGGAGGAGACATGATTACGAATATTTCAGAATAAATTTGTTAGATTTTTTGGAACAAAGAGAGATGATCAGACAGTCGAATAGAGAAGACTACATAATAGTGAGCTACATGATCTTTATGGGAAACCACATATAATAAGAAGGGTTAATTCTCATTGACAGCGAAGGGCAGGTCATGTGACACAAATGGGGAATGAAAGAGGGGCATGGAAGCTCCTTGTAGGATATCCATAGGAAAAGCATACAGTAGGCAGGATAATAACAAGGTGGGAAAACAACATTAATTATGATTAGTGGGAAGAAAATTATGCAGGGAATGATTTGAAAACAGTAGCTCAGGATAGGAATATATGGAAAACTTAAACGCGCGCGGCCGTAAACCTACGGTTTCTATAGTGCAGTAAGTTAATTCTTATTTTATAATTTTTCAATCCAGCCCGAATCAGTTCGTACATAGATCATCAATATATGACTGTAATTTATTATTATTATTTTTTTTACTTTATTAAACACAATGTGTACATTAAATTTAATTTTGCTTTTTACAAGTCCTTAGTTAGAGTGTTTAGTGGTAGATTCCTGTTTTTACACTTCGCTAGATGATATTTGGGACAGGGATTGTTGCGTAATTTACAGACGTAGTCCTCCTTGGGTTCATGGTACATATTGTTGAGGCATATATTCCCATGTAATCCATGGGCTGCGAACCGTGTGTACAGGTGTCGAAGTTGGACGTTCGGTTGTTTCCAGGTTTCTGTTTTCATTGCGTCTGTTTCCATAATTTCTGTCGGTATCTCGGCGGCTTTGTTCTGTCTCTCCTCGATGACGATTCTGTATACTTGCGTTTCCGATACTCTGAAGCAGTGTCTGATACCCTCGATGAAGAAGGATTCCTGGGCTATTGTATAGGCATAACTATGTCTTGTATATTTTGAAATTGACAGTGTTCTTTTGAGAAACCTTCGTTTAACGTACTCCAGTTTCTTAAGGTTTTTCACCTTCAGGTGATTCCATATAAGCTGGATTCCGTATGTTGCGGCCGGCATTACTTTAAGATTGAAGAGTTTCATTGCAGTTGAGAGGGATAGTCTTTGTAGTTTAGGGATATCGTACATGACTTTCGTTGCAGCTGTTGCTCGATCCTGTATATGGAGTGAGAAAGCGGTTCCAGTTGTTTGTAAGGTGACCCCCAAGTATTTGTAGCTTGATACGAATTCTAGGGTTTCTCCTCCGCATATAAGATGGTCCTTCTTAGCCAGCCTTCCTCCTTTCCTGAATTCCATTGCCTTTGTTTTGGCGCTGTTTATTTCCATCGAGTTTTCAAGTGCCCATATCCTAATATTCTCCATGGTTGTTTGCAGGTCTCCTTGATTCCTGGAGAGGATGATCATGTCGTCTGCGTACATGAGTAGCTTAACATTTCTTGTGTCTATAGTCGGTCCGATGTCTGACGTCATTACATTAAAGAGTATGGGACTTATCGGGTCCCCTTCTAGGACCCCCCTTGTTTGAGTAACACTTCTCGACATCGATATATCATCATTTATTGTCACATAGTTTGTGGTTAGGATTGATTTGATTGTTCGTAATTCGTTTTTTGAGCTGCCTAATATGTTCTCTAGCTTCTGGATGAGGATTTTCCTGTCAATACTGTCGAATGCCTTGGAATAATCTATGTATATCACATACAATGGTGTAGCAGGTTATGCTAAGTTCGTTATTACTTCTTGTATGAGTTCTTGGACATCATGTAGTGTACATCTAACCGGGGTGAAGCCATATTTATTCTGTGGTATACTGGCACGTAGTTTGTGTTCCACACGTCTTAGTAGGATCTTCGAGAAGAGTTTGAACATAACATTTTCCAGGGCAATTCCCCTGTAAGGGTTCGGGTTTTCTTTCCTTCCTTTCCCTTTGTAGATCACAGTTATAATCGACTTTCTCCATTGTTGTTGGATTGAATTATCTTTTAGGCATACACTGAACAGATAGGTTAGCGGTTCTAACAAGTCTTGAAGTGTTTCCTTAAGATGTTCAGGAAATATCTTGTCCGGACCGGCTGCTTTGTTATTTTTCTCGTTTCTTATGAGTTGGCTGACTTCTTCTGTTGTAATTGGGCACATCTCATGTATGTTTGCCGCATGCGGTGTGAAGCAGCTTGGCGTTTTGTGCTTTGCTCACAGGAGGTTACTGAAGTGATCTTCCCATTGCTTCATGTTTAAGAGAGGGCTTGATTTCTGTTTCTTTGAAGACCTTAAGATTTTGTGAGGTTTAATTTCTACCTCGGCTATTAGTTCCTGTTCTTTGGAGGTGTCATACTCTAACTTATTTTCCTTCAGTAGTCTTTTATATTTCCTACGTTCTTCAGCATATTCCATTAGAGCGTAGCCTCCATATTCCTTGGCGGTATGGAGGAGGAGTGGTGTTCTTTGTCTCGTGTTGTAACACTCTTCATTGAACCATGGTTTTGCAGTACGTTTATATCTAGTGATTTGAGTGGTGGCGTGTATAATTATGTCATTTAAGGTTTCTGTTGTTCCTTCCAGATTTCCCTGCCTCACCATATGCATAACTGACGGCAGCTTCACTTTATTTGTTTGCCATCTTTCCTCGTCTATGTACCTTGAAGCTTTTTGTGGGAGGCTTTTATCTTCTTGTTCCTGTGTTTCAGTTCTTATTTGGAACTCAGTTAAGACTGGAAGGTGCTTTCTAGTTGCTACTTTTCTCACTTTCACCCGAGCTTGGTCTTGTATATTTGTGAATACCAAATCGATTGTGCTTCTTCAATTTGGTGCTATGTATGTATAGTCCTTCTCTCTATTTAGCAGTCTTAGCTCGTGGTCGAGGAGAAAATCCGTGACCGCTTGAGATCTTGCGTCCCATTTGTCTATGCCATAGTTTAAATCTCCTGCTAACAAAGTGGGCCTGTCGTTTTCTATGATTTCCAATGCCTTTCCTGGTTCGTCGACGATGTCTTCCGGTTCGGTCTTGGGCGTGAAGTATGTTCCTACTATATTAATTTTCCCAGTGACTACTACTAGGGTATTAACTGTACGAGTTATTGAACATCAGCACAAGAAAATACAAGCAGACAATACAAAATAAGATACCAAAAAAGTTTATAATTCACTTATTGGAAGACCAAAGTACACAAATATCATATCAAACTAGAATAAGGAATAAACTTAAAACAAACACTGGTGATATTGAAGAGGACTGGATAAATCTAAAACAAACAATCATGGAAGCAGCATACGAGAGTCTCAGATATAAACAAATCAAAAACAAAAAGTGATTACGAACTTGGAATGCCGAATTAAAAGAAAATATTGAACAAAAGAAAAAAGCCAATAAAGTGTATTTACAAACTAAACAAGGGGAACATTATAGAGAATATAAAAAACTCAGAGCTAAGGTTCGTAAATTTTCTAGAAAATATAGAAGGGATGATTGGGATAAATTTGTAAAATCCTTAGAACGTGATATAAGACAGGGATTTAAAATATTCAAAAAATTACAGATGGAAACAAAAGACAAAATTAATGTTAATCTGATACCAAAACAAGATTGGATTACTTACTACAAAAATCTTTGGTCAGAACCGAACACTCACACTGAAAAAATTACTTTGAATTTGACTTGTGAAAATGAAATAGAAAAACCAGACATAACAATGGACGAACTAGAAGAAGTTTTAAAGAAGGTCAAGAACAGGAAAAGTCCAGGTTTAGATGATTTAAATTTAGAACTTTTTAAGTGTGGAGGAACTGCCTTGAAAGAGAAACTATTAGAACTTTTTAACAATATTTGGCATTGTCTTAATATTCCAACGGATTGGGAAACGGGTCTAGTAATTAATATACATAAAAAAGGTCAGAAAAACAAATATGATAACTACCGAGGCATTACCTTACTCCCAACTGCATCTAAATTATATGCCAACATAATTAAAAATAAATTATCAGTAAGAAGTGAAACATTTTTGGAAGAAGAACAATGTGGATTTAGAAAATGGAGGAGCACTATAGATGCAATATTTACCCTACAACAAATTTTGGAAGAAAGGAGAGAATTTAATCTCCCAATATACATACTATTTATAGATTATGAAAAGGCACATGATAATGTAAACCGAGATAAACTTTGGCAGATACTGCATGAAGAACATATACACTCACATGTAATACGAGCCATAGAAAGCTTATATCAAAATTCTAAAATCAAAATTAAACTACCAGATGGAGAAATAACAGAACACATAAACACAAGCAAAGGTGTTCGACAAGGATGTGGACTATCTCCACTCTTATTTAATATATATATATATATATATATTAACAAAATAGTGCAAGAATGGAAACAAACAGTAAATAGTGGAATTTCAATAACTAGGAATAAAAATAATTCAAACAATATTATATGCTGATGATCACATAATATTATCAGATTCCGAAGATAGCTTACAAATAGCAGCATATCAATTATTCAAAATTGCCAGCAAATATAATATGAAAATTTCCACATTCAAAATCCAAAACAATGGCAATGTGTGGAAAAAACATACAACGGGTGAAAATTGAGATTGATGGAAAAATGATAGAACAAGTGTCAGATTTCTCTTACTTAGGAAGTGTATTTGCAGAGTATAAGAGTGACATTGATTCAAAATTACAAAAATAATAATAAAATGAATGGGGTAATACGAAGACATTTTGGTAAACAGATGAGGACAGAGACAAAACTAAGATTACATAACATCACATCAAAAGCTGCTCTAAAATACGGAAGTGAAATTTGGATTTTAAATAAAAGAAACTCTCATAAACTTCAAGTAAGCCAAATGCGCTTCTTACGATCATTGTTAGGAGTTAATAGACTGGATCATCAAAGGAACACTATTATCAGAGGAAAACTTGGAGCGACAAGTTTAAATGAAGATATACAAAGATACCAACAAGAATGGAAAAATCATCTGAGGAGAATGGCAAGAAATAGACTTCCAAAATTGGCATTCCAATATACCCCAACTGGACATAGGGACCAAGGAAGACCAAAACATCGGTGGGAAGATCAAGACCATCTTCGCTAGGTTTACCGTACAGGCCACATGGCCTAAAACGAATTTGTTCATGATGAGTTATTGAACTGATGGGTTGGAGGTGTGGCTTTATGAAGCGGCCCAATCTCCCTGAGGGGCGGCCTCCTTCTCCTTTCTTTGCTGGGGGGTGAATACCGTAGAAGCCATTTATGCATATTTCTTCTAAGCTGAATGTTTCTGTTAAGAGTAGTACGTCTTTCTCTTGGGAAGTGAGTAGGGGGGGTCATGCCGATTACTGACTTAAGCCCTTCTACGTTCCAAATCATTGTTTTGATATGTTTAATGTTATTACTGTTGTTGCTGTTGTGTATTATGCGGTTTTGGTTGTTTGTTGCGGCGGCAGGAGTTGTTGGTTTTTGAGATTTCATATTAAAACTCAAAGGGGCAAAAAGTAACCCCTTCAGGCCAGAAATTTTCATTGTCCACTGTTTCTTTGTCATCATATGGAATTGCTATTTTAAATGCTTTATTTCTTCCTCTTGATCGGATGGTGAAACATTCTTTTACTCTGTTGATTCCTTTCTCTTTCATATAGGCTACAATGTCTTCTTCCATGGTGTCCCCATCCAGATGTCTATAAATTATTGATACGGTATTTAGATTTTTGACATACGTTTGAAATATTTACAAAAAGTGCATATATTGAACAAAACAATATTAATTATATTAATGTTCAGAGATGTTTAATTTAGTCTCATTTCTTAATGGCGCATAGATTCTGAGAGAATCATCTACAGTACCTCGTGAAACTTGTATCGTATATTAATTTTTTCCTATTGTCATTTCTGTATGTTTTTAAGTTCGTTGGTAATCTACGCGATATAACGTCTATGTAATGAAATCTCTTATATAATCCAAGGTCCTTCTAGGCCTGTCGGGCCCATATAATTTTATTTCAGGAAATAAACTAAGGTGATTTCAAAGAATAAATTTTATTTCACATATAATTATATATTCTATATAAGTCATTCCAAGCCAAATCGGACAAAATTGAAGAAAATTTAATCTTGATGTGTTTAATTTCTCTCCAGTTTTTTCAATCAATTGAAGGAAGAAAAATGAAATATGCTTGTACTTTGTTTTCATAAATCTTGATTCTTTCGAAAATTAGTTAAATTTGAAATGTACGTAATAGCGAGCACAACGTTAAATACAAATGAAAATTTATCCGTTATTAATTAACGAAATTTATTTTAATTCGGCTCATATTAAAGCTTATGAATGTAGTTGAAGCATATCCGGCCTAAGATTACATAAAATTTATTCCGTATTTTTCTCGAAATACATCTTAAAATGACTTTGTTTGAAAGTTCCCAAACCGTCTTTCAGGTTGCATAAAGTCAACTTAAATATGTTAACACTCTTATAGCACAATACACTTAGCATTAAATTCCACAAACCTAACTTAAACAAATTAAACAAGTCAATCGAACTGGGTAACAGAAGCGTATTTCTATGCAATTCAAATAAATGGATGTTTACTTCCATAGGGCAAAGAATAATCGTTAACTAGTGTTTCAGATTTTGAGACAGCATTAAAGCATGCAGTCTTCTCGAGTTTCTTTCTCCCCCCCCACCATCATATCTGGACTAGAGTAAGTCCATTATGTTTTATGCTGATACTAAATCAATACTACAAACATTTTTGAGTCCATTCAAAAATTTTTCTTGGTGTTATAATATGATTCTAATGTGTCTCGAGGCGTGCTGTAGTTGATGGTATTTTAGTGGTTCCAACAATCCCAACACAAGGCCCTTCCCGTGGAAAATTAAAAAAAAGTGACTTTCAGGACTTATGTCGAATTCTTCTTCGTGAAAACATTTTCTTTGGATCATTAAAAGAAATAAATAACTATTTTCAGGTTTCCTACTTGGTTTTTAAGAATGTTGGAAGTCGCGCATCTTAATTTCTCCTTTCTAAACTTACTATTGTTCTTGCTTATATTAAAACAACGAAAACTTTAATAATGTCTAAGTTTTGTTATATTACTCATTGTGAGTAGTCTACACACACAGAGCAACTTATAGTCTTTTTTTTTAAAATAACAGCGTTAATTTAAATACAGTGAAGCAAATAATGAAAGAAAACGAGAAGAATTAAGTAAGTGATGGCACGTAATCTTAGAGCATTTATGCGAAAAAAAAGTACACACAATATATATCTTATTTTGCGCATCCGAATGTAACACTACTGATACTACTACTACTGATACTACTACTAATACTACTACTACTACTACTACTATTACTACTACTAGTTCATGGCGATGATTGACACCGTCCGGTATAGTGCTTACTGGAACCGTTGAGGCTACTTGGCAGCAAATACTTTCGTGGCTATCGAAATGGGGTTGTAGCACTTAACCCAGCATAATTGGCGGTGAATTGAGTTTTGCTTGAAGAGTCGATGAATCGGGTGAAATGTGGATGTTTTCAACCTGGATCGGGGCGTCGTAAAATGCACTGTCGACGAGCCGAGAGTCGAAAGACCGACAGCCACAGAATGAGTCTTGCAATCCCAGGATAGAGAACCTCGCACGTTTCAAATTTATGAGTCCGTCAATGAGGAATGTGTCTAGTAATTATTTCGATGGGCAGTACGCCACAGTGGCACATGCCTTATATTGCGATCTAGGTGATTAATATGATTAAACATGTCAATGACTTGTTTATCTATGAGAGTCGCAATATAGGAAATTTGAGCTACGCCATGAAGCTGAAACATTCTCGTGTACATTGGGGCAGAACATATTATAATGTAACACTTGTTTTGAATTACTTTAACTTTATTTTTATGTAAAGTAGTAGTAGTAGCAGTAGTAGTAGTAGTAGTAATAGGACTTTATTAGATTAAAGTAAGGTATATACAATGTTATTTACAAATAAGGGTCGCACGGGCAGTAAGCCGTACGTGCTGTTGACAGTCCGTTACAATAAAGTAATATTTGGTAATAGGCCTAGTATAAAAAACAAAAAAACAATAATATTGCAATTACATGAAGAAAACACAATAATATTACAATTACATAATAATACAATAACATTATACATTAATTATGTATAATTATTAAGAAGAGTTAATGGTATTGCATTTTGATAACATGTATTTATTCAGGAATGAGTGTTGTTCTTATTTTCCGCGTTTTGTCTAGATATTTACCCAAGTTTATCCAATTTTCTGGATTTACCATTAACTCGTAGCATGCCAATCTTTCTCGATTTGAATTTAGAAATCTCTCCGGTAGTAACTGACGCCTCCAATATTCTAAATCGTTACATTTTCCTAATATATGTATCTCGTCTTCAAAGCTCCCGCACACTGTACATATTCGCATATCGTGATCGACGCTCATTTTTAAAAATTTCCATGCCCCTATCCTAAACTTAGCAAGCTCTGATCTCTCTTTAAATTCTAGGTTGAGTATATAAGATTATTTTCCCCAAACATGTTTCAGGTCTCTTTGTAAAAACAGTGAGCGTTTTCCCGTACATTCGGGAAATATCTTGTTGGTTACAACAAGTAGCGACAAGCAGAACTCATAGCCATACAACTGTGTACTGAGGATCACAACTTGATAAAGTGTAAGCTTGATCCTATGAGACAATGTTGTTTACTTGAAAAATGGATGTAGTAGTGCAATCGCAGAATTTGATTTTTTAAAGTATGTGTCGAATATGAATTTTGAACGTAAACCTGTAATCCAAATGGAGTCCAAAATACTTAATTGAAGATTCCAGGTAAACATTTTGGGGATGTAGTTTAATGGATCGCCTGAGTTTTGATTTCATTTATCTTTATGTTCCAAGTATGGAACCAAGATTGAATAGAATTACGGGCATTCTGGAATATATGGATTCTTCCAAGAAGACCTTGGAGGGAGGATTGGAGAAAGAGGCAGGTATCGTCGGCGAACGATGCGGTATGGACTTGTAGAGGGATATCTGACACATAAATTGCATACAGTATGAGAGAAATGGCTGCAGTTTCTGGGACCCTCACCAGGAGTGATTTGCAGTCAGAATTATGTCCACTAATCGGTATATAAAATTGTGGATTAGTGAGGTATTTAAAAATAAGTTTAATAAGCAGAGCAGAAATATTAAATCCGATTAATTTATAAATAAGTAAATTATCCAAGACATATCGAATGAATTCTCAATCAACACTTTTGAAATTCATATTAATTCATATTATTCATATTAATATGAATTTCAAAAGTGTTGATTCTTTGGCCAGTCAGGCAAAAATATAGTACAAATATTTTAACCATAAACTGATACTACACAAAACAACCGCGAATATATTATTTAACAAAAAATGTCTTAAACATATCATCGCACCCAATTATGCCAAAAATAAAATAAATAACAAAAGCTGCACAGTAAAGAAACACAAAAGAGCAGCAGAAACAAACTGGGTAAAAAACGAAACCAAATTCCTGTATAAGAAGAAAAACAATATAAATAACCAAATATAATAATAATAATAATAATAATAATAATACTTTATTTATTCTGGAAGAATTAAGGCCATAAGGCCCTCTCTTCCACTCAACCAGCACAAATACAAATAAATATTCGACAAATATAGATATACACTATACTAATTATAAACAGTTAAAGATACAATAAATGTAACAATGTAAATGTCATGTACAAACAACATTTTATAGGGTAATAACAATAATGATACGATAATAATAATATAATAATAATAATAATAATAATAATAATAACAATATAAATATGATACATTATACGGGAAACACCAATTAATATATATATATATATATATATCTTACACTGGATAATAATGAAGTCGAGTTTAGAGCAAATATAAATTTAGATTTCTTTTAAAAGATGCCAATGTCCGGCAGCCCCTTATTTCTTGTGGTAGGGAATTCCAGTTGCGAGAAGTGGAGATGGTATATGACATGGAGTGATGTGATGCCCTATGTTGCGGTATATTAAGTAAGAGACTATGTTGTGATCTTGTGTTTAAGTTATGGTTTGAGGATAGATACTGGAAACGGGATGATAAATAATTGGGAATCGAGGTATGTAGGATCTTAAATAGGAGAATTAGACAGTGCGATTTTCTTCTCTCTTTTAGATGTAGCCATGACAATTCGTGGAATAATGGAGAAATGTGATCGTATTTTCGAACATTAAATATGAATCTGATACACATATTATGGACACGCTGCAGTTTGTCCGACAATCCGTCACTTATGTCAGTTAGTAGAACGTCACAGTAGTCAAAATGCGGCATCACTAAAGTTTGGATTAAAATACTTTTAAGAGTTGTAGGAAGAAAATGTTTAAGTCGCTTTAGGGAATGCATTATGGAGAAGATCCTTTTAGATGTTTGTTTTACTTGCTCATGCCATTTTAAATTAGAATCTAAGTAAAATCCCAAGTTTTTAACCCTTAAATTAAAAATGTATCTTATTGGATACATTGACTTAATGTATTTATTATTGTTTGTAGATCCATAGAAAAACAAACGAGTAAAAATTACTTAAATTTATGTCAAATTACGCAATAATGTATAATAATAACACAGTTTAACATGAATTGATTTTCCGTGCGGTCCGGAATATTTAAATAACTGGCACGAGAAAAAATTGTACTGACAATTTAAGGGTTAACGACGTCGGTATAAGGAATTTGTTCATTATCTAATATGACAGCCGGCATATTGCCATTGTTTATGAGGTGTAATAGCCTTGGATGTCCGATAATTATTGCTTGCGTTTTGTTTACACTTAGTTTCAGCCCATATTGTCTGGACCATAAAGATATATGCCTGAGGTCAGTGTTTACTTTGTCAATATATTCATTAATTTCGTCAGGCCTAAAGTGTGTGTAAATCTGTAGGTCGTCGGCGTAAAGATGATGCTTGCAGTTTTGTAGTTTCTTGGTCACGTCATTAATATAAATCGAGAAGAGAAGAGGAGCGAGGACGCCGCCTTGAGGTACCCCTTTCCTCACATCTCAACCAAGAATTATCCATTATATTTGGCAACTGCTTGCAATAATTGAAACTGAAATACACAATATAATATCCCAAATAATAAAAAATAAATATAAAACAATTCACAAAGAACTAGAAAAACTCAAACTTATTAATAAGAAAACTAAACAAAATATTAACAACAACGATGATCTAAAAGTTATCAACCTAACCTCAACAAATTTCAATAAAGAAGAAAAAATATTACAACTTTGTTACAAATTTAACTACCTCCAATACCACAAAGAAGAAATAGTAAAAAATATGATTGTCAAAATTGAAATAGCTATTAATAAACTAAATATAGACAACAAAGTACCTGCCAAATACAACACCGCTAAAATCATTAAAGAAATCAATAATAACAGCAACTTACCATCAATAAACGAAGAAGAGAAACAAAGCTTAAAAAATGTAGAAAACCGTAAAGCCAAACTCAAAAAAGGAAACATAATACATACCAAAGCTGATAAAGGGAATGCCATAGTATTAATAAATAAATAAGAATACTTGGATAAAACACAACAATTCATTGAAGAAAACTATTTCAATAAATATGCAAAGACCCTACTAATAAATACCAAATCAAAATCAAATAAATCCTCATAAAATGTCGATACCATCATAAAAATTAACACAAAGTAGAAAACATAACCAAAAAAGAAACAGTAGAGCTATTAACTACAAATGGAATAACAACAATCCCACCGCACCAGTGATGAAAGCCCTACCAAGAGTACATAAACAAAATATTCCCATTAAACTGGTTATCAACTGCATAAACGCACCTAATTATAAACTATCTATACTAATTGCCACAAAACTCAAAGAAGACATTGCACTAGAAACAAATATATAGTTAAAAACTCATTTGATTTAGCCAACCAAATAATAAAACTAAAAATAAACAAAAACACCAAATTAGTATCATTCGATATACAAAATCTATATACAAACATCCCAATCAATGAAACAATAAATATAATAGAACAGAAACTACAAGAAGAAAAGACGGACAGGAAGTACACTGAATAACTAAACAAATGATTAAAATAATTTTAAAACAAAACTACTTAAGTTCAACAACG
The DNA here is from genome assembly GCA_030220185.1 of Diploptera punctata. Taxonomy (NCBI): domain Eukaryota; kingdom Metazoa; phylum Arthropoda; class Insecta; order Blattodea; family Blaberidae; genus Diploptera; species Diploptera punctata. The sequence continues at coordinate 181,734 of JASPKZ010007991.1, read as the reverse complement.
ATATATACACATAGGACGACGGACTACCAAAGGGCAGTCCAACATGAGGCATCATTTCTGAAATATTCCTACAACACCTAGAAAACAAACATTTTGAAAAACTAAAAGAAAAATTCAAAATCCAATTATTAGTAAGATATCTCGATGACCTTCTAGTAATATTTGAAAATGACATCCACATAGAAAAAGAAATCGCAGATGAATTAATCAAAATGCACAACAAAATTCAATTCACAGAATAAACTGAAAATAATAACTCCATAAACTATTTGGACTTAACATTTTCCAAAAATTTTACTACTAACATTCTAGACATATGCATTTACAGAAAACCAACAAACAACACAATAGCTATATACAAAAAATCAAAACACCCAATACAACATAAAATGAGTACCTTCATCAGCCTAATGAACAGAATGTTAAAGCTACCACTAAACAAAATAATCTAGAGAAAAGAACTAAACTATATAAAATCCCTAGCACATAACAATGGATAAAAAGAATAAATTATCAACAAATGAGTCAGAAAACAAAAAAGAAGAATCAATTTAACAAATATAACAAAACTAGAAAAAGAATGTAACACAAATACAAACAAATGGATTGCACTAACTTATACAGGAAATGAAATGACCAAATTAGCTATTTCGATAAAGAAACAAGGTAAAAACATTAAAATCTCCTTTAAAACTAATAATAAACTCATAACAAAATTTCTAACAAAACAGAAACAACAAATAAGTACGAAAATAAAGGCGTCTATAAACTAAAATACAATAGTTGTAAAAAAATTGTACATAGGCAAAATAATAAGAAACTTTAACACATGATATTCGGAACATTAAAAAAATTATATTAATAATGATGAAAAAAACAAGTTTTGCCAAACATATACTAGAAACAAGTCATCAATTTGAAAAAATTAATAACTCTATGTCAAGGCTACACAGAGAATACACTAACAGAATCAGCATCCTTGAAGATATAGAGATTATAAAAGAAGCAATGAATAAATTACTCAACTAGAACTAACCGCAGACATAAGTCCGTTATACAACCTATATAACACCATCAGTTCCCGTTAAAACGCAGAAGATGAAACATTGTTTTCGAAATGCTTCCATATTAGAATAACTTGAAGTTTAATAATTTAGTTGAGAACGACTGACTTATCAGGTAAAAAATGATATAATACATATGATTTCCCAATGTCAAGGAATATAGAGAAAGTACAACTTATCTTATAAAAACCTCTCACAGTTTGGATAACCAATCTAGCCGAGTACTATGGAGCTTTCTAAAGCCAACATGATGATTCGTTAAACACCTTTCGCTTAGAAATATTTTGTATTATTCGTGCCGCCTTTAGATAAATATTTCTAGTTATCGACTGTAAAGAAAATTGTAAAAGTAAATAAAAGAATCAACGTGAATTATTTCATCAAGTAAAATATCAGCCAAATTATACAGACTTTTTGTTGTAACTACACTTCATAAGTCATCTGGTTCGAAAACTGTTAAACTGTTGGTATCAAACTGAATAATCTCTATTAACAATGACGCAAAATCAAATATGAAGTCAAATTGTATAAGTTACCTTTATCCTTGCTTAGCTTACATGACATTATTACCGCTATAGAGGCTTTGACCCATCCATCCATCCATCCATAGTAATTCTGCCCGAAGGCAGGTCCTTCACTGCAATCATAGCATTTACATGCTATGCTTGCAGCTTTACTAGGGAATTGTAGGTGTGTTGTGGTAGCTTCTCGTTGCTTTCCACACCGGTGAAGGATGATGATGGTCAAGAAGATAATGATGATGGCGATATGATTTCAGGAATCGTTTGGGCCTTAAAGTTTTCCTGACATTTGTCTTACAGGCGAGGAAGAACTCCGATAAAAACCTCACCCAGAAAAACTGCCCCGACAGTGGATCGAACCCGGGCCCGCTGCGTGACAAGGCAGCACGCTACCTCGAGACCACAGCGGTGAACAGAGACTTGGATAGTCAGTTTGAATTGTTTTACACGCTTTATATTAGCCTGACATCTATCTATCTATCTATCTATCTATCTATCTATCTATCTATCTATCTATCTATCTATCTATCTATCTATCTATCTATCTATCTATCTATCTATCTATCTATCTATCTATCTATCTATCTATCTATCTATCTATCTATCTATCTATCTATCTATCTATCTATCTATCTATCTATCTATCTATCTATCTATCTATCTATCTATCTATCTATCTATCTATCTGTCTGTCTGTCTGTCTATCTATCTATCTATCTATCTATCTATCTATCTATCTATCTATCTATCTATCTATCTATCTATCTATCTATCTATCTATCTATCTATCTATCTATCTATCTATCTATCTATCTATCTATATCTATCTATCTATCTATCTACTATCTATCTATCTATCTATCTTATCTATCTATCTATCTATCTATCTATCTATCTATCTATCTATCTATCTATCTATCTATCTATCTATCTATCTATCTATCTATCTATCTATCTATCTATCTATCTATCTATCTATCTATCTATCTATCTATCTATCTATCTATCTATCTATCTATCTATCTATCTATCTATCTATCTATCTATCTATCTATCTATCTATCTATCTATCTATCTATCTATCTATCTATCTATCTATCTATCTATCTATCTATCTATCTATCTATCTATCTATCTATCTATCTATCTATCTATCTATCTATCTATCTATCTATCTATCTATCTATCTATCTATCTATCTATCTATCTATCTATCTATCTATCTATCTATCTATCTATCTATCTATCTATCTATCTATCTATCTATCTATCTATCTATCTATCTATCTATCTATCTATATCTATCTATCTATCTATCTATCTATCTATCTATCTATCTATCTATCTATCTTCATCTATCTATCTATCTATCTATCTATCTATCTATCTATCTATCTATCTATCTATCTATCTATCTATCTATCTATCTATCTATCTATCTATCTATCTATCTATCTATCTATCTATCTATCTATCTATCTATCTATCTATCTATCTATCTATCTATCTATCTATCTATCTATCTATCTATCTATCTATCTATCTATCTATCTATCTATCTATCTATCTCTCTATCTATCTATCTCTATCTATCTATCTATCTATCTATCTATCTATCTATCTATCTATCTATCTATCTATCTATCTATCTATCTATCTATCTATCTATCTATCTATCTATCTATCTATCTATCTATCTATCATCTATCTATCTATCTATCTATCTATCTATCTATCTATCTATCTATCTATCTATCTATCTATCTATCTATCTATCTATCTATCTATCTATCTATCTATCTATCTATCTATCTATCTATCTATCTATCTATCTATCTATCTATCTATCTATCTATCTATCTATCTATCTATCTATCTATCTATCTATCTATCTATCTATCTATCTATCTATCTATCTATGTATGTAACGGAATCTTTCAACGCGATTTTCACCCACTTAAGATCATTGGATCGACTTGAAACTTTGTATACTTGTAGAGGACCCGTGACAATACAATAATTTCATATTTATTTTATAAAATCCTGGCCACAATCATCAGAAAATCAAAAAAGGTGTTTTTGTATCAATGTAACGGAATCTTTCAACGCGATTTTCACCCACTTAGAAACATTGGATCGACTTGTAACTTTGTATACTTGTAGAGGGCCCGTGACAATACAATACTTTATATTTATTTTGTAAAATCCTGGCCATAATCAACAGAAAATAAAAAAAAGTGTTTTTGTATCAATATAATGGAATCTTTCAACGCGATTTTCACCCACTTAGAAACATTGGATCGACTTGAAACTTTGTATACATTTAGAGGACCCGTGACAATAGAATAATTTCATATTTTGTTTCTAAAATCCGGGCCAGAATCATCCGAAAATCAAAAAAATTAAAACTGGTATAATAGGTTGCGGACTTGTCGACTTTTTAGTCAATCGTTATAAGAGCTCAGTTGGTAGAGCAGTGAACTCTTAGTGGTATATAATTTCAGTAATCCGTACGTCGCTGGTTCAAATCCGGCTGGGAGGTTAATTTTTATAGAAGAGTATTACTTTTAGCTCATACTACAATAGTATCGAATTTAAAGATATTTACATTTTTATCTTATTCTGTAAAATATTAAAACTAAAAAATAAAAAATAAATAGTTTTAAAAGACTAAAAGAACACGCTTTATTAGAAAACTAAAAAATGAAAAATAATTTTAATTTCCAATACGCTTGGGATAAAATAAAGTGGTCAACAAAAAAATCATTTCCAACACATATAGAATAAAACTAGAGTTATCAACAAAAAGAAAATAATTTTACCATCAAAAGCGTGGGGTGCTTTTTATGATTTTTACATTTTCTTCTTAGAGAGCTTACTTTTACCAATATCTGTATATTATCAAATATATTAATTGATATAGAGCACCCCACGCTTTTGATGGTAAAATTATTTTCTTTTTGTTGATAACTCTAGTTTTATTCTATATGTGTTGAAGATGATTTTTTTGTTGACCACTTTAATGTTATCCCAAACGTATTGGAAATTAAAATTATTTTTCATTTTTTAGTTTTCTAATAAAGCGTGTTCTTTTAGTTTTTTAAAACTATTATTTATTATTTATCTTAAGTGATATAGCTGCATGTACTTCAAAATAGCATTGATGAAATATTTCAATGAGCACGGGGGGGGGGAAAGGTTACTATATCGCTTCACTGTTATTGGATATAAATTCTATGTCTGTTTCATTCTTTTACGTCTTTATTCCTTAAAAATCCGTACGCCTTATAATAACAATAAACAAAATTAATAACTCAAATTACACCATGCTGTAATACTGTGTTATAAATGCCCAAAAATAATTGAAAATCTCATAATAAACTGAAGACAATTCTTTCGATCTTGAGGCTGATTTAAGTAAGATGTGATTTAAATAGATGGAAATATTACTTTAATCAGCTATTAAATGTACATGCAGAACAGGATATTGAAGAAAATGATTTAAAGACAGAGGAAATATTTCACACAGAATCAAGTGCATTAGAGATTGAAAAGGCGATAGAAAAATTATCATCATCATCATCATAGTACATTCACGAATTTAGGCCATTTGTTTACCTGTTTCGGCCTCAAGAGAAACACCACCCAAAAATCTTTTGAGTGGACGTCCTGGTCTTCTTCTTCCTGAAGGTTGATATCTTAACATTTGTTTGGGTATTCTGTGATCTTCCATTCGATGAACATGTTGTATCCATCTTGACTTATAATCAGAAATTTTGTTTTCTAAAGATTCCATGTGTAATTCTTCTAAGATGTCTTCATTTTTTTTGTGATCTAGTAGTGTGTATCCTGCAGTCCTCCGAAGATATCTCATTTCAGCAGATCTAAGTCTCTGTATATCCTTCTGTTTCAACGTCCATACTTCGCTACCATACAAAAGAGTTGGAAGAGCCAGTGTTTTATACACTTTCAGTCTTGAATGCTTTTGGACTAACTGTGGCTTGAAGATAGAATTTATTAACCCTAAAATTCTTAAAAATTTAGATATTTTTGCATTTACATCCTTTTCTTCTTCATATGAGATATTGCATCCTAGATATGTAAAATTATTCACCTGCTCCAAAATTTTATTGTCCAGTACAATTTTTACTTCTGATAGGATCTACACCTTGAAATGCCATAATTTTTGTTTTTTCTGTAGATATCTTTAATCCATATTCTTCTGTAATTTTGTTAAGTTCATACAGACCTTTCTGTAGATTATCTTCGGAATTTGCTATTATTATTTGGTCATCTGCAAACAATAGGGTGTTTAATTTTCTATTTTCTGATATTCTTATTCCAAATTTATATGTTTTGTTCCAGCAACATATTACTTCATTGATATAAATTGCAAAGAGTGTTGGGGATAGGGGGCAGCCTTGTCTCACACCACGATTTATAATTCCTTCTTCAGAAAATCTGTTATTTAATTTAATCTTTATGGTGTTGTCTTTGTAAATATTTTGTATGTTCTGCCGAAGTAGATTTGGTATATTTCTGTCTTCCAATATATTTAAGAGTTTTGATCTCTTGACTGTGTCGAATGCTTTTTCAAAATCTATGAAAGCAAAATGTGTTTCTAAGTTGAATTCTCTTCTTTTTTCAAGCAATAGTTTAACAGAAAATGCTGAATCAATACAAGATCGTCCTTTCCTAAATCCATTTTGACATTCCATAAGGAATTTTTCACTGAAACTTTTCAATTTTCCATTTAAAATGTCTGCATAAATTTTGTAGCATGTGTTTAACAAACTGATTCCCCTATAGTTGACCATTTTTCTCTTGTCTCCTTTCTTGAACAGGGGTATAACAATGTTTGTCTTCCATTCTTGTGGTATATCTGCATTTTTTAATACATCATTAAAGAAGGACAACAGTCTTTCATGGAACTGTTCGCCTGCATATTTGTACAATTCAGAATTGAAGCCATCTGGGTCAGTTGCCTTCCCATTTTTCAATTTCTTTAAACTATTGTTCAATTCTTTCAATGATATTATGGAATCTGTCTCATTATTATTTCGGAAAATTGTACCTTCATAGCTATTGTCACTCCAAAGACTTTTATAATAATTGAAAAAATCTTCTTTTGTTACTCCGCAATTAATTTTGGTAGATCTTTAATATCTTTATTCAAATGTTTTAATATTTTGAAGACATTAGGTTGGAGCTTATGCAAGTCTGATTCTAAATGTGTAACAAAATTTAACCATGTTTTCCTATGTCTCTTTCTTATTTCCCTTTTAACAATAGCTGTACAGCGTTTGAGTTCTATTTCATTTTCTACTTTCTTTGTGTTCAAATATTTTTTATAAGCTGCATTTTCTCATCAATTAATTGTTTTATTTGATCATCCCAGATTTTTAGAGTTCTATTTCTTCTATGTTGTATATTTACTTTTCCTAAAGTTTCATTAGCTGCATTTTGAATTATCATTTTAATGTTTTTCCATTCTTCTTCGACATCATTACTTTCTGGAGTTGTAGCCATATATTGCTGAATTCTTCTCGAATATAACCATTTAATGCTGTCATCATAAAATTATTTACCTTGTACTTTTGTTCTATGATCTGTTGTTGTTTCTACTTTTTTTAACCATCTTGGTGGAAATCTTATTTTTGCTTGTACTAAGTAGTGATCTGAACCAATATCATATCCTCTGTAGGCTCTGACATCGAGAAGTAATTTAAAAATCTTATTATTTGCAATTAAATAATCAATGATTGATTTTGAGTCCTGACGATGCCATGTATACTTATGTATGTTTCTATGATTGTGAAAGGTATTCGTTATCCTCAGTTCATTGTATAGCAAAATCTGTTTATTTTGTTCCATTTCTATTGCTGGTTGGTTCGCCAGATGTTCCAATATTAATTTGACTTGTGCATTGTCCACTCTGGCATTTAAATCTCCTATTATGAGAATGTAATCATTTCTATTTATGTTGCTATAAATGTCTTGTAATATTTTATAGAATTCTTCATTGCCTTCTTCGCGGCCTTCCTCTGGCGCATATACACCAAGAACTGTCAAATTACCTCTATTTATTTTCAGTCGAAGCTCTAATATTCTTTCTTTCCAGTAAGTGTAGTGTAGAATTTTATTTCTTATGGTTTTATTAATCCAAATCATTACTCCAGCTTGTCCATGGGATTTCCTGTTGACACCGCTATATATTTGTGCATAATTTTGTGTTTCTTTCCTTCCTTTACGTTTCTTCTTAGTCTCTGTAGTTACTGCAATATCAATGTTTCTATTCTTAAATATACTGTCTAATTCATCTTCTTTTTCATGGATGCTTCCTTCTTAAGAAGGAAACCGCCAAGAAACGACATAACACCGGTCGACCAGAGGCTACTGACGATGGAGATAAGCTCCGAAACTGCAGTATAGAAGAAAAAGGAAATGAGGTGAGGTAATAAAAACATTAATTTAATTCTATTTGCACTTAATCTCGATTTCATGCGACATTTGTAATGAGAGAAACGAATGTTTATATAGTTTAATGTGTGGAAATATTCAATACTTTTGATCCCGAGTAAGTTTCAGGTGATACTAAAGACCAACACGCACACTCTATTGAGTAACTCTAAGAAATTTGGATTCGAAGTAAATATGAATAAAACTAAATTTATGGTCACACATAGATGCACATTATATAATGAAAATGAGGTACATTTTGAAGAAGAGACTGAAATAAAATATTTAGGAACAATTTTCACAAATAGGAATGAGAAAATTAAATACATTAAATATAGACTCAATTCTGGAAATGCATGCTATTAGGTATTACGGGGACTTTTTTCGTCCCAACTCCTTTCTAGAAAGTTAAACTGAAAATATATGAAACTGTTATTCTACCGGTTATATGTATACGAAACATGGAATCTAATTTTAAGGGAGGAGAAAAGATTACGAGTATTTGATAATGAAGTTCTTTGAAAACAAATTGGACCTGAATAAATGAACAAACAGGTGGATAGATAACACTACATAATAGTGAGATACATGGTATTTCTAGGAAGCCAGATATAATAACAGTTAAATCTCGTAGACTGCAATGGGCAGGACATGTGGCACGAATGGGGGAGTGAAACAGGTGCATGAATGCTTCTTGTAGGAAAACCAGAAGGAAAACGTCGAGTTGGTAGACCAGGAGAGAGGTGGGAGAATGACATTAACCATGATTTAAGAGATTATATAGGTGATTGGAAATCATTAGCTCTGGTTAAGGATATATAGAGAGCTTATGTCCGCGCGGCCATGAACTTACGGGTGCCAGTGAGTTAGTAAATTTCAAAATAATCAGTATTGGCGAAAAAATATGGGTTTTTTACGATTAGAAATGTAACAGGAAGTTTTAAACAATTCTAAAAACTCGAGATCAAAAATGTGTCCAGTCTGACATGGAACGACTCGTATACCAATATACTTTGTCATTATATAGATTTGTCCTTTTAGCTATAAAGCTGTTTTTTATACACAATCAGAACGAATTGTCAGAGCGGAGGCGTTGTAATTATATTTCATGTAATATTAATTTTAGTTTATGGAGCTGTAGTGAAATCAAATAAACATGTCGAGTATTTTATAAGTGCATTCATTTTTACTGATATAGGAAATAACACGTTCCGCCTTTATTTCAAATTAAAATATACATTTTAATGGATATTTACGGTACGTAATAAAACGTGCATGGAATATCAAATGCACGCAAATCCATTAAAAAAAAGTATATAGGCCTACAGTATTGTATTCTATCAGAGGTATTATTAATTGACTATACTTTTTATGTAGAACTCTACATAAAGTGAAGAAATTGGTTTGGAAGTAAATGCAGACAGTTCTAAGTATAAATCTGCACACCCATTTTCCGAATAAAAAAACAGAAGAAGATAACAGATTGCTCCCTGAAGATGATGTAATCAAATATACCAAAACATACGAGCTATACTGCAGCCACTGATTCTCCGGCCTTGACGATTTCACAACAATGTTGCCGATACGGATATTCAGTGGGAGTGGCCGCTTTATGTATGCGGTTAGCAGACTTACAGCTGACAACACCTAAGCAATTTCAAACCTTACTAGCCCTTGTCGTGGTGGAGTGGCTTGCGTGCTTAAATGCTTAAATGATCCCGAGAGCTATGCCGGCGGTAGCATTGCTGCCGATAGGGTTACACATGCCGGACTGGTCGAAGGTGATAAGCCAGACGAAAAAATGTACCTTGGTCGAAGGAGTAACGATCATTCACCGTAAAAATACAACCGTCAAGAAATGCGGACATGTGTTCAACTGGTGTAAAATTTTCCGGTGGTCAAGTAGTCCCCCATTCGGTTCTCCGGGCGGGGACTACTTCAGGGAATCCATGCCAATGGCTCAAACACTAGCGCGCTATAGCTGCGTCACGAGCAGTGATTGGTTGTGGCAGACATCTACTCCAACAACCATATCCTTACTGGAAGTAGAAGGCAAATTCTCCCTTTGCCCCTCGTATAACCTAAACTTTAGAGCCGAAGATATGGCGGCTCGGGTAGAGTATACTCACATGAATCCAAACATGTCAAGATGACATAGGCATATGTCACGTGGTATCGGATTATACAAAATGATTTGTGATTTGAAATGTGTATATTTAGAATTATTGGTATATTGTATACTGGCGTATATAATCGATATTACTTTTTGTTACATAATTTTCTATTGTCACATTAATACTGCTTAATAGAGTAACATAATGCATTATCCTCCATTGTTTGTTATTTCACACAGTTCATTCTTTGTCAGTCAATTACTTTATAGAAACGAGTACAGTATTACGACTACAGCTCTTTGTTTATGTATGTCAAGTACGGAAGTTTTCCGTGTTGGATTATGCAGAGAACAATGTCATTACTTATGGAAAGGTAATTTGGTAACAATTATCATGAAGAGTGTCCACCGCCGTGGTCTCGAGATAGCGTGCTGCTTGTCACGCACCGGGCCCGGGTTCGATCCCCGGTCGGGGCAGTTTTTCTGGGTTAGGTTTTTATCGGGGTTTTTCCTCACCTGTAAGACAAATGTGAGGAAAACGTTAAGGCCCAAACGGTCCCCGAAATCATATGACCATCATCATTGTCATCATCACCATCATCGCCCTTAACCGGTGTGGAAAGCAACGGGAAGCTACCACACCTACAATTTCCTAGTCAAGCTGCAAGCACAGCATGAAAATGCTATGGTTGCAGTGAAGGACCTGCCTTCGGGCAGAATTACTATGGATGGATTATGAAGAATGAGAATTATTTAATATATTCGATTTCTCTATTTCCTCTCTCTCTCTCTCTCTCTCTCTCTCTCTGCCTTAAATTTGATTAACATGAAGATGGGTTCGAGTTTCATTGCCCTTAATACGGAAACGTTTATAGGCTCATTGAATTATGATCCCATCTTTATCGTTGCTACTAAAACAAACCCTTCCCCTTTATTCGAGAGAAGTTTTTTGGGGCTAGGTTTTCTCTAGGAGATTCTTCATCAGGATGTAGGTCCTATAACCTTATTCCAAGAGGATTAAATTATCTATCAATTAGTGCTTCACAGTTAAATCTGATATGAGTGACTATTTCTTCCTCAATACCACATAGTCGACATATTGGGTTTTCATCAATGATACCCATTGTGTGTTGAGGTTACAATGATCCATTAACAAACCAACGGCTTGTCTTATTACTGAGTTATGGGATATACGCAGTTAGTGACGAGGATGGTTTAACTCATCTTCTTACTGCGTCTGTTTCCCTCTCGACTCGAGTTCCTCTCTATGCCTTGTTTGTTACGTCGTTCAAACGCTACTAATGCACGTATGTTTTCAATCTTCACTCCAGATCATTTCTATAACAGATCAGAGTCTCATAAAATGTATCTAAACTAAATTCCATTGCACGATAGGTGTAGAAAGCATTTGGCCTGCTAAATGAAGGAATTAAACCCCGGGTTTAAGCAGAGAATTCGTATTATAATTCATCATGCAGTATTTGAGTCCACCGCTGCGGTAACTTACGTAGCGGGCCTGAATTCGATTACCTGTCGAGATACGTTTCCTGGGTTAGGTTTCGTCGGGTATTTACCTTATATGTAAGACAAATGCCGGGAAAATATAAGTCCCAAGTAGTGCCCGAACACTATTTGGCCATCATATTCAGCCTATCATATTCGTATTTTTTTATACACTTTGGACAAATCTTAGATTTATAATAGCTTGGAAGAAAACATCTGCCAATGCCGTCCCTAATGGAGGGATGATTGGAAAAACGCGACATGCCGGCAAAACCATTATTTAGTGTCACTCACTGAAATTTTACGAGATTATCAAAGTTCCTCTTTTAAGTATACTTCCTCAGTATTTGTCAGTATTTGTGTGTACGCTGGGAACGACTGCATCCCTGTCAACCAGTATTTCGACACGTGCTTACGACAGTGTTAGTTGTGCTTAGCTAGTGGAAAAGGAGCGCTTGAAAATAAAATATTTTAAGATTTATCTTTCACTATATGGACATGTGAATGAAGACAGTGTTTTATCTCGGAGGTGGCATTGAGCTTGTCCCTCATTTGGGGAGGCTCTCCATGTCCATGTGTGGTCACAAACGTATATAGGTCCAAGGTTTAAACATTAATTCCCAGTAGGTTGTGTCAGTGTATGGCCCGGGCGCGTGTCTACAAAGGTGAAGTTAAATCAAGAAAAAGAAAGAGTAGAATAAAGTTTTTGAATTCGCTATTTCTTATAAATAATGTAAGACATAGTAATCTTAACGAATATATCGACATTTGCTTTGCATTTGAGAGGAAACCCTGAAAAACGTTAACAAGAAAATGTTCAACATAGCCGTGAGTCAAACTGATCAAATTCACATAAACTGTAAGTAAGAAGTGAAAACAGAGTTTAAGCAGAAAATTCATATTGTAATTTGGTATAAAGTCATTGATTTCGATATTTGTTTCTAAGAATCCACTTATAAAAATGTGTAAACAATATTATTAAGTAATTTATTGGTGTTTACTAGGCAATAAAGTGAAAATCATGTAAAACATTTACCAGAAAATTCAACCTAAAGTGCTTTATTTATTATGGCAGATTTTAGGCTATAACGTCTTATTTTCCGCTCAACGTATACAAATATAAGAAATACAGATTACAATATACATATCTCATGGAGGTATTGGTGCTCCACTAGCGGGAGATTCTTGATAAGCTAATTAACTTAAGCTTATATCCCTATAACTGATAATGTGTGACATGAGGTCAGCACATCGTTTAAATGAGATTTTTAGTGGGTAATTTAAATATTACTTGGATACGTAAGGCCGGTTAAATTATGCTCAGAAGCACAATTAGGCCTACTGGTTTGAGGTTCCTTTAAGAGCCCGTTATCTTCGGACTCGGGGCTCACGGCTTAAAGTCTCTCCTAGAGGACTTGTTCTATATCATAAATCTATCGGCTCCAGCCACGGGACTAGAGGCAAGGAACATGACCAGTAGACCACTTAGACCGACGCAATATCAATTAATTTTGTATAAAATTATAAAATATGAAAAATACCTTCATTTACGTATAATGTGACGCACTGTTCGGTCGGCTATTGAATTTCGCAAGGTGCAACGGGACTTTCAAGTCTCACCTTACTAGGTGCAAGCGATTCGTAGGTCTCAACTCACATGTCTGGAGTACTGTAGGAAGATTTTCAGATAAGTCTGGTCGTCGCTTCTCGGTGGTTAGGCTTCGAGAAAGATCTATTCCCGAAAGTTCGCAAGCGCCGACGATTTGAGAGCTTTCGATGCTGTCTATAAAAGGCCCTGCAGCATAGTCAGTCAGTTAGTTAGTCAGTCAGTCAGTCAGTCGGTATTGGTCTGGAAGTCGACCAGTAATGATTGGCGACTTGAGTAGTGAATTGGATACCAGTGAAGTGAATTGGAAGTTATTGTTGACAATTTAATCTACGGATATGAAGTAAGAAATTTATACGTGATATTGTGATACGCCAATGACTGAATGAAGAATAATCATGTTTGCTTGTAAATAAAATGTATGTTAATCAAATAAAGAAGATTGGAAGTTCCTAATTAAAACCTGTATTGACTTATTTAAAGAAATTCTGCTTGGTTTAATGTCACTGAAGGTAACTGGAGTCAGTAGGGAGATTTATATATGCGTTAACGAGCCCAGTACCTAATACGTTTACTAGTGGTAATACATTTATCCCTTGATATGTGTATATAAACCTCTATTATCTGTACATTTGAATACTTTTATCAAATTTCATATTTATTATAGTGGTCGTAGTGTTTGTAAACTACTGCACAGGCCAATTATCCATCCATAGTAATTCTGCCCGAGGGCAGGTCCTTCACTGCAATCATAGCATTTTCATGCTATGCTTGCAGCTTTACTAGGGAATTATAGGTGTGGTAGCTTCCCGTTGCTTTCCACACCAGTGAAGGATGATGATGATGATGAAGATGATAAGGATGAAGATGTTGATGATGGCCATATGATTTCGGGGACCGTTTGGGCCTTAAAGTTTTCCTGACATTCGTCTTACAGGTGAGGAAAAACCCCGATAAAACCCTCACCCAGAAAAACTGCCCCGACCGAGGATCGAACCCGGGCCCGCTGCGTGACAAGGCAGCACGCTACCTCGAAACCACAGCGGTGGACAGGCCTATTATATTTATAGTTTATTTCACCAGTATGTTATTCTATATCGCATCGGATTACGATTTAAGGAATGTTCCTTTCGTGAGTAATCCCCTGTTTATCACATGTAAATGTAACTTACTTTCTATTTGTACAGGAATAGGCCCGATATATCAAATTTCATAATATCTTATCTGGATTTTGTTGTACTTTGTAAATTTTTATATTCCCTCTAATCTAATGGAAACTATTAAAAATATGGTTTTGGCCAATATTGGTTTCTGTGGAAGGATTTTCTACTATACACGTTTAAGAGTAGAAGGGAAGTATCAAAAGAAAAAGCGAATAGCGTTTGAGTAAATGGAAAATGGAAAGAATCCAATAAGAAGACATTAGTATGAAAAAGAAGACAAACAACATTAAACTGTACTGTCAAGTTTACGCTTTGCGTTCATATAGAATCTTTTTACCTTAGGAAAATAAAAATCCCCCAGAATCGAGTTTGTACACAAAATGTTTATACACATATCCCATATCACTGTTGTACTTTAGAATACGTTGATCTATTATTAAAATCAATACGTATCGATGTACTTACCTGCAGCCAGTGATTATTTAGAATGGGCTAAATCATCGTGCTCCATAAAAGCTAACACCATCATGTGCTTACTATAACACTAGGAAACAAATTACAACTCTTTTCCGTATTCTGGAGAATCAGATCAAATGAAGAAAATAGCTTTCTCAAAATTAAAAAACAAATAATACAATTATTTATGTTAAAGCATAAATGTTGATTTGTTCTGGAACATGTTTCGATTATATCATAATCATCATCAGCGTCTTGCCCCGTAACATGTTCAAGAACAAATAAACATTAATATAGAGGTAAGTTGAACAGACTAAAAATAATTTAATTAAAATAACCTCAAAATATCACTTCCTTAAATAAAATATAAAAACATTAGTTTGTTTGGGTATATTCAGAGAATAAATTGTTTAAAACTTTATATAAATGTAAATAATTAATTTGTAAATCCACAGGGTGATACAAAAACAGACTCAGCATATTTTAAAAGTCGTCAAATCAAGAAAAAAATGTTTAAATACGTCCAGGAGCGAAAATTGTGGGAAGGATTTGTTCAGAAGGTTTACCAAATTGAAGCTGTAGTGCTTTATAAGAAAAAAAAGGAAGGAGGAAAAGGATTAAATAGCCTACTCGCAGTGCGTTATTTACTGATATCCTTAAGAGGAATTTATAATTTGTTCACTTCTTTTGTCGAATACCACCAAAATGACTTACGTCGTTTCCGACTCTCTTTCCTTGCATTGGCGGTCTCGTTACCAATTTCTGACATTGGGGCGCCTGGAAGGCGGCGTTACATTACCCGGATACGATGGTTGATAAGTAATAACGAAGCATGAGGATTTTTTTTTTGTTTTTACTTTACATAAATTCCAGACCACAGGCGACCGGAAGAATAATTCCCTTCAAGAAAACGTACTGTGGTCTGAACGGGATTCGAATCCGGGATATCATAAACTGTATCCAGAAGTTCTAATCACGTTACCATGAGATTTAACGTACGCATTTTGATGTAATAAATGGCAACCATACCCGTCTTCTAAACAACGATGTGAGCAATGTTACACCCGATGCAGTGACAAAGCAAGTTTTACAGCAGTGCACTTCATTAGATTTTCTGGGACGCAGAAAACGGTTACCTAACAACTTAAAGGACTTTATCGGGACGATGTCGAGAAAAGAGTTTTACAGTTTAAAAATTCTAGTCCCTATTGAGTAAAATTGTAGTTTTACGTCGGTTTTAACCCATTATACCTTCTTCTTCATCCAACCAAGACTTAGGCCTATAGGCCATTTAACCCATTACATAAATCGTATATATTGACATACAATAACAATGTTTGAACCTTTTTAATTATTTTACAACACTAAAAGGACACTAATGGCCTTCGTTGTTTAGGATCACAAAAATCACTAATAACAGAAATTGTATTTATTGTAAACAAATATGTAAAAGGAATTTTAAAGAAATATTATCCAATACATATTTTTTCTAACTATATCTGAGAGTGCATTATGTTTCTCTTTTGTTCAGTTATTTTGTTAATGGTCCTGTTTTTATTTTGTATTGTAAAATGAATATGTATAAGAATCCGCCCCTGACCACAAGAATTTGATCACATTCAGGATTGGCTAGATTAAATTAAAAATGTTTCATTAAATGTATTTTAATAGTTCATGCAGTAAATTATTATATTATTATTATTATTATTATTATTATTATTATTATTATTATTATTATTACGTCATGATTCAAACAAGCATGATACAAGTTTTTCATGTTTGAATTACGGTATTATTATTGTTATTTTTTATCATTATCACTATTATTATTACCATAACTATTATTATTATTACCTATTGAGTAATGCTAAGAAATTAGGACTGGAAGTAAATATCAATAAAACTAAATATATGGTCACACTTAGAAATACATTATATAATGGAAATGGACAGCTAATGACAAATGAGGGAAATTTTGAGGAAGTGGCTGAATTCAAATACCAATAATCACAAATAGGAATGAGATGCACAAAGGAATTAAACATAGGCTCAATTCTGGAAATGCCTGCTATTGTGCATTGCAGAGACTCTTTATGTCCCAACTCCTTTCAAAAAGTTAAACTGAAAATATATAAAATTATTATTCTACCAGTTATATTATATTGGTGTGAAACATGGACTCTTACTTTAAGGGAGGAAAGGAGATTACAAGTATTTGAGAATAAAGCACTTAGGAACATTTTTGGACCAAAGAGAGATGAACAAACAGGTGAATGGAGAAGACTGCATAACAATGAACTACATGGTCTTTATAGGAAGCCAGATATAATAAGAACAGTTAAGTCCCGTAGACTGCGATGGGCAGGACATGTTGTGCGAATGGGGAATGAGAGACTTGCATGGAAGCTTCTTGTAGGAAAGCCAGAGGGAAAACGCCCAGTTGGTAGACCAAGAATGAGGCCGGAGAATAACATTAACTATGATTTGAGGGAAATAGATTACGCAGGGAATGATTGGAAAGCATTAGCTCAGGATATGGATGTATGGAGAACTTATGTCCGCGCGGCCATGAACCTACGGATTCGATAGTGCCAGTGAGTAAGTAAGTAAGTATTATTATTATTACAAGTAATATTATTATGAGTAAATTTTCCAGTTAAAAATACGACTCTTCATTATTTACAACATAAAAACTTAAATATAGTAAACATTTTCTTGATGTAAGTTCGATTCTCTCCTATAACGAGTGGGTAACCTAATATGACTACATGACTTCTATACTGGAATTAATATCGTTCACCTTCGGTATAGGCACATGTGAATGTGAGGACAGGAGCCATGTAGTAATCCAATGATTTTCTAGACGTGTAGTATTATAAAATATATAAATTTTGTAATGGTAATATTGAAATATAAGCATGGGAGTTTATTCATTTACTTATTTTATTTCACCTGATGGAGTTAAAACCGTACGGTTTTCTCTTCCACTTCTCCAGGATTAAATTAAACTTACTTACTTACTCACTGGCACTATCGAACCCGTAGGTTCATGGCCGCGCGGACATAAGCTCTCAATACATCCCTATCCTGACCTAATGCTTTCCAATCATTCCCTGTATAATCTACTTCCCTCAAATCATAGTTAATGTTATTCTCCCACCTCATTCTTGGTCTACCAACTGGGCGTTTTCCCTCTGGCTTTCCTACAAGAAGCTTCCATGCAAGTCTTTCATTCCCCATACGTGCAACATGTCCTGCCCATCGCAGTCTACGAGACTTAACTGTTCTTATTATATCTGGCTTCCTATAAAGACCATGTAGTTCATTGTTATGTAGTCTTCTCCATTCACCTGTCTGTTCATCTCTCTTTGGTCCAAAAATTTTCCTAAGTACTTTATTCTCAAATACTTGTAATCTCCTTTCCTCCCTTAAAGTAAGAGTCCATGTTTCGCATCCATATAATATAACTGGTAGAATAATAGTTTTATATATTTTCAGTTTAACGTTTTTTGAAAGGAGTTGGGATATCAAGAGTCTCTGCAATGTATAATAGCACGCATTTCCAGAATTGAGCCTATGTTTAATTTCTTTGTGCATCTCATTCCTATTTGTGATTATTGTTCCTAGGTATTTGAATTCAGCCACTTCCTCAAAATTTCCCTCATTTGTCATTAGCTGTCCATTTCCATTATATAATGAATTTCTACGTGTGACCATATATTTAGTTTTATTGATATTTACTTCCAGTCCTAATTTCTTAGTGTTACTCAATAGTGTGTGCGTGTTGTCCTTTAGTATCTCCTCGCTATCGGCCAATAATACTACATCAGCATAAACTAACAGCTTATTAATACCATTGAGTTGTAAGCCTTCCTTATTCTCTAAAGATTTAATGGCATGCTCTAGTACAAAATTAAATAGTAGAGGAGATAGTGCATCTCCTTGCTTCAACCCATTCTGGATTTCAAAAGTGTCCGAAAACTGTTTGCCTACACGCACCCTACTCTTTGTGCCATTTAGACACATTCGTATAAGTCTAACTAACTTTTTAGGAATTGCGAACTCCAGCAGGATACTATATAACTTCTCCCTCTTAATTGAATCATATGCTTTTTTGAAGTCTACATATAGTTGATGTATAGTACTATTATATTCCCATTTCTTTTCTAAAATCTGTCTTATACTAAAAATCTGATCTGTTGTAGACCTGTTTCTTCTAAATGCACATTGATGATCTCCTAGAATGTCATCAATATAGGGAGTAAGTCTGCTTACTAATATATTTGTTAGAATTTTGTACGAAGTTGAAAGTAATGAGATGCCCCTGTAGTTGTTGCAATCAGTTTTATCTCCTTTCTTATAAATTGGTACGATAATTGATTCCTTCCATTCATCTGGAAGAGCTTCTTTTTCCCAAATCATACTAAGCGACCAGCGTATCTTGTCCATCAATTTTTCTCCCCCTGATTTTATCAGTTCTGCTGGTATCTCATCCGAACCTGATGCTTTATACATCTTCAATTTTTCTATCGCCATTTCAACCTCTAATGTACTTGGTTCTGCGACTAGCATTTCTGCTGTCTGTAAATTATCCTCCTCAATGTCCTGTTCTGTATGTACATTTAATAGCTGATTAAAGTAACTTTCCCATCTATTTAATATACTCCTTGGAATCTGCAATCATATCCCCATTTTTATTCCTAATTATGTTTGTTCTAGCCTGAAACCCTTTCTTCTCTATCCTAATTCCCCCATATAATTCTCTAATGTTCCTATTTTTGGCATTAATTTCAAGATCATTAATCTTTCTCTCTCAAGTATTCCCTCTTTTACTCTTTAGTAACCTGGTGGTTTCCCGTTTAATACTACCCAATTGCTCTAAATTTACCTCATTTGGCTCGTGTAACCATTTAATTTTTGCTAGCTTTCATTTATTTACAATGTTGGCACATTCCTCATCAAACCATTTCTTGTTTTGCCTCTTCTTTAAACAACCAACGCTTTCTGATGCTGACAATTTAATTGTTTCTCTTATAGCCTCCCATTCTTTATTTATATCACTTTCTTCTTCGTTTGCCACATTGTCATCTGAAGATTCCAGTATTCAAATCTATTAGCAATTTTGATTTGGTATTGTTGCCGCATTTCATCATTTTTCAAGTTTTTTAATTCAAATTTTACAGAATCATTTTTAGCGTTTGTTTCTCTCATAAGCGATAACCTTTGTCTGATTTTCACTCCGACCAGATGATGATCCGAATTGCAGTCTGTCCCTCTAACTGATCTAACATCGACGATGCTACTGTGCCAGCGTGTATGCACTAATACATGAGCTATCTGGTTCCGAGTTTCTCCATCTGGGTACGTCCAGGTGTATTTATGAATATCCATATGCTGAAATGTAGTGCTCTTAACAATGAGATTCTTTGATGTGGCAAATGTGACTAATCTAACCTCGTTGTCGTTACTATCTTTATGAAGACTGAATTTGCCTATTGTTGGTTTGAATATATCTTCTCGCCCCACTTTTGCATTAAAATCTCCTAAGACAATTTTCATATGATATTGTGAAAGGCTATGAAATAACATTCTAATTCTTCATAGAATTCATCCTTGATCTTGTCATCTTTATCTTCTGTGGGGGCATGTACATTTACAATTATAAAATCATGTCGTTTACCCTTTAGAATTATGTATGATATCCTATCACTAACAAACTTAATATCTCGGATAGCGGATAGGATTCTCCTTCTGACTAAAAAAATCCATTCCAAATGCAGGGTTTTCTGCACCTCCGTAGTATAATGCAAAGCTTCCTGATTCCTGACTACCTTCTCCTGGCCACCTAACTTCCTGTATATATCCAAGGGTGATTTATCTAATCCCCGCATATAATAACTCTAGTGCCCCGCTATTATGTAATGTCCTAACATTCCATGTTCCTAGGAACATGTCCCTGTGTTTGAGCCTTTGGAATGGATACCCTGAAGTAGTCCCCGCCCGGAGAACGGGGACTATTTGACCTCTGGAAAATTTTACCCTAGTTGAACCCATGTCTGCATTTCTTGACGGTTGCATTTTTACGGTGATAGATCGTCATTTTTTCGACCAAGGTACTTTTTTCGTCTGGCTTATCACCTTCGATCAGTCCGGCATGGGTAACCCTATCGGTAGCAATGCTACCGCCGGCATAGCTCTCAGGATCATTTAAGCACGCAAGCCACTCCACCACGACAAGGTAAAGATACCGTGGAGGGCCAGGATTAAATTATGCATATAATAATAATAATAATAATAATAATAATAATAATAATAATAATAATAATAATAATAATAATAATAATAACAATAATATAAAACCAGAGCTTATGTCCACGCGTTCATGAACCTACTGGTTCGATATTGCCAGTGAATGAGTGTGAATATGTAGCTCAAATAGTTACTCACTTGTCTTCTACCTCGGGGTCCCGAATTCGTGTCTCTGTCAGTTAATTTGCTTCTTGGTAGTCGAATGGAACCAGATGAGGTTTTTGTTCTTTTTTATTATTTGTTTCTTATTCTTTCTATTATACAAAGACAATTTGTTTTGTTATTCATAGCTTAACCTACCCCTTTTAGTACTTAAGTGTCGCATGCCACCCGGACCTTACAGTAAAACCTGTTGGGATGGTTTGTTTATACTCCGGATGACATTGTATACTTTTATTATATCACAATGTTATGATGGACAAATGGTATTCGTGGGCTATTTGGGCATCAACGTTTCCAGACATTTGTCTTACAGATGAGAAAAGAATAACTTAAACTAACTGATCTAGGAAACTTCCTCCGGTCTTCAATAATCGATGACGAAACTTTTCCTGAATAATCCAACACATGAAACTTCCTCATTTGACCTAAGTAGACAAAGAGATGCAGTCATATTGCTATACTCGTTTGTTATTATAAAATAAATGATATACGTGTGAAACTATTGGAACATAATATAGTATGTGTTACTCTATTAAGCAGTATTAATATGACAATATAAAATTGTATAATAATAATACACAATTTCATCTGTATATTCCTCTATATCTTTGTCGTAAATTTTTTCAACATACTTTTTTTAAAATTAAATAGTGGAATACTTCACCTAATTATACTGACGGAATAATGGTTACAGAATCAAAATTATGAAATTGTGATAATTTTTAATTGTTCTAAACTAGATTTATAGGGCAAAAATCTAACCTAATTCGCTTGCATTGTGAATCCGGAATATAGAACACATTGACTTGCCTGCTGAGCTGAGAGAAAAGAAAATGTGCTGATAAATTTTCACGTGTCAAAATTGCTAGCCCTCCTACAGTTTATGATCAAGTCTCAGAAAATTTAAGGAGACTGGCAGTGAAATAGAAAATGTGGGAATTTTCCCAAATGAAGACATGAAATATCATCTAGATAGAACCAGTGATTACAAACTCTGATAGCAAAAGCACGTAGTTCTAAGTTTGTGTCCTAAAACAGTATCAAAAGTTTGTAATACCGGTATTTCATTTTGCATTGTATAAGAATTGTATGCCTTCTCCGGATAAGTTTTTAAACATAAAAAACATAAATCAGAGGTAACAAAGAAATACGTGGTAGTATGATAATTCCGTTTAATTAGTAAGTTCAAAATCGAAGAGAGCATATGATGGAGGTGAGACATGACTAACCAATAAATATTTTATTTCGAGATATTCAACTGCAAAGTCAAACTGGAATAATTAAATAATTTAACTGATGGAGCATTAATCACAGTATAATTAACATCTTAAAAAGTTACAACAAAGTTGCGAAGAACAGATTATAATATTCCATTCCTCATGCTTTGCATTTTAGCATTGAAAATTATAGCCACTTCTGGCTCACTTAACAAAAAAAATGTTATTCTTTCAGAACCCAAACTAGTACTGTATTATGAGATGTCGCAGTGCAAATTGAAACGGGATAAATTAAACTGCAATTAACAGTTTCAAAAATATATGAAGAACAATTTACAATATGTTTATTTTAATTTCTTAAGCTTTGTATTTTAGCATGAAAAATTATAGTCACTTCTGGTGTTACAAAAAATTATATATTTTTTTAAGAATGTAATTTTATTGCAGAGGAACGTCTTCTTCATTATCACACTGCAGATTCTTGTATAAAGGATAATGAATAGGACGGATGTATTGACACAGATCTTGCAAACCGTTAAACTTTTCCTCTTTATGAGCCCGTCCTTCTGGAAACAACAAAGATAGCTAGAAATTTCCAATGGACTTTGGTCCAATTTTCCCTATTCTGATCGTGTCCAGTATGGAAAATGACGAATCAACATTGTGATTCTCTTTTATTTTGGGAATTTTAGGGCAGTACTTTACAATTCTGATCCACGATGTTTTCAGGTATTCAAATTTGCGATCATAAGCTAACGTTATACGATTTACTATTTCCTTTTTAAATGATGTAGTACTGACAAAATTATCACTTGTAATTTCAGTCACTACAATATTTGGGATCTCTTCTTAGCATTTTTGATCACTTGAACCCAGTAAATTGAAACACAAAATTTGGATTATACTCTTTCGATTTCTCAATGATTGCAAAGTCTTATTCATATTCATTGAAACCAGGAAGAAAAAATATTCGATACACTCTAATATCAGGAAATTTTGAAAATCATGCGTAAGAAGGAGGGACATTTTGAAGTTTCTATTGTGTCCTCACACAGCTATCACTGAATAGTAACAAATGTTTTACTCAGGAGGTACACTTAGCGACAAAAATAATTGGCCGTCTCTAGATCGAAAATATTTTTAGTTCCTACGCGCGATTCACACGAGTAAATTAATTGCACAGTAGAACTACAATATGTTACCCTTCTTCCTTTGAAGGTCTTTCTTTCAAGCAAAATTAGTCAGCGTACGCTTAGCTCAGTCCTTAGTGGCTTAATTCGTATGCAAAATGTTCTAGGTTCGATTCCCGATGGGGTTAAATCTGTTATTTGTTAAAATGCTCTCTATTTTATTCTGTCTGTCCTTTCTTAAAGAAAAAAAAGTACTAACTATTTGGAAGTATTAGTATTTTATTATTTATTTATTTATAAACATGTTTACACATTTAATAAAACATCTTCCTGTTCTTATTCCACAAAACGCCGTTTAAAATTGTCATTACTGATCTGCCTTTTCGAATTCTATATTTTATGTCATTTTCTTGAGTATATTTTAAGATAATTTCGATATATAAACTAAATATTTTAATTGAAGGGTGAAACTTTTTTGTCAGTAATATGTAATAAATAAATGAACACATAAATATATGAAGCTATATTATCTTTCATTACATAAATTTATAGCATTATTATTAAAACATGGTACTACACACACAATTAAATTTATATAGGTAGCTAAATAGTGTTACAGAGTTTACGAAGGCAGGAATATTATTTAATATAGTGTAAGGTGGACGTAGTTTACGTGGCAGTAATTAAATGTTATAGCACTTATAGGATGTATTTTGCGAAAATACAAATGAATAAAAAGAAACGTTGTTGAAGGATTCGAACCCTGGCTTTCATACATATTTCATCTTCTTGTAAGTACTAGAGGTATAAATATTGGTTATCTTTTACTTTTGCACTATGAACGAGAGTTTAACTTCATTTAAAATGTCACTATTTGAGTAATATTGCATTTGTCGAACCCTCGTAAATATTTAGAAGCATGTCTAGTTCACTGTTCTTGAACTATTTAAGACGATTAAAACCAAATACAGCGTATTTAAAACATATAACGGTGCGTTACCTCGTGAATCACAGCTTTAACTTTTTGAGTTTGCACAGTGGGCCATAACAGGGACTCTGCTTTTTGAAGTGGCTCATTATTTTTGTCGCTAAGTGTAGGCCTACAATACAGTTTATATGTGACAAGGGAGAAAATCCATCTCTTGATCACGTCTTGATGCAATATTTTCACTCCGTTCATTAATGCAACCAGTAGCTGCCACTGCATCATGGATTCCCAGATTTTAAGTCAACGGCTGCCGTTTATAATATATATTACATACATACATAAGGACTTTATTAAACTAAAAGTAAGATACGTACAATGTTATTTACAAATATGGATCGCACGGGCAGTAAGCCGTACGTGGTGTTGACAGTCCGTTACAATAAGTTGATGTTTAAAAACAAAACAAAAAATAGAAAACAATAATATAACAATAAGATATCAATACAATTACATTATTCATTAACTTAGTTATGTAGAATTATCAAGTATTAATGACATTGCAATTTGCTATCATATTTATTTATTTATTAGTGAATAAGTATTGTTCTTATTTTCCGCGTTTTGTCCAGAAATCTACCCAGGTTTATCCAATTTTCTGGGTTTACCAGGACCTCGTAGCATCTCATCTCCTTCCGCGATTGGAATTTCGAAATCTTTCCGGTAATAACTGAATGCCTCCAGTATTCTAAATCGTTACAAATTTTTTTTCCTAGTATATGTAATCTTCGCACATTGGCCATATCCGCCTATCGTGGATCCGTCGCCGCAATTTTTAAAAATTTTTTCGCAACAAACCTGAACCAAGCAAGCCCTGGTTCTCTCTTTAAATCCTAGATTGAGTAGTATAAGATTATTTTCCCAAAACTTGTGTTTAGGTCGCTTTGTAACAAATAATGATCGTTTTTCCGCACATTTCGGGCAAAATATTTTGTCGGTTTATATCTACGTAATCTCCTCCTAATTTTTTTCTTTCCCACACATTCCTTGCGATATTCAGTCCCTTTTTCCCATAACCCAACCCATCCCAATCTTTTGGAGTTCTCTCGTAACCCCTCGTCCTGCCCAGAATTTTTCCCATTTTCGTTTCCTAATTTGGGTGGTCGTAACAAATTGCTCTGAGCATTGTTTTGTTCACCTTGGAAATTAGCCGCAACCAGTACCTGAGTACAAACGAATTTTGCAACTTTTATGTACAGTCCTGAAATGACCCAAATTCATGTAGAAATTCCACAGTTCGAAACGGCTCTTAACTAAGTCCTGTAATATATTTTAGAAAATGCGTATCTACCTTATTTAGTATTTTCCCGTTTCTTTGAAAACCCCAAATCTCACTACCATAGTGCATTACCGGCCTCACCATCGCTCCATACATTTTTCTTCCTAACGTTATAACTGGAATATCGGGTACTGTACCCAGAATAATGAGAATACTATTAAGTTGTCCCCTCCCTTTGAATAATTGCTATATCAACCTCTTTTCTTCCACTTTCCGTTCATTTTTCAACGTCGTACCAAGATGTTCAAAATCTTTCAACGTTTTTAATTGTTTGATCTCTGTATTTTCCTTCCTCTTCTCTACTAACGCATAAACCCGTCTCATTTTTGAACGTCATTGTTTTCGTCCTTACTAATATTTACTGTCAATCCCCAATTTCTACAGTATATTTCCAGTAGGTCAAGAACTCTTTGCAATCCCTTGATTGTCTTTGAACATGTATTTAAATCATCTGCATACAACAGGACTGGGACTTTAAAATTTCTTATCCTCGGAGCCTCAATTTCTCCTTCTAGCATTACGTCTACAATATCATCAACGAATAGATTAAATAGCATTGGTGACAAAATGCAGCCTTGTCTCACTCCCCGATTGGCCTGACTGCTCTCTGTGATGTTCCTTGGTCTATGTTTATACAAAATTTAACATATTTATAAATTGACATAAAGGCTTCTTCTTCTTCTTCTTCTTCTTCTTCCGAATGCAGTATTGGGTGATGATGCCCGTTCTGCGACTACAAAAACTGATCCTTCCATCGGTTGAAGGGTCTTCCGAGGTCTCTTTTGCCATTAGGGTTGAGGTGGTAAATCATCTTTGGTAAACGGGAATTTGACATTCTCTGGACATTGACATAAAGGCATGTATCATTTTATGTGACAATCCTTTCCGATTTAATTTTCCCCTCACTGCACTTCGATCCACAGTATCAAATGCCATCTTAAAATCAACGAATGCACAAAATAATTTACCCCTCTTGTTTTTCAGATTATCATCAATTAATGTTCTCAGAACGAATACGTTGTCCACTGTGGAGTACCCTTCTCTAAAACCTGCCTGATATTCTGAAATCCTATTGTTCACTTTAGCCCATTGTCTCGTCCGTTCGTAAAGTACTTTACAATATATTTTTCCGAACATTGACAAGAGCCAAATTCCCCTATAACTTTCTGGTTTATGAGACCCACCTTTCCCTTTGTATAGCGGTTGAATTACCCTTGTCGCCCAGGCTTACGGATAATTTCCTCCATTAAATAATTTGTTGAACGCAGTTTCTAAAACTTCTAATAATTTATTTGATGATATCATATTTTTCAAGAATTCTCCTGGTAATCCGTTAATTCCGGGTGCATTAACGTTTTTTAAACTTTTAATGGAGGAAGTCACTTCATTTTTCGAGATATCCTGATCTAGTAATGGTATATATATATATATATATATATATATATATATATATATATATATATATTGCGTCGGGGATCTCCACTATATTTCCTTGATTATATCTTAACCCCTCACCTCCCAGCACCCTATCAAAGTAAGTTTTCCATTCCCCGGGCGATATTCTTGTCCTATTTATGTTCTTTACTTTGAGTTATCTTATCGCTTTCCACATGTCCGTACTGTTCCCACTTTCAGTCGCGGTTTTAATTTCCTCCGATTTCTAATTTTGCCATTCAAGTTTTGTTTCACTTAATAATTCTTTGTATTCCCTTCTCTGCTCCGCATATATTTTTCTGTTTTCATCTGTGCTTTCTTTTCTAAACTTTAAGAGACTATTTTCGACACATTTCTTCTTCTTTCTACAAGCCTTATTGTACCCCCCTTTGTCCTTCTGGTTCATTGTGCATTTAACCTTGAATTTTTCCCCAGCTTTTTTAAAAGATTCTGTCAAAGTTTCAATAATTTCATCCCCGCTAAGATCATTTGTTTGCAAATCTTTTATTATCGTCTCCAGACACCCGATAAATTCTTCTCTCCGATCCTCAATCCACTTGAAACGTGTAATTGGCCGTAATGTTGTTGCCATCCCATCAGTAACTGTCTCCCTATTATCTTTTATATTTAAAATAAGTTTGTTTGGGAAATGGTGAGATTCGATTCTGGAAACTATACAGAAATTACTTAGTACTGGAATCATGTATTGTGTGCATAATGTATAATCGATTACACTCCCCCATTTTTATTAATAAATGTCCATTTTTATCTTCCACATACTTCCCGTTCAAAATTTCAAGTTCAAATGCATCGCAAAAAGCTAACAATTGATTTCCTTCTGAATTTATAATTTTATCTTTACAGCTCCTATCCTCTCCTCGTGTTTCATTATCATCTGTTTTTAAAGTGATATTTTCTATCTCAATCCTACAGTTAATGTCCCCTAAAATTAGTAGTAGTAGGACTTTTAGTAGTAGGACTTTATTAGACAAAAAGTAAGATATTTACAATATTATTTACAAATATGGGTCGCACGGGCAGTAAGCCGTACGTGCTCTTGACAGTCCGTTACAATAAAGTAATAATTGGTACTAGTGTAAAGAAAAATAAACAACAAAAAAATCATTATCATTTCTCTCCTTCCGTTTCATGTTAAAGTGAATTTTACCATCAGAGGCGAGAAGGGTGTGCTTGAGGAAGATCTAACGTATTACAATATTTGCAGCATCATCATAGTGTGGCAAATGCTACACTCTTCTCTAATTACGCCAAGATTTTAAGTACAGAAATTGATGTTTTAAGAAGATCAGCTGGAAAATCTAGAATGGATGGAGTACGAAATGAAGAAATAAGGAAAATTATGGGTGAACAATAGGAGCCGGACATCATAGACATGATAGAAAGAAAAGATTCCAGTGGTATGGCCATGTCAAAAGATTGACAGAGCAAATATTGCCTAAAATAGTTATGGAATTAATCCCATTTGAAAGGACGAAGAGAGAAAGGCCGAAGAAAACTTGGATAGTAGGGGTACAAGCAGCTATGAATATCAGAGGATTGGAGGAATATCAATGGATGGACAGAGAGGAATGTCGTTTGGTTTCCGCAAGACGGCGGCAGCTGCAATGATACTGGATGATGACGATGAAACAGGTATTTTAGTATATGTTCTTTTCTTGGCAATTGCTGTAATATACTTTAAAATAAAAGCTGACTTCAGCATCCAGTTCAATTTGTAATAATCTGAAAGAAAAAAAATCCTCTTTTCAAATGACACAATCCTGTTACAATTTACCGAACAATTAAATGAGGCATTTCCTTTAGACCGTGTTTCACTACTTTTTACACCTTGTTTTCTAATTTCCTTTTTTGTATATCCCTTCAATCCTTTTATAAACTTTTCAGTATCCACAACGTAATGCTCTTCGTCATTATCTTGAAACGTACTTACTCACTGGCATTATCGAACCCATAGTTTGATAGCCGCGCGGACATAAGCTCTCCATACATCCCTATCCTGCGCTAATGCTTTCCAATCATTCCCTGTAGAATCTACTTCCTTCAAATCATAATTAATGTTATTCTCCCACCTCATTCTTGGTCTACCAACTGGGCTTCTTCCCTCTGACTTTCCTACAATAAGCTTCCATGTACGTCTATAATTCCCCATATGTACCACATGTCCTGCCCATTGCATTATCTTGAAACACATTCATTTTTGTTTAAAATACACTAACTCTACGACTTATATAGTAGCATAGTCTATACGAAGTGCTGCGACCGTGATGCTTCCGTAGTCAAGGTTAGTCAAGTGGGCTTGCCAACACGACGAATTCGTAATTTGCATCGTAAAAACTTGCTAGAATTCTTCGTAACGCTGCCTTAAAATCAATACATATTTTGTGTCACAAACTAGGGTTCAGGTTCAAGAAGCATTAAAAATGGCCTAATAACAATTATTAATTGTGTCGCATAGTCATATCTGGCTTGAACATTTCATATATTTTCTTTTTTAATTACTCTATTTCTTTTATTTTTTAGTATTTTTTTCACTCAGTTAAATAGTTTTAAGTAATCATAAGTAATGCCACGAGCGATTTTCGATTTATATACAGATTTTGAAATCTAGAGTGGCATTTGTTAGGACTATTTGACGAATAAAATTTAGCTGCTTACACAAAACTCATTATTTAAATATAGTTACCGGTATTTTAAAATATTTATATACTTAATGTAAACGCCGATGTTTGAAAACAAATCAGAAATGTGAGGTTATGTATATTCACTGCAACTTGATCATATTATCTATTGCCAAATTGAATCGCAATATTGTAAGAATGCACCCTAGTGGATAAATAATGAAACACATAAACTGTATATTATAATCAACATCATAGGTTATTAATTTATTTTCTTGGTGAACAACTCAGTAAAATCAAAGAATCTCTTTATTATTTGCTATATTCAATGTATTTCATGAAGAACAATGATGCTCTGGGCTCTTCAGAATATTAAAAGATAGGAGTTTTCTTTATAACATGTAACGGAGCGTCAACAGCATGTACGGCTGACTTACCGTGCGACCCATATTTGTAAATAACATTGTATGCAAGGGAAACCCATCAGCCCACTGCTCTTCAACATCATGACAGCTGATATTGTGGATATCACCAAAGATAGTGCGACATCGATCATAATGTACGCTGATGACATGGTACTGGGATCATCAAACAAAGATGAAATACAATGCACATTAAATAGACTCGAAAAATGGGCAAATGAAAACTGCCTGCAAATAAACCATCAGAAAACTAAACAGATGACCTTCAGAAAAGGAGGAAAACCTACTGAAAATGACAGGCTAATGCTCCTTGGTGAGCCACTAGACGTTGTATTACAATTCACCTACCTAGGCATCACCCTACAAACAACCATTAAATCCTACAGAATACATGTGCAACAGAAGGTTTCCGCTGCAATAAGAGCCATATACAGCATCAAAAATCTCCACCAATTATCAACAGAAACAGCAATGACGCTCTTCAAGAGAGTCATAACTCCCATAACAACATATGGAATTAACATAATATGGGACAAACTCACAAACAGAGACTTGACACAAATAGAAACAGTAAAAGCACGTTTCATGAAAAGAGTTCTGGGAGTTGGAAAAACAGCACCTTCAAGAATGACGTACGTCTTAATGAAAGAAACCTTCTTCATTGAAGACATTAGACGGCAGCTATTTCTACCAAACACCTGCGTATATGAGACAACACTGCAAGGATTACAGGAGAAGAGGAATGATATCTGCAGCGAATTCTACACAACAGAGGCTATGTGTACGAGAGAGTGGACGCGACCAAACTACGAGATGAGGAACATCGTAACACGGTATGCAATCCATGACTTTCACCACAAGTTTTGCAGCACAAAGAGATTCCACGAGCCAAACCAAGAATGCATATGCGAACTGTGCAACAATCCATGTGAACGATATCACGTCGAAAAGTGTGCGGGAAGACAATTATATCGTTTAACAAGTTTTGCTTAGACTAAATGTACTAACAATTTGCACATTTGTGCGCATTTACTTTCATTCATTGTATGTATCTTACTTTTAGTCTAATAAAGTCCTTTATCAAAAGCAGGAGCTGATAAAGATAAATCGATAAAGAGCGAGGTGAAACACGACTGCCATTAGTTGTAAAACAAAATTAATTGAAATGTGATTGGTCATTGACTATCATTTCGGGCATGAGTTAAATGGTGAAATTGAATTTATATCCGTGAAATGTTAACTGCGAAAAGTAAAACAATTGAATACATTGCTGCCAGTGGCTAGCGGGTTACAGTACAGGAAAACAGGTTTGCAAAGTCATTAATAAAATTGGTTAGAGTCGAGTACATTGTTACGCAGGTACAAGAGAATGGAAGCAAATTGATCTTACTACAAGCCTATGGGGGTAATAGGAGATTAGGCTTCCACCTTTCTAAAAAATCAGCACGAGATGTCAGCCGGATTGTCAGCCCTGCGAGACGGTCGTATTTATCCCAATAACAAGCGTATTGTACTCATATCCGTCAGAGGTTGAGTCGATCCTTGGGATGTGATGCGCCAGAAGGTTTAGGCCAGTTTAAAAATCCTTACACCACCGGCACTCCAACCCCAGACTTCCGGCTTGCAGCGATTTACCATAACCAACAACGTTACCGCCGTGCCTTAAATGGATAGAAAACATGATGTCTTTTTATTTACTCTAGTATCATCATGAGGCTGAGAGGAGAAACTTTTCATATCGTGTATATCAGTTAACACTATTATGGAATCATCGTCATAATCTTCTAAAAACGAGAGTAAAACAATTCGTCTCTTGTATTCACGTAGACTTTCACGGCCGGAGTTGCTGTGATGATCTTGAAGAAGATTTTCGGGCTGTAGGCCGTGGTCTTGAGCCTAGTAGTTCCCTGACGTTTCGCTAGAGACTGCGTCTGGCATCCTCAAGGGTTGCCATTCGCAGTCTCTGGCGAAACGTCGGGAAACTACAAGCCTCACGACCATGGCCTACAGCCAACCCTTGAGGATGCCAGACAAAGTCTCTGGCGAAAAGTCGGGGAACTACAAATCTCACGACCACGGCCTACAGTCCGAAAATCTTCTTCAAGATCATCAATTCTTCTCTTATTTCGACTAACTAACTGACCCTATCGAACCTGTAGATTCATGGCCGCGCGGCCACAATCTCTCCACACTTCTCTGTCTTGAGCTAATGTTTTCCAACCTTCCCTGTTCTTCCCTCAAATCATGGTTAATGTTATTCCCCCACCTCATTCTTGACCTATCAACTGGGCGTTTTTCCTTTCGTTTTCCTACAAGAATCTTCCCTGCTCCTCTTTCATTCCCCATTTGTGCCACGTGTCCTGTCCGTCGCAGTCTGCGAGACTTAACTGTTCTTCTTATAGGCCTGTTTGATTTCCTATAAAGATCATGTAACTCACTGTTATGAAGTCTTCTCCACTCGCCTGTCCGTTCATCTCTGTTTGGTCCAAAAATGTTCCTAAGAATATTATTCTTAAATACCGTACTCGTAATCTTTTCTACTCTCTTAAAGTGAAGCGTCGATGTTTCGCTCTCTTCTCTCCACTATTATTTTTATTTCTCTATAGTTCTGACACCGTATAATTTCTGTTTCATTTTTATAAACAGTTTTCCATCGCCTTTCTCTTATTATTTTCCCTTAAAATTTTGTCTTCAAAAATTGTTTTATGATAATGTACATTTTTTCTACCATTGATATAAAGAGTGATAATTTATATTTTTTTCATCTACTATTTATTGGTTTATTTTGTTGTTTGTTTAATATATTTATTAATCAGAAACCAAATATACATCATATATGTATTCATTAAGTCGTACGAGTATGTATATAATATAAATTTTCTACGTGCATAATTTTCGCCATTTATTTTATTCCTATTCGGTTAAATCATTTAATCAATGTGAGCATATTAATTGAAAATCTAAGAGGATTCTTTGTTCTTGATATACTTATCTTGTTTTATTCTTATATTTTCTTAATTTTCTACTTAGAATTCAACCCATTCAATTTTTGTTTGTTTCTTGTTTTTTTATTCCTTTATGCCAATGGCGAATTACTGAGGTAAGTTTCATTTCTTTCGGTGGAAAAACAATGTATTGCCATTGTTGCTTTAGGATATCTGACCGCGTTTCGAGATTGTTTTCTGTGAATCCTTAAAACCCGTCAAGCAGAGGACTGATTATTTCAGCAATATCTCCTTCCAGTTGGATGATTTTTAGATTCTTTTAAAGCCCTCAGACCTCCCATTGTGTACATAATTACTCTCACATATTTCTAGTGTTTGGATAATGATCTTAGTTCATAGAGTTCTATTAATAAGTTATATCTACAGGGTGTTCGGAAATTAAAATTACAAACTTATAGAGCTAGTAGAGGGGACTGAGTAGACAATATTTTCAATAGGAACCCAATTGGTTAAATGTAAATTAAATCAAAATATTTTATAAATATTAAGTATATTGTAGACATATACCATGTAATATTTATTTTTATTGTAATTAGATGTAAGAATATTTTAATTTTTTTTTTTAACCTGGTCGAGTGGTAGACAAGGCCTTTAGGTCTTAACTCTGCCAGGTAAAACAAAGCTATTATTATTATTATTATTTGTTGTTGTTATTATTATTATTATTATTATTATTATTATTATTATTATTGTCTATCACCGACTCTGTTTAAAATATATGTACATGAAATATTAAAGAATTGGAGGAGAAAATGTTCAAGCATGGGAATTCTTATTTCTATCAACAAAACTTTATACAACTTACATTTTGCAGGTGATCAATTGTTAATTGCACAAGATTATGAAGATTTAGAATATATGACTAGAACATTAATAGAAGAATACGAAAAATGGGGATTAATTTTGAACATGAAAAGAAAAATATTTATGAATTGGTGAACAAGAACAAAATTTAATTTTGGAGACTGGAGAAACAATAAAATCTTGTAGTGAGATCACATATTTAGGAATTAAAATAAATAAAAATGGGAGTTATGAAGAGGAAATAAGAAATAGAAATAATAAAGGAAAATTTACAATTGCTTGCCTCAATGGAATATTGTGGGATAAAAATATAAGCAAAAAAATAAAACGAATATATATCATACAATTGTTAAAAGCATCATTACTTACGGAGCATAACTCTGGTCATTAACAATAAAAAGAAATATGTATATTTTGGCAACGGAAATGGATTTTATACGAAGGGCATGAAGAATTTCAAGAGAAAAATATAGGGAGAAAATGAAGATTGAAGACACTATTTTAGATTATACTAAAACTCAGCAATTAAGATGGTACGGATATGTCCAGCGAATGGAAGAGGATCGGCTACGAAAATCTGTTTTGGAATGGAAACCTGAGGGAAGACGAGGCAGAGGAAGACCTAAAACCTCTTGGAGTCAGGGAATATGTTTATACATGAAGGAGAAACAGCTACAAACAGGAGATTGGATGGACCGACAAAATTCGCTATTAGGAATCGGACGATGTCAAAGGCATTATTCAACCGATGATCTATCTATCTATCTATTATTATTATTATTATTATTATTATTATTATTATTATTATTATTATTGTTATTATTATTATTATTAATGTTGAGGGTAACAGAGTGGAACCCCCACTCCAGGGAGTAGGCGCCCCTGCCCTTTTGTGAGCTCCAGGTCCCACTCGCCCAGTGGGTAGTACCTGGGTAAGGCCCGTCCACAGGGTTACGTGGGGAGAAGAGAAGTCCCCAAAGCCGTAGTGAAGGCAACTTCTCTAGGAGACGAACACTCCGAAATTGCAGTTCCCTGCCATCCAGAAAGAGGGGTTTGGCTAGAGGCTGGTAACCTCTACTAGTAAAAAATAACTTACTCATAAACTTCAGCAGACGAAAAGCCGGATTGATAAACCTTATGACGACCACAGCAAGAAAAAGTATAACAAACCTGAAGGCACCTGGGATGTGGGCAGACCTAGAAAGAGATGGGCTGTAGTCGGAATGGGTCAACAGACCTAATCCAAGAATGCGGATGATGATGATTATTAATGTTATTACGATTATTGTTATTATTATTGTTATTGTTATTGTTATTATTGTTATTATTATAATTATTATTATAATTATAATAATAATAATAATAATTATTATTATTATTATCATTATTATGTCCGGAAACGGTTCAGTCATTACAGTGTGTCGGATTTACTTAGGCTATGTAGTTTTGCAACTGGATAGGAGGTACTTGGCGTGAGAAAATCACCTGATTGCACGTAACGTTTACCCTGCTATTGAAAGTCCGTCAGGAACTGAGGTTTCAGCACAATGGCGCACCGGCGCACTTTACACGAGATGTTCGGGGACATCTTAACCGAAGATTTGTGCAAAAAATGGATAGGCCGGGGTGGTCCTAGTGCATAGCCCCCAAGATAGCCGGATTTAACACCATTGGACTATTTCTTGTGGGATCGTATGAAGAGCATGGTGTACGATACACCTGCAGAGACCGAGAAAGAACCGCTGGGACGAGTTATAGTCGTTGCACAAGATTTTAACGGGACACCAGGTGTGATGGATCGAGTATACGGGAACATGATTGGTCGGTACAATGTGTGCAACGATATTTGTGGTCGTTACATTGAGCCTCTGTTGTAGTGAGAAGTTTCGTATGAGACACATCCAGTGCAGAAGACAGAAATATATATATTTTTTACTGTTGACACAAGTGTTACTGTGATCAATGAAAATGTTTCTGGTACTGTGGTATTGATGCCAAATAAATTTGACTTTCTCCTGTAATGAATCAAACGCCATTTAATTCTGTACCATACGTTACACGTCATTTGACATGGTGCTCTTCTGACGTCATGTACTCTGTATCCGGTTACTAAACAACACCGGCAAATCCGACACATTGTAATGGCTGTAGCACGGAAACGGTACGTTTCCGGACATGCGTTCCTATTCAAAATATTGTCTACTCAGTCCCCTTTACTAGCCCTAGAAGTTTGTAATATGAATTTCGGAACACACTGTATAAACACATCTTTTCGATGCTATAAGTATATAAAATATATATAAAATGTCCTACTTTGCTGATTTCAATGAGCGAAACAAATAGTCAATTTCTCCTTGAATTGGACGGAATGTGAAAAGTTGCTCGTTTTACAAGAATTTCATAAAATTATATTATAGTTGCACCATGATGGGAAGCATCTTCGAAAACGCCCGAAGAAGATCCCGAATGCTCTATATCGCTTATGTTAAAATACCATAATACTTCATGTTTTCTTTATATTTATCCATTTTATTTGCTTCAATTGTTCAGGGCATATTTTCGAAATTTTAACCCCTTTCCTGATTAATCGTTCCCATATCTGACTGGCACCCAAGTCAAATACCCGTCTATACCACAAATTGTTTTCAAGTATAAGGTCGGGAATGGGGTTCACCAATCTCGAGTTAATAACTGAATAACTTTCTACTCATACCTTAAGTAGCGAAGTCCGGATACAAATTTGGAATTAAGTTTGACGGACTCCCTGTGCTACATTCTGGTTTATATTACCATGCCAAGGTTTTTTTGTGCACTGTTTGACGTAGTTTACGGTTTTCTCTTAGAAATGTTTATTATTAAACGTAATTATGTTGAAAATGCAGTAAAACTTCGTGTCCATGCAGAAAACACATTTACGTAATGAAATAAGAGGTACCTGGCTTCCAATATAAACCCGGACCGGCCTCACGGGGTTTCACCCGTCAGGCAGCGCTCTCTCCTCGTCCGTGCACTCTGCCAGCCGCTCGTCCTTGAACTAGTCAGTTTACTATCGTTCGACAAGATGAGACGTCAGCTGACATTAGAGCAGCGCATTTATGTGTGTAAATGTTATTATAAATACGAATCTGCTCGTCGCGTTCGCGAGGAATTTATTTGGAAATTCCCTGGACAATTACCTCCTTCCAGATCGACAATCCACGATCTTGAGACTAAATTTGAGACCACTGGTTCAGTACAAAATAAGAAACACACGCGAAGGCGTACGGTTCTCACCGAAGCAAAGTTAGACGAAATTGGCGAAAATTTGGAACGTTCACCATAAAAATCATTACCGAAATTAGCACAATAAGTTGGGATTTCAGTATCTTCTGCACATACAGCAACAAAATTGTTAAAACTCAAACCTTACAAGTGTATATGTGTTCATTGTCTAAACCAAGGTGATTCCATAGCACGTGTGCATTATTGTGAGTGGTTTTTTCACCAGTGACTGAAGGGTTAATCGACCCTCAGCTTTTCTTATTTACAGACGAATCATGGTTCCACCTAAATGGTCGTGTGAACACTCACAATACTCGCTATTGGTGTTCTGAAAATCCAAATCGAATACAGGAAACGCCTCTTCATGATCAGAAAATTGGAGTTTGGTGTGCGATTAGCGTAAAGCGCATAATCGGTCCGATTTTCTACGAGAAGACTGTAACTGCAGAGAGGTATCGAAATTACATTTTGACCCCATTTATTCTTGAACTGACTGAAGCAGAGAAATCATATGGGTGGTTTCAACAAGATTCTGCTACTGCTCATACAGCAGTGGAGTCCATGAATAAAATTAGGGAAGTGTTTGAAGATAAAGTGATTAGTGCTGGTGTATGGCCCCCTCGCTCCCCAGATCTAACAGTGTGTGATTTTTATTTGTGGGGTAGCCTGAAAGACAAAGTGTACAAAACAAATCCGCACACATTGGAAGAACTGAAGAGCAACATAAGAAATGAAATCAGAAACTTGACAGTGCCCGAACTACAGCGTGTCAATCTAAATGTGTTTACTCGATATAATGCCTGTTTAACT
Organism: Diploptera punctata; assembly: GCA_030220185.1. Taxonomy (NCBI): domain Eukaryota; kingdom Metazoa; phylum Arthropoda; class Insecta; order Blattodea; family Blaberidae; genus Diploptera; species Diploptera punctata. The sequence continues at coordinate 143,392 of JASPKZ010007991.1, read as the reverse complement.
GCGGGAGGACAACATTTCCAGCATTTTCTATAAGGTAAGAAACAGTTCAAGGACGGGTGGCAGGCAGGGTGAATTGCGGGAGGAAGAGACAGCACTGCGTGCCGGGTGAAACTCCGTGAGGCCGGTCCGGTTTTATATTGGAAGCCCGTTATATAACTCCTGTGCAAAGTTACAGTCAAGTCTTTCATAAGAAGCAAATAACTTAATCCAGAGAAAACGTGCACTATACAAGGGGTAGACCTTATAGACCACTTTGATTCTTCTTAAACACAGTTTAAGTAAACAACAGTTAGATGGAAATTAATGCTATTCGTTGCGTACATTCTTTCATATTTTCCGAAATTAAACATTTATTTACGAAATTAAAAATCGATAGAATTTTATATGTATTACAGATAGTTCGTTAGTATTTCATTTAATAACATACTTTAACAGCTAAGATTATTGGCGTCACAATTAATATGTGGACTAACTAACTAACTCACACACTTACTGGCACTATCAAATTCATAGGTTCATGGCCACGCGGACATAAGCTCTCCATACATCCCTATCCTGAGCTAATGTTTTCTAACTATCCCCTATATAATCTACTTCCCTCAAATCATTGTTAATGTTGTTCTCCCTCCTCATTTTTGGTCTACCAACAGGTCGTTTTCCATCTGGTTTCCTTACAAGAAGCTTCCGTGCACGTCATTCATTCCCCATTCCACATGTCCTGCCCATCGCAGTCTACGAGACTTAACTGTTCTCATTATATCTGGCTTCCTATAAAGACCATGTAGAACATTGTTAAGTAATCTTCTCAATTCACCTGTTGTTCATCTCTCTTTGGTCCAAAAAATTGTTGTAAGAACTTTATTCTCAAATTCTCGTAATCTCCATTCCTCCCTTAAAGGAAGAGTCCAAGTTTCGCATCCATATAATATTACGGGTAGAATAATAATTTTATATATTTTCAGTTTAACGTTTTTGAAAGGAGTTGGGAAAGTCAAGAGTCTCTGAAATGCATAATAGCACGCATTTCCAAAATTGAGCCTATGTTTAATTTCCTTGTGCATCTCATTCCTGTTTGTGATTATTGTTCCTAAGGATTTGAATTCAGCCACATCCTCAAATTTCCCTCATTTGTCATTAGTTGTCCATTTCCATTATATAATGTATTTCTATGTGTGACCATATATTTGGTTTTATTGATATTTACTTCCAGCAATTAAATTAAAATGGGGGGGTGAAATGGCCGATAATTTTCCCTAAGGGACTTTTTAATTGATGCTTCAAGTTTTTTACTGTTGTAATTGTAAGACACGAGACCAAAGGTTTTTCTCCCGAAAGAAAACATGGTCAAGATGTTTACCCCCTGAAAAAAAAAACAGTAACGTCCGGGTTTCAACGCATGTAACTCGTAACCAGATGCGAACATGGTAACTAAGCACTAGTCAACCAGAATCGACCATCGATCAGAAATCGGACTCAGGTTGGTATTGGAAACATGTCTAAATTTCAGTATTTCTGTGTGCATTGTCGCCCGCTTTTGCTCTGCGCGATCTTCTTATTTTTCTCTATCGCGTGAATGTTCTGTGTTTTGTTATTCTTGGAATTGAACTCTTAGTGTACAATAACCATCATAGAAGTGATACCTTGAAAACCTATAAAGCAATTTACGAGAAATTACAAGTTTTCGTTAACTGATGTCTGAGATTTATCACAAGAACTTGATGGGCAAAAATTGTTTCCAAACCAATATGGAAATTGACAAATCTGTGTGAGATTCACAAAGAAATTTAAAAGAAATTGAAATGGATTGGACACGTTTTAAAAAGGAAACATAAAATATAGCAAAAGCGGCTATGGAATGGAATTCTCAAAGAATGCCCGGAAGAAAAGAAAGACCCAAAAATTATGTGACGAATTACTATGAGAAGAGAAGCTGAAGAATTGGGAAGACAGAGTAAAGTTACGATTCTGGCAAGGATTAGAATCATTTGGCAATCTTTCGTTGAGGCGCTATGCTCCATTGTATAGGGATGATGGGAAGTATTACTACTACTGCCGCTGCCGCTGCCGCTGCCTCTGCCTCTGTCAATACATCCACCACATATAATGAGCCTAACTATCAGGAAATAAAGACCTCACTTCTATCAGTGTGTCATTTGATCATGATAAACATCCAAAATCATCCGTTTGCGAACTTATTTAAAACAGTCTTTATTTACTTTCATATAATCCAAAAATTGTAGTAGGTATCAAAATATAATGAGGACAAAAATGTAACCAGTATTTGTTAAATTAATAGAAGAGATCCCTCGAGAAAAGGTAAAACAATAATCTCTAGATAAGTGATATGAGCTGTTGAAATTTAATGTTGTGTTCACCTAATCTTCTCAATTTACTCAAAACATATTTAGCGTATTGTTTAAATACGTGGGTGGCATGATTAACTACTCGATTTAGTTTGACAATATGCTATTGTTACATCGGAAGGAATGTCACGTGCAATTTGTGGCCAAGGTTTTATTGGGGACATCTTCAAATATACACTGCTCAAAACAATTAGAGGAACACTTGTAATAAATTGAATAAGTAATTGTTTTTTAAAGCTGTGATGCTGAAAGTTGGACAATATGTAAATTCAATTATTAATTTTATCATTGGATACAAATTTTAAAGATCCATGGCCTAAATACAGAGAAATTACCTCAATAACAAATATAGAGAATTTTTTATTTTGGAAGGCTCTGGCCACTTCTAATTGGTAAGCTTCCTGGTGTTGCTATAGTGACGAATGTTGATTATTGCCTTGTTATTGAGTCTCTCACAAAATGAGGCATTTAAATGAGTTTGAAGTGTATCATGCTCTACATCTTTTACGACAAGGTCAATCTCTGCGACAAGTGGCTAGAGAGCTTGGGTTTTCTCCTTCCGTGGTGTCCAGGTTACGCAACAGGCAGAGAGAGACAACTTAGTATTGTAGAAGACGTGACCAGGGCCGTAAATTTAAAACACGCCCCGAGGATGACAGATACGTTGTTCTTTCTGCTCTTTGACAGTGTACAAAAACTGCAAAAGACCTGCAGAATGACCTTCATATGGCTTCCGGAATCCGGGTTTCAGACCAAACCATAAGCAACAGATTAAGGAAAGAGAATATTCGTCCAAAAAGGCCAGTTAAAAAACCACGCTTAACAAATGGGCATAAGGCAGCAAGACGTACGTATGCTGAAAACCATGGTGATTGGAACCTGAACCAGTGGGAGTCTGTGCTCTTCTCGGACGAATCCAGGTATCGTCTTACACGTTGTGATGGTCGATTGAAGGTGTGGGGACGGCCAGGAGAACGATTTTCTGCAGAGGCTGTACAGGAAATTGATAGATTCGGAGGAGGTTCCATAATGGTGTGGGCCAGAGTTATGTACAACAATCGTACGGACCTTGTACTTGTTCCCCAGCGACTGAATGCTGTCCGGTATATCGAGCACGTTCTGGAAGAGCATGTAGTACCTGCTGCCATTGGAGTAGGCCCTGGATTTCTGTTTATGCAGGATAATGCCAGGACACATTCTGCGGCTGTCACCAGGGTTTTCCTGAGGAGGAATGAATTGAGGTAATGGAGTGGCCAGCGGTCAGCCCAGACCTCAACCCTATTGAACACTTGTGGGATCTTCTAGACAGGAAGGTCAGGAACCGACATCAAGCTCCACAAACTCTGCAGCAACTTGGAGATGCTCTGAAGGAGGAATGGGAGAATATCCCGCAAGAGGAAATCCAGAATCTTATTGGGAGCATGCCACGAAGGTGCCAAAGTGTCATCGAATATCGTGGAGGCCATACACGATACTAACTCTATATAACGAGTGTTTAACTTTGAAAAATAAGCACAAGATTCAATTGCTTACATAGCGGAATTATTTGAAAAGTTAATTGTCAGCGTTATTCATTTGTTTTTACTGACATGAGCAATAAATAAATAAATAAATAACCACAAATAATGTACTTTATTAATTTCATGTTTGTACCTATATCCAATGAAAATATATTTGCATATTTCATAGTGTTCCTCTAATTGTTTTGAGCAGTGTAGTTATTAATCCTCAACTGTCTGATATAAATGCTTACACAGTTATCTACAAACATTCAGCGATAGTTTTGGCATTACATGATCTTAGATGCAATACGCAACTGTCCACACTATTGAAAGGAAGGACAAAAACACATGATAAATGCAATTCATCATACTATGCAGGGATTATGTTGCAATTCGTACTTTTCCCAGGTTTAAATGGAGTGCGAACTTTAGCCTTTAGTGCAGAATGTGATCAGTCCAGCGTTCTGACAGGATCAAAGCGCTGTGTGTCCACATGTTTTCGATTTTCTTTGTGTCAGACGCTAAAATAAAAAATGTGTATAATTGCTTTTTATATTTGATCACTGTTTCCAATACACATGTGTTTTCAGTTTTTTCCGATACTATTAGGTTTAGTATGTGATCTAAAATAAGTATTTTGTCTGAAATGTAAAAGAAAGTGTTAGTTACCTTCAGGATTATTATTATTATTATTATTATTATTATTATTATTATTATTATTATTATTATTATTGATGTTATTAAATAAATATCGAACTTAAGTCGAAAGTCCTTGTAATTTCCCATATTCTATATTTATTTTCCTAAATTTGCGTGTCACTTTTCTAGGAAAAATATTTCAAATTTGAATATTTTATTTATTTCAGCATTTTATTTTTCCAATGATTGAGGACCTGAACCATCATCTACCCACTAACCTGGAGAACCAGGTGATTTTTGGTCAAGTTTGTCTTCATCTAGTCTTTGCGAATCAATGTCAACCTGTAATTCAGCAGTTAGATTTGATCCTCGTGAGGAATTTCATGTATTTCCTTCCATCCATATCCATCTCCTGGGTACGAGTCCGCTAGGTGATACAAGCTCCTCCGAACTTTACACACACACACACACACACACACACACACAGACACAGACACACACACACCCACACACCATACACACACAGACACAGAGACAGACACATACACACATACGCATACGCACATACTAACACACTAGCACACATGCGCATATATATATATATGATAAAAATACAAAAGACCTAAGGTCCACAATAGATTATACAATTATATTTCAAAGAAACTCCATAAAGACAATAGTTAGTAACACCTTCAGAGGAGCATTTCTTGGAACGTATCGGTACTTATTAAAATTATTTATTTTCGTCCATTGAAAGAAATAGAGTCAAATCAGGTAAAGAACTCTCAAAACGAAATACAAAATTACGAAGGAAAATTCCAGGAATTAGGCTACTTCAGGTAATAGTATACGAACATTACTGGCTAATTTGAAGGTTAGAGAAATTAATGAGTCCCTGGAAATGTACACTAAAGAATTATACGTTTACATAAAAAGAAAAACTAAAATTGAGAAAGATGTATTAGTCTACAGAGGACGGAGTAGGATTGAAGGTGTCGATAGAATAGCTGGTGGAAAAACATTAGACTATACTTTGAGCAGCAATGTAAAACGTGAGCTCCATGAAACGGTGCGGACCGATATGCTCCAGGAGCGCTCAGCTAGACAGGTAACACTACCTGGTGACATGGTTCAGTTTCACTCGTGAAACGCAGTGATTAGTATGACTACGTCCAGCATGGAGGCCTTGCAAGAATCAAGTCATCGTATTTGTTTGCCACAGAATGTCTCTCCCAATTCTGAAGCGGTTAAATTAGCTAATTCTATGAAAATACAAGACAAAAATTTAAAATCGCCTTTAAAACTAATAACAAACTCAAAACATCGTATCAAACAAAATTGAAGTAATAAATAAATACTAAAATAAAGGCGTTTATAAACTAAAGTACAACAATTACGACAAGTTTTGCATCAGTAGAACAACAAGACATTTTAACCCAAGATACATTAAACATTTTAAAAAAAATATTAACTAATGAAAATAAAGTTTTGCCAAATATATACTATAAACGGGCTCTCAGTTCGTCACAATCGATAATACGATGTCAATGTTACACAGAGAGAATAACAGCAATAAGATTAGCATCCTAAAACACATAGGAATTTTAAAAGGCGCTGAGAAAACAGACTTGCTCAAAACGAACACGCCAGCAGACCTGAACCCGTTGTACAACTTATACAACAGCATTAGTATCAGTTGAAATGCAGAAGATGAAACATGATTTTGAAAGACCTTCATAATTTTAACTACTAAAGTAAAGTGATCCCACAATAGGCCCGGAAGCCCTTGGGGTAGTAGGAGGTTAAGGCTCCCACTTTTTCTAGACAATCGGCACTTTACGTCAGCCGGGTTGTCAGCACTGCGTGACGGCCGCCTTTACCCCCAGAACAAGCGTCTGGTACTCATTTCCGTTAGAGGCTGAGTCGACCCCTGGGCCATAATGCCGCCAGAGGGTTTGGGTCAATTTTAACTACTGGACGAAGTATTTAAAGAGAACTTTATTTTAATTGAGGACGACTGCTTTATCAGGTATTAATTTTATATTTTAATATTAAATTAGTAAAGTAAAAGAATTGTCAAGTGTCAACTAAGATTGCCCGGGAAGTAGCATCCTGAAAAGAGGTGATTTATTTTCCTACAGAAGGAGCAATAAATTACCCACTTATTTCTTTCCTGTAGCAATAAATATTAAATCATATTTGAAATAATGGTATAGAAATACATGAACATGTTAAACGTTTCTCATCTTTTGTTTTGTTAGTACATTAGGCCTGTTGGTTCTGAATATTTTGTTCAGACAAAAATTAAATATTGCAGATTAAAATATTTTGAGGTATTATTTAACACTATAAACCAGTTAATAATATTCATTAATAAATGCTTCACTCTTGTTTGTGCATTGCCATATATTTCGATTGCTCCTGTTATAAGCGTTCGTGACAATTGTAGGCTTTCGTATAGGACCCGCCGGGGATGTAGGAACGGGTACAAATACATACTCCAGAGTTAGTACCACTTTCCTCACAGAACTTGGAGCTCAGAACTATGATATGGCTGCCTTAGAGTGTACAGTCCGCAAGACAAAAGTGCCGCAACTTACGCGAAATGAATTTAATTATTTTACTTCAAAAAAACTTAATCACATTTTATATAGTATGCCTAGCTTGGTCAAGAAATACTTCCCTCTTAACTCGCGGCATGTTTGTTCGACCAAACGCCTCCAATACACGACTGTACTAGATCTATCGTAGTAAGAAACTGACGTACTTGTGACGTAGACTTAATGGCACGGGCCGTATTTCCGAAGCACCAATTCTATTCGGATTTTAGAGACCTGGAAAAAAGCAAATGTGATCCGAATATATACATGAAGCCATAAAAATAAAATAAGCATTAAGAAATGGATGAATAAGAAAAAATCACAATGTATATAAATGAAGAAACCATAATGTAATAAGGAAGATAATAAATTCAAGAAGTAATGAATGGGAGAGGGCGCGTTCAATTTTTAATAGCAAACTCGGGCACGAGAAGCATGATCAGTGAAGATATATATGGAACTTATATCACAATATAAAAAATAAATTGAAATATTAAAAATGAATGAATATTTAACATATTTGAGGAATTATTAAATGGTGATTGAAAACAATGTAAGAGAATTAAACAAGAAGAGTCATTTGATGGAATCGAAGTAGAAATGAGAACCGTTCACCGAGATCTGGAGAAAAAAGTTTGGAAATATCGACGTATGGGGAAAGACACCAACAACTGAAGTGGTTAATCAAAATTCAAGAAAAAGGTAACAAATACTGAAAAAAAGAAATAAGAATGGGGCATATTATAACAAAATTTTATAAACGATTATCGAAAGAATTGTCAACACTGCGATCAAATACATGACGATTCTAAGAGAAATAATGAAATCCAAGTTAAAAGAGAATGTTAGTGAATTTGAAGGAAGCATGGATTCACTCCAGGACGATCTTGTACAGAAATGTATATATATATATATATATATATATATATATATATATATATATATGAAGCGTCCAGGGGAAAAACGATGAATGTCATAAAATCACAAAAACTGAGGTTTCATATTCTTAGTGTTTGTACCGTTCCCTAGTAACATTAAAAGGCGAAAACTGTTTAAAGAAGCTATGGGTTACGTTTCATAAGGCTTTGAAAATAATGTGTACAGGGGAATGATATAGCGTTTCAAAACTTAAAATTAATTTATCTCAGTTTGAGTTTAATGTGACATTCATCGTTTTTCCCCTGGACCCTTCATATATATATATATATAACAAATTTAAAAAAAAAAAGTACTACAAGAAGAGACTAATAGCTCTAGAAATGGATTATTTACGAAGAAGTGCCAGAAAGTCTAAATTAGAACGTGTCACAAATAAGGAAATTAGAAACAAAATGGAAGCAGAAGAAAGCATAATTGAAAGAATTGAGGAGAAGGAATTAAAGTGGTTAGGACATGTTTTAAGAATGGAAGATGAGCGATGGCCGAAGCAACTATATGAATGGCATCCTAACAGAAAGAAGAAAAGAGGAAGACCAAGGTTAACATGGAAGGAAAACATGAAGACAGTAATGCAAGCTAGAGGGCTAAGCATCGAAGATGCCCAAGACCGTAGGCTTTGGAGGTTTGGCACGGGAAGACGGCAGCAGCTGTAAAAACCCGAAGATAGATAGAGAGAAAAAAAAAGATTAAATCAAATAACGATTGCTTGGTTATTGTAAATTTAGAATAATCTTTTGACAGTCTATCAAGGAAGAAAGAATGATTTATATTACGTATGATGAATGCCTGATTCAAATAATACAATAATAATATTTCTATCAATATCATAACCATATTAAACCAGTAAAACTTGTTACAAGAATGCCCTTTGCTGTTTTCGAAACTTGCATACAAATTTGTTTGATGGAAGGGTGTATCAAGTGCCCAAAATTGGAGAGGGGGATGATATATGTGCCACTTCTAATTTTCAAATGACCAGGTAATTCTAACGCAGGATGGAAAAGAAACAGACTATATGAGTAATCGGTTAATTGCAGTAGGCTATAAATTTATTCTGGCTTCAAAATAGGCTAAAAAACACAGTATTTAAGAAATTACCCAGTTGAATGGAGTAAACATCAAGTTTCTAGAGAAATGTCGTTAATGTACGAGTTATTAAGAAATAACAAAAAGAATGATAAGTTGAAGAAAACCTATATTGAATGTTAAACTCTGTACTATGGAATAAAAACTCCGTTAATACAACTAAACAACTAATTTACAAATTCATCCTAGAAAGTACATTGTTATGGAAATCTGAACAGTGAATAAGCGATATGCTAAGAGTTTAATGCGATTGAAATGGATTTTTGGAGAAGAACTGCTAGAACGTCGAATAAAATAGTTTAAGAATTCGGAAATTGGACGCATGTTGTATCCAGAAAGAATATAATGAATGAGATTATATATAGGATACTAAAGTGGTGTGGACATATAAAGCGAATCAAGGATGGGAGAATACCAAAAACTCTACATACATGGAAAAATAAAGGAAGATATAGAAGAGCGAAACCAAGAGTTACGTGGAATGTAACATTCAAGAATCTGTAAGGAAATTTGGAGTAACAGATCACGACACACACGACAATGCACGATGGAGAATTTTAATTAAGAGTTTTGTAAATTGATAGTTTATAAGTGTCTGTTGTAATATGTATATTTGATTAATTAGATGAGTTATATTAAGATTCACTGGAGAGAAACCTGAGTAAAGAAGAAAATTGTCTTAAATAAAAAAAGCATTATTTGTATTATTATTGTTATTATTATTATTATTATTATTATTATTATTATTATTATTATTATTCATCCGGTATCATGGCAGCTGCCGTCGTATTCCGGAAACCAAAATTATTATTATTATTATTATTATTATTATTATTATTATTATTATTGTGATGAGCCCTGTCGCCTATATAATTTATCGGCATTATTAACATACGGAAAGGACCTATGAGAGATATGATTAAGTAAATTGAGAATACCGTATTTTTCATCAGACTTAATTACAAACAGTTTAAACAATTTCAGTCGCGAAACAGTGTTGCTGACAACATTATTAACTTATTATAAATTTCTGTAAATTGCACATCTATCTGTGAAATTAATTTAAATCTGAAACTTGTATAATCAATTTTCCTAATTTCATGCATTTCATCACACGCCGTTAAATCCTTTCAATTGAGTGCATATCCCATTAGCAGTGAATGATTTTATTTCCCTACCCTCTAATAGCCTACGATATCTCCCTCTCTTCAATACGTTAATTATCCAATAATGGAGTACCAGAAATGGTTGTAAAGGAAAATAATTTGCCATTGAGTATCGACAAAATGAAATAAATCCGACGACGCAACGCCAGTCTTCAATCTATTTGACAGATGTGTCAATACTCAATTCCTCTGATCAGCACGCACGCCGTCCAAGTCTTTGCCAAATTTATCACAGCCGGTGTCAGATTACGGATGCATTACTTACGACAAGCAACATGCAAAGCCAAGAACGTGGAATCAATAGAGAACCGTTCAATTCTCAGTGGAAGAAGAACTACTGACTATATATGAGGAGAGGAAAATTGTCACTGCAGTTGCTGTAATTGAACAAAATAGACTTGAAGTATACCCGGATTTCAAGGGATTGATACCTCAGTATTCGGAACGTTAATTTTTTATTTATTGAATCCTAATACAACGATTAATTTACGTAATATAATTCAAGTGCCTTTTAAAAATTTCAGTTGTCATGTGTACGAAATGAAGTTATTAAAAAACTAAATCTAAAATTCAATATATCTGAAGGTTCAAGGCTTATTTTGAGAGACGGATGCACATTTAATGACATTAAAACTTCTAGAGAATGTGAACAGAAAATTATGATTTGTACATTACTATTTTCATTTATAAATGCTTTCTGGTAAATCTAAACTAGTTACTATCCGATGTAGTTGTTGATCTGAATTTCTATCGTTCTCTTGGTAAAAAGCATACAAATACCGAACAATGTTGTATAAACTTAAATTAATAAATATATTTAATATTCGCTGTATGATAACGGCAATTGTATTATATATATTCCTATTTGGTGTTGCTTAATTTATAACTTACGTATTAAAAAGGCAAATGAACACATGGTTCTACAAATAGAAACGCTCCTCACATTTTCTCCCGTTTACAATTCTACGATGATCCTGCTTCCAATAACTTTAATTGTCCCAAATTGTATTGTACTCCCTTTATAGGCATTTTACATTTTCATTACCGCAGTTTAACTTCTCACCTTATAGGTAATTTTACATGGCACACGCCCCTCGGGCCTTACAGTGACACGACCTGTCTAGAGAGGGATTTTAACTATGGATCACAAAATTTTTTACCACACAAGGACATGTAAGACAACGCAACATTAAGACGAAATATACCATTCACACACACACACACATTCATACTAAATGTGGCGAATATGATAATGAAGATTATGATGAAGTTCGGGGATCTTTTGAGCCTTAACGTTTCCTGACATAAATCTTTAGGTGAGGAAAAACCTCGAAAAGAACTGTAACCCAGAATACTTGTCCCGACCGGGGATTGAACCCCTTTATAGGCATTTTACTTCCCTGAAATATTGTTCATCTGTATATCTGCCTAACCATTAAATGTAATTAAATTGGCGTATTCGAATATTTACTTGAATATATTGTATATTTTGATAAATCCAGTAGTTTTAAATATACCCCAAATGTTGTTCTACTTTAAAATTCTTTTGAATAAAAAATTGTAACGTTTTAAACTGTTTCTGTAGAAAATTCTCTATATTTAGAAACATTTTTGTTTCTACAGTTCTAATAGTCTTCCTTTTTTTCATTAAACTCTCCACCCACCATTAAATTCTTTAGTCGTGAAATTGTGGAAAGGAATGTAGGGTAAGAGTATTCTGCTTGAACATGCCATCGTAACCTCCGAGTAACCACAAACTAATTCCCCATTCACTGAGACAATTTCTTAATGTGTGGTTAGATGACTCAATTCAACTCACTTGAAAGCCCTAACTATTTCAAGTTTGAGAGTTCTAGTTTTATATAATGTTAAATTGGCAAATCAGACAGAAGATATGAAAATTCGTGCAACCAATTTGAACATTTAAGTTGCCGTTAACTCTTTTTTTTTTTTTTCGAAATTCAGGCATACATTGTCAGGAAATGTTAAAACCGTACTTTAATTAATACATTCAGGCAATCTCTTCGCAAGCAATAGTTAACACAATTAAAGAGAAATGTTTCTGCCTGAACCAATAATTAATTCAAGGATCTCCTGCGCCCGAAGCTTGATTCAGGCAGAAAATGTTGTCTTTAGTTGTATTAAAACCATTTTTGAATTAGATGTGATGATTGTCATAGAGTTTACATCCGTTAATTCCATACTAGAACGTTTCATACTGACATTTGGAAACAAGATCGTGTTATCGTAGGTATAATATAGTTTGTTATTACATATCTAGAGAAGATCACATACGTAATTTTTTATTTATTTTTTTTATTTTTGAACGATAATGCGTTCTGTCGTACTTACAGGAAGTTCAGTTTCCTAAATTTCGGGGTTGCCAACCTATAAATAACTAAATAACATTCGTATACTGAAATATTTCAAATTATCTACCTAGGACGAGAAATAAAACAATTGCTCTGTATATATAGGCCTACTACGTACAATGTATATACAAAAATATATCCAAATGGTAGTGTTAATATACATTAAAAAGAAACAAATCACTGCATTTTAAATGAACTGAAATTTATTTGAAACAATATTGAAAGTTCTATGAAAACTTCAGACATTTTAGCTTTATGTCCAATATTCTTCTTTTTAAGGAAGCTAACTAGAGTAACAAATGTGCAATAATGATATCTTCTTTTAAATTTATCATCGTCTTCAGTATTGAATATTCTGACCAAAAAACTCCCTGGATAATTAATGTATCACTCCTGAGAACGAAATGAGCAACCATACTTTTTTCACATACAGTACAATTCTTCTCCTCCAGCCACTTTCTGGATGAAATGTATGTTATTTCATATCTTGATTTAGATTTATCTGGCCCTAAAGAAGCACATCCAAGTTCCCAAGCTTCTTCAATTTCGTCATTTTGATTACCATAATTCGTACTTGTCATTTTTATGCCTGATTGGTGTCACAGCCTGCTGTAATCTGAACTAAATTATTTTCGGCATTTAGCATATTGGTCAGACTGCTAACGTCAGTCAGTTGTTTATAATGAACGCAAGTATTTCAAACAAAGATATTATTTTACTGTTTTTTTAAACACCATCGTGCAAAAAATAACATAAAACACGCGTTTGTGAAGTGTCTTACAGAATCTCGGAAATTAAAAAACTCGCTATCGCTCGGTTTTTAATCATTTCCTCGTTTCTGCAAAAACACTTCCCAACCTCGCATTGTAATATACATTTATTTGCATTTTTATTGTATTGCTTTTCTGAACGAACATGAATGAGTATATTGCATTCCAAGAATATGATTGTATTATTTTTTGAAGTAGGTAATATTTCGTTGTAAGATAAAATATTAGACTATTTTCTTCCTTCACAGCATCTTCCTGCGCTCAATTAATGTACCATCATTTCCTTCGCTTTTCTCTGTCATTTCAAATCCATCGTCTATCCTTTTTCCCTCATGCTACTTAAAACACCATAAGTCCACTTTATTTTTGGCCATGCTCTTCTTCTTCAACCAGATGGTACCAATTCTAATATTTTTATTGGCGATGTGTCTTCCACCATTCTGTTTTACGTAACCATACTATTTTAATTTTTAGTTTTCTGTGAAATCCACAGTTGAAATTTGATCATCGTTTTTTGTTTAATTTACACTCTTCTATAAATTTCAACTGAACGCCTCCTAAAATATATTTCTATATAATTCAATTTATTTATTTTTCTTTGTTTTAATTCGCATTTTCTGCACCGTGTCTCATCGTACTCATTACAATGAGCAACAAAAAATTAATATTTTTTGTCTCAGAAAGAAAAATATGTGATTCTGATAGTATGTTTTCTCCTGAATTCAAATATGATATCGGTTTTTTCTCCATCACGCAAGGTTTCCGAGAGACAGGCATTTATATTTTCAAACATTTTAATACTTTCTACATTCGTAACTACAAAATATTAGAACATTCGGACTCACCTAGAAAGTAAGAAATGACGATTTTCTGCTACGTTTCGCCTGTGGAGCATCCCTCTTGATAGTCCAACAATAATCGGCCAGCATATTATAATTCCATTTGCCTTGATCTCTCTTTTCCATAGCTAAAATCTCCTGAGTTAACTCATTTGGTTTTATTTTACAATGGACAAATAGACGAAAAAAGTTTATTAAAATATAATTATTTTAATCCATTAATTGAAATTAAAATAAAAAATGTGGATGATGGGGAAATTCCGAATACATATTTGAAAACAGGATAAAAAAACTGCATTAAGTACAACTATTGGTACTCATGAGACAAAAATCATGTTGACCAGTGTTATTATTGTTATTATTATTATTATTATTATTATTATTATTATTATTATTATTATTATCATTATTATATTGAAAATGTTTGTTTTTGATTATATCTTATATTTTAATCCCCATAAACCACTATTTAATTTCGTTATTGCAGATTCACCCTTATTCATTCTCTCAATGGTTTCAGCACCCATGAAGTCCATCTGCATTAATGTTTGACCCCCAAATATACGTGTTCCTCACATGTTTTATTTTTCTATGTCAGTCTTATAAAACCAGATTTTTTTTATTTTTCCCCGTTACTATATACTTCGTTTACAGGTTGGAGCTATTTAATTCCCTAATATATCAGCCTAAGTGATCTGGGGGTTACGTTCCTTGCTTCTGATCCCCAGGGTCGCGGGTTCAAACTCGAAAAATAGAACCTCAAACTTAAATTGGAACCTATAGGTAAAATTTGAGTTTTCCCATTCAATTAATACCCTAGTTACCTATTATCTGTCTCTTTTGGCTATAAAAAACAAAGAAAAAGAAAAAATTCAGACCTCAATTATCCGACACTTTCGTTAATCCGGCACTCTTCCCTACAAAGAATGACCTATTAGCGAGAGTCTAGTGTATTACTATTTTATGTATATATAATGTCCACCGCAGTGGTCTCGAGGAAGCGTGCTGCCTTGTCACGCAGTGGGCTTGGGTTCGATCCCCGATCGGGCCAGTTTTTTTGGGTGAGGTTTTTATTAGGGTTTTTCCTCAACTGTAAGACAAATGTCAGGAAAACGTTAAGGCCCAAACGGTCCCCGAATCATATGGCCATCATCATCATCATATCATCCTTCACCGGTGTGGAAAGCAACGAGAAGCTACCACACCTACAATTCCCTAGTAAAGCTGCAAGCATATCATGAAAATGCTATGATTGCAGATAAGGACCTGCCTTCGGGTAGAATTACTATCGATGGATATATATATATATATATATATATATATATTTCTGTCGTGTAATAACTCACTCCCTCCTATCCCGAGCTAATGTTTTCCAATCTTTCCGTGTATAATTCGTCTCCTTCAAACCATGGTTAATATTATTCTAACGCCTTATTCTTTGCTCACCTCTGGATTTCCTATAACAAATTTACATGCCACTCTTTTATTCCTATTTCGTGCCATATGTCCTGCCCATCGTAGTGTACGGGACTTAATAGTTTTTATTATATCTGGTTTCCATAAGGATCACTATTATATAGGTTTCTCCATTCACCAATACGCCTCTCTTCGGTCCTAAAATTTTCCTAATAACTTTATTCTGAAATGCAATACTCGTAATATTCTCTCCCTCCTTATAGTAAGAAACCATATTTAGGAACCGACTAACTGGATTTGTCATTTAACAGTATTATTAAATATAATAAAAATATATAATAATAACAATAATAATATTTCTTAAACATATTTTCACAATCTAATAATGAAGGCGCCACTGTTAATATAATTATATTTAAGGAAAATATTATTCATGAAATTGTTTAGTATTTTTAAATCTAATTATTTATACTAAGATTTGCCTTTAATAATAACAGAATTTAGTTTAGAAGAAATGTATCTTATTACAAATTAAACACTTTGGAGCATTATCTTGTTACTTAATAAAATATCTATCCTTCCATGATAGGTTGGTGTTGATGATATATTTTCTTCTATGGCACCTCACTGATTATTCTGAAACTATGAATACGAATCATCACTGTGCTGTCAAGTGAGGAAAGGTATACATGGTGTCAACATTTACATTTAAATCCTCATCCAGATATTCTGTCATCCCGCAACTATCAAGGAATCACGCTCCGAATCGATTAAGTTTTGCATATAGCGTATGCTAGCGAGATAATTAATTTATTACCTTTCCTGATCTAATTGAAAACTGTAATTTCATGATAGAAACTTAAAACCTTGTCGGTCCTGGTGGATTTGTGATTAGTTTGTCCTTCCTTGGTTTCGAAGTTGACGGGTGATGGCATTTTGAGGGCTTAAAATCTTAAACACTATTTTCTTCGGATGGGAAATAAAGCCGTGGATCCTTTAATGTAGAATTGAAGCACGTAAAATAACCTCAAGCCTGGAAAGGAAAAGTTCTGAACAATTTTTTCGGCCATTTTACGCCCATATTTTATTTAAGATGATACAGTCCTGAGATTTTAAATAGTGAGGTTAAATAAAGCACTAAATAATTTATAACTTTTATCGTCAAGTAGTTAATACATAAATTATACGAAGGGGCTAAAATTATACGAGTAGGCCTATCAATTTTTCCGCAGATACGTACAAAATCTAAATGAAAGGTAAAGAAACCGAGATCGCAATACACATTTCACACGTGCCGATTATCCGAAGATACTTCATTGTGCGGTGTAAGTTAGCGGTATTCAATGGAATGCATCTTTGAGGTAAAAGCAGAATACATATCTAAAGTTCATCCCCATCTACATCTACTGCCTCTCTTCAAGTGGTTTTCACATGCCTTGCGGTAGATGACAGGACTAACTTTGAACTGGCACAAAGGAGAACACATGTGACATTCTTCTTCATTGTATGACATGCCGCGAAACTTGGATACGCTTGCATATAACTTACAGCCTAGTAGAAAAGTGGCGTCTTTTTTTAAATAAGAAGGACGCCAGTTTTGACAAGAAAATGTTACGAAGCTAGACTGCCTAATCAAGAGTGTGAAGAAATGCGGTTGAATAATGTATTTACTACGGAGATGTTATATTTTGTATATTTTAAAATATTTTTATGCTCCTATATTCTTCAACGACTTACATTCCACCCAATGAAATGTTCTCAACTTCTGGGGGAAAAACGATCAACCCGACCACAGCATACACATGTTGATGACTTTGACAGAATACCATCACGATTTTTATATCAAAGAAAATAAAGTGTCAACTGTGAGTAACGTAATTGAAAACAACATTAATTTCCCCTGGAGCGGTAGATCTTTAAATGCACTAGTAACAAGGATGGATTATAAGTGGAAAAAAATACAGCCTAAGGAAAATATTCTCATTGAAACGGCTTATATTGTTACGTGGTGCCATAAATATTTGAGGATGATGGAGAAAATTCTATAACGAAGGAAGATAAATTGTGTACCTCGGAGAGACCTAGGTGGACAGCAATTTAACTTTTAAGAATGCTGGCAGCATTCAGACAAGTTTGGATACTGTAAAACCGTAACGCAGAGAAAAGTCTTATCGTTCTACATGCCAGTAGCAGAAATTGTTCTTTGAGGAATGCAGAACTAGTGTACGAGTATAAAGCTAGTTGTGCTAGCAGGAAGTACCAAGGACAGATAAACCAAGGGAATTTTCAGAAATGGTTAATGAGAATCTAATTCCCAATCTTCCGCCTAGGTCAGTGGTAGTTACGAATAACGCCCTCTACCACTCCATTCAGGATTATAAGCCTCCAAAATAGTTTGCGCCGGATAGAGACATGGTAGAATGGCTGAGAAGAAAATGAGTTGAAGTCAGTGAAATATTTCACAAGGTCGACTTCTGTTGTTTAATCAAGAAACACAGACCTCATGAAAATACTTTTAAAATTGACCAAAGGCTCTTGGAGTTTGGACACACAGTATTTGGGACTTCCTCCTTAAATTTGTGAACTATCCCCCATTTGAATTAGCATGGAAAAAGGTGAAATATAAAATGAGGGAAAATAGCATGACAAGGGACTTGTCTTCTCAAAAATTAAAGGAACTAAAATAAATTATTTAGTGTCCGTAACGAAAGATGATTGGGGATGGTTATTGTCGACATGTATCGAAAGTACAAAGCGAACATGGATTCCATCACAATATGGTGTGTTCGCTAATGGACAGTGTACTTATAGCATTGGGGAATAGTAAAGAAGACAATATTGACAGCGATGATAGCAGCAGAGTTAAGGTTAATGATAACGATGACTAAAATTATGGCAACAAGGATTCAGGGTTATCTGCTCCAGTGTAATATGGTTAAAAGTTGGCAAGCCGATGTTTTTATAATACGTAATGCATTACATAACCTTGGTTCCTCTTATCGTCCTTTATCTATCCCCGCAGTTCAAAACAGCCCTCAGTCTATTTCCTTTCAGAGCAGATGAGCTCTGTCATCGACAGTAGCTCCGTGCTAATACTGTATAAAAGATCAACCATGTCTTTAACCTCAAACGATGGTAAATTAAATCAGTTATTGGAACAATTTAATAGAGATTATTTCACATTGAATGCAGAAAATTTAAACTGTAGGATTTTTTCATAAATCAAATTGTTTGAGGAGGAGGAACTAAAAATGTTGAAACAACACTGCACACTGCAGAACTAAAAAACAATAGGCACTAATTTTGTGGCGTCATTAAATAATGAAGAAGAAATAGACTAAATTCACGAACATTTACCACTTCAATCGGAGTACGCCTATGTACTCATATACTATTTCACAAAGCATAACGTGGAGGATTTGATACTTCATTAAAAATAAATTAAGCGGAAAAGACTGTGTTTCTAAATATTACCGTAATGTTAACTCGCAAATACGTTAATCTGTGGGCGATAATAAAATCTGAATTTTAAGAAAGTATTAATTAAGGATGATTCAATTTCAAGGATAATAAGGGTTAATATGGGATGTTTGGGCGCCAGGAGTACCGAAAGCATTTCTCCATGTATGAGAACATAGGTTCCTCAGGTTGGAAATTGGTAGAGCTGAGGTTCTTTCTACAGGGATAAGCAAGGAGCTGGCCGGCGTAAGACTACGCGAGACGAATTTTAATAAATATACTTTATTAATCGATGGACACTGGTTACACGTATGATTGAAGACATATTAAGATCGGACAAGGTACTGACCACAGGAACGCATTTAGAATCCAGATGAAATCTTTACTGATCTATCACGGATGAATAATTTCTAAGTGAAGTTATGTTTGTATTTTGCTAGTTGATGACCATGTCGGTGAGTCTGTCCCGACTCCCGCCTCGGTGAGCTACGAAGGACTCAGAACGCAGAACTATCTTTTATCTGTGGGCTGCGGAGAACTCCCGCCCCGAGATGAGTTACGCAGAATCAACTTAACATAATTTTGTTGGGTATAAGGAAAACTTCGCTTACCCTCTCTCTGTAGTCGTGTCGTCATGAGGTCATTACCTTGTCGTGATATAACCCTTTACTATATTGGCTGACAACGATTCGTTAGGACCAAAGAAGGGATCGCCGTCTTTTGATTGGACAAGGATCCACCATGTTCCCTCGATGAATATTCCCATCCTAAAATACAGTTCTACCAAAGGTTCGCACACTGGGGAATTACGGTATAAATTTATTATATAACTTTCTTTAGGTCAGTGACTTTTTTCCAGCTTGTTTGCTTGGTTTCACGTCCTCGCGGTTTGTCGAGTTCGTTATAATGAGTTGTTTACTTCACGCTGTAGTTTCCAAGCCATATATCAATCCTTTGTTCATGACCTCTCAGCAAAGCTCGGTTTAAGATCTTAGATTGCTGGTCTACAAAGAAATGCCCGGTAATCTGCTAGTACAATAGGTTTCCTGGAATGTTAATTCCTTTGTCACCGCTTCAAGTACCTGTCGCTTGACAATAGCGGTACCATGTACTTGTTAAATGGTTTCCTTAATTACTAACTGATCGTTTATTCGGGATCCTATCAACTTCTTTAATTCAATTCATTTTTATTTAATGATATAAAAATCAAATCCCTCGTGTTCTCACGATTTGATTCCATATGCGTTTCATATATATGCGATGATTATTTCATCCAATAGAGATTTAACAATATAATAATGCACGTCCTAATTAATTAATTATTTTAATTTCTTAATCTAGGTGTCTGAGTGAAAGATTGTTACAAATGCCCTTATATGATTATAATAAATTTATGCTTGCGTAAATTTTATTAATTATATAAATCTCGGCAATATATATTATCCCGTCTTGGTGGAGCCTTGTTATACATAAATAAATTCAAAACATATGTTTACATAACACAACGTGTCTTTTAAATTCTCCCTTCTTACCTGAGTTGTCAATAACGACATGTTGTATATATTAGTTCACTGATCTCTGTTGCAGTGTCTTCTTGACCTATATTTGTTTGTAAACAATCAACATGTTTGTCAACAATTTAAAAACTAATAGTGTCAAATCACAGTCTTCTTTGCACACGCAAATAATGGGATTCTTAAATCGGTATTGAAATCACTTCACACGTCATTCGTATCCCAAAAAATGCGGCAATTTAAAATTTACAGTCATTTTGACATGCTCACCGATATGCAGGTTTGAATGTCTTTTGGCTATGCTATGAACCAGTATTTTCTTTTGCAAAAATCTGCGTTCAATAAATTAAAAAAAAATAATAATGATAACATGATCAAATAAATATTTTATGTATATATATATATATATATATGTACGGACCTGTTTTCCTACATGGGTCGTTAATAAAACAATTGTTTATATGTCCTCTCATTTTAATAATCGTTACGTAAATTCACAGTACTTCATTAGAAGTGCTATTAGCATTCATTATATTTATTCTTGGTCAAATAATATTATGTTTATCATACAATAATAGTTAATTCATTAATTGTTTATAAAATGAAAAATGTTGCATAACCTGCGGTTAGCTTGATTATTATTTTTATATATTTGTATTTGCCGCTCCTAGCGTTAACATTCATTTGAGTTTACAAACGTTCTTGATGTGAATGTTTAATCATTGTTATGATCAATTATTATACCCAATCTTTTATTTAAATAACATTTAGGCATCTCTAGTCTTTCCAATTAATCAAAGCAAAGCTCGCTTTATCTTATATCAATTAACATATTATCTGGTTTGCACAAATTATTCAAAAAAAATACTGAGCCATAAAACACATTATAATCGTCGATCCTTCTCTTTCATAAATCATAAAACATATCTCGTCGCTGTGGGTTTTACTGCCCTAAATTTGTGTACACAACACATAAAGAAAATATATGAAGTCTCCACTGGCTTACGTATAAACAAAAGAACAATCGTAGTGAGGTCCTATGTTATCCTAGTCGATTTCTCAATAATATCACCCTGTATGTAATTCAACACATACTAAAATTCGTGCATTTAGTTTATTAGCTAATTGATCGCCATTAAGACAAATCATGCTTCAAAATATCATCAATTCTGTTAATGCCTTAGGTGTCTTTTATTTTTACAATCAAGTACAATTTTATTCAATCATAATAAACTTTAGAGTAAATAATATCGCTTTTATTCAAATTAGTATAATGAGTTATGGATTTTATAGAGCCCACATTTGGAGCGTCAAAAAAATGTATATAGATAAAAATATTAAGCATTCTCATTTTTATTAGAGTTCACGTTATATAAACATATTCAATGAAAGGTTAATTAAATCTTTACACATAATGATTATCATCATAGTCAACATTATTGTTATTCATAATATTTATCAAATAACTACTCATGATTTTTAATCACACAGGTCAATGTTGTTTATCAAATTCCAAAATTTAATGAAAATCTAACCCAGTTCCATTTGAAGATTCCTACATCTATCATTTATCATTATTACTGCAAGATTGGTATGCATAGATTGTCTACCATGTTTTGTCTAAAAAAATATATAAAAGAAAATCTCTTAATTAAAAAGTAGGCCCTAATAATTTACAATCTTTCTTGTTTTTTCATCAATTGGCTAAAAAGGATCTGCCATCATCTCGCTATGCTTTTAATTGAATTTAGAATACACGATGTGTCGGTATTCTCATTTAGTTATAATTTTCTTAATATGTAAGATTACTCTGGTAACTTTCTTACTTCAATTATTTAACAGTATTCTCTCATTAATTTACACTTATAGCTATTTTCTTGGATCAATTAGTCCTGCGTTCGATTACATACTGGCTCACGCATTTATTGTCCCTTTACTGAGCAAATACAAGTTGTATTATAAATATGATGTGGTTATCCATGATGGCCAAACTTTTGTGGAAGTTACATATATTATTCGCGCTTTTATACATTATTATTATGTGGTATGTTTGCGATAACTTCGCGTTACTCTTATCGTAATTGCGCCTAATTTTTCGCCTGGTGGCGTTATTAGAACCTAGTTTTATTTGGCAATTAGCAAAATTGCTCGAAAGGTTCGCTTGTAACCCATTTATTTGTAAAAATCTGTTTTTTATTTCTTGGGTTCTTTGTTCCAACCCGCATACGCCGAACCAAGGTACATCTGACTTTGGATCTTTCAAATACGTCAAAAACTTTAAGTAATTTTCAAATGAACATCTACTTTCCAAATGTCTTCTGCGAGCTACCTTCGTTTAAAATTAACGCTTGATTTATTTGCAATATCTCTACCGGCTACAAAAAGATCTTTAATTTCTGGTGTATCTTGTTCAGAAAATTTACAATTAGAAACGTGCATACACTTGCATTCAGTATTTTCAATTATCACTTCAAGTTTCATTAACGAATATTTAGGCATTTTCACCTGATCCCTAACCGATTTCTTCTGTTTGAACTATCATTGATTTATTAGTTAAATTTCTACTTCTACAGTTCCAATTCCCTCATCTATTTCTGTCACTGATTCTACAATCATTTCTGGTTTCTCGCTATCCTGCTTTATTTCCTGTACTAATTCGCTCTTGTTATTTTCACAAATATTTGTGCTTTCGGAGGTGGCCTCGAACTCACTCTCCTCGCTCGAATCATTTACAATAATTTCGGATTTCATTTCTTTAATCTCTACTTTCTTATCCTGATTTCCTGATTCTGACTAATTTTCAAAGTATCTTTCTATTTCAACCCTAAGTTTTTCATATAATTTCTCATTTTCTAATTTAGCTATTTCATTTTTGTGTTTCAAGCTAGCTATTTTTCATTTAATTGTTTTATTCGTAATCTACGTTCTTGTCTTTCCTGTTCGTAAAATTGTTTGTTTTGATTTCTTATTTCTGCTATTAACTCTCTAATCGCGTTGACATTCTGGGTTTAGATTTCCCCTCCATTTTAATATAATTTTAAGTTTCTATTTTTGAATGTATATTATCTGTCCTCCTATAGTTTTTTGAATTTCACACGAGTATTTAAAAGAAAATATGCATTTCTACCTTTTTGTGGTGTTTGTCCTTACTGTCATTCTGCTTTCTATCCAGGGCTGTCTGCTCGTCCCTTGTCCTCCAGGTCAGCTTCCAAGTCCATTCATCTGCTTCACAGTCCAGGATCTCTTGTCTTAGTGGGGTGATTTCTCATCGGTACGTTGTTGGTGTTTCGATGTGTTATCACCATTACTTTGACGAATATTCCAGCGCCCCACGTTGAGCGCCATATAAAACGGACTTGTGGTCGGGGTAGGGTTTTAATTATATGCCCAGGATATGGTTCAAGGACAATTGTTGCACCGGACTAGTTGGGTTTAGGTTTTCGGTAGAACAATGGACTTATATCTCGGGAATCCGTGAGAAATGATATTCACTGGGGATAGATAGTAGACTCGGTGTCATGTCTTGAAATTGACGTTCCACTTTTATTGGCACTTTGACTTACATTTGTCGGATTTGACGACGACTTGACACGAAGGCTGTTGGTGGCTGGAAACGTATAGTTGTTATACACTGCACTTGTTAAATAATTATTTATAACACTGAAAAAGTGTGCTCTGAGTGATAGCGCCGAAACTTATGCGAAGCGATGTGCCGCCTCTACTGGCACTCGCGTTAGTAACTCTAATTTTCGCATATGCAATGCGAAGTGCCCTGTACTGGCACTCTCGCTACTCGCTACTCACTACTGACTACTCGCAACTCGCTTAATTTTTGCGAAGTAAGAATATTTATTATTTCTGAGTGGGCCGGCATATGTCCCTTCCACCAAAAGTCTTAGCGTCTCACAAACAGTCTGTATGTTACAACACTTTTGATTTGTAATTTATATCTTGGGGGCGTTGTCGGGGTGTTAAACTTAGGCGTTTGTGGTCTTGTCCCCTCCATTTAAATTAGTTGCATCTTCATATCAAATTTCCAGGGTTGACCAATATTATAGTAATGTTTACTATGACGGTTTTCGTTTGTCGGCATCTACCTTATGCCGCCAAAGAAGACACCTGCTGTTAGCGACATGTCCTAGTTAAAATTGGGGTGGGGACAACTCTTTCCACAGTTTACGTAGAAAAACCGGGTTGCTTGGTTTTGCAACTGCCCATCCTTTTGTATGAAGTTTTGGATTTAGCTATTGTTATAACAATTTAATAATAGCACAGACTTGTAAGTCCCTTTTACAAAGGAAAATGCAGACTTTTTCCCCATTGTATAAGGGCTTACGGTTCCATTGTATGATGTTTACCAGTGTCGTTCACCACAATAGCCAAGGTTCAGGTCTACGACCGAGTGCTAATCACTTGGTACTAGTGTTTTATTTATTGTATATGAAATTGTTTTATGGTAGGTTATATCATTTTAATTTTGTCGCCAATGAATTCCTATTTTAATTCCCATTTCATTTGAATATCAATATGCCGTACTTCTGATAATAATTACATGTTAATAAATTATTCACCCTTAATGAAAGTACTTATTTCTCCGAAATAAGAGGCTGAGTGAATGACTGGGTGCAATTTCCATACATGAAACCCTGGATACTGACGTTAGGTTTTTTGCTAATATAGTTGTGGGAATACTGTTGCCAGACAGATCTAATAAATTATTTCTATTTACTTCAGAAATCAGTAAAATAAAAATTAACCACAAAACTATTTTCGATTTTTTTAATTATCCTAATCGTTACTTGACACTTACATTATACTGTATTAGCTTCTTATACCCCTGTCCTCGTGTTTACATTTCAAGGTAATTGAGTTACTTCATCTCTAGTAGGCCGACAGAAAACGTTGTTAGCAATGGACTATTTGCAATCACTCTAATTATGTATCACGTGCTATACTGTACTAGTTTTTTAACATCCTCTTAACGTTTGATAAAAATTAACAGGATTTTATTTCCCCTTGTAATATTGTTTGCATTTTTATTTCATCATCATAATCATCATAGATGATACACCGTGTTATCGGCCCAGTAATATACCGCAATTCTACTGCTATCTCTCTCCATTCATTGATTTCTTGAATCGTGTTTCACATTATCCATCCATCGAAGGGGAAGTTTTCCAACGTTCCGTTTGCAATTAATTTTTTAGTTGCTTTAAGGTATGTATCTGATCTCTTTTCTCTGGAAAGGTAACAAACATTTATTCTTAAGACTTCAGTCACCTTGACTATCAGTGATTTCATACTCTCTGTATAGTTCATTATATCTGAAGCACCAAATGGAATTTTAACATAGCGGTTCAAAAATTCTCCTTAAATTTAATTTCTTGCATGAGTATCCTAGCCTTACTATATATCAATTTATATCTTCAACTCGTGTCCAACTCAGGATCGGGTCGAGGGATGAGATGAGAAAAATTCCCCTTTATAGAGGTCTGTGAATGACAAGGGAGGCGGTCGACCACGCCTGACGCACCATCACGGGGCAGATGAACGAAATGGATGGAAATGGATGAGATGAGTATGGAGACATGGTGGAATGAATTTGTGGCAGTGGAAAACTAGAGAAAACCCCGAGAAAAGCCTGCCCAAGTTCCGTTTCGTTCACCACGAAACACACATGGAGTGACCTAGACTCGATATCGGGACCCCAGCAGTGAGGGGCGAGCGTCTAACCGTTTGCGCCAAGGAGCCGTCCTAGTCTTACTAACTGCCATAATTAATAATAAGATTCAGAAATGCATATGTATTTATTTTTTGTTTGAATAGTTATTATATCGAGAGCTCATTATTTTTAGTACAAATACATTTTATTTACTTTATATATTATTAGATTATATTAAAACCCAGCAATTAAGACGTACGGACATGTCCAGCGAATGGAAGAGGATCGGCTAACAAAATGTGTTTTGGAATGGGAACCTGAGGGCAGACAAGGCAGAAGAAGACCTAAAACCTCCTGGAGTCTGGGAATATATTTATACATGAAGGGGAAAGATCTACAACCAGTAGATTGGATGGACCGACAAAATAGGCTACTAGGAATCGGACGATGTCAAAGACATTAATCATCCGATTATCTATCTTTTTTCTTAAATTTTTAGGTTATGGTATTTTGATATTTATTTTGTGGACTAAATTGGAGTGTAGTGTAATTATTTCACATTGTATTTGTGTAATTATAGCCTATTTTATATAAATAAAAACGTAGCGGCTCTGTGGCATAAGTGGTTAAACACTCTCCCTCAATTTATTAGTTACAAGTTCGCTACTAGTTCACTCCATGTTGGGGTTGTAGTGGACGAATCGAAGGTTTCTCCCGTTTCGCATTACCAAAAAACTTTATTCCACCACTTCCCCAAACTGAAGTCATCTATTTAATTTCATTTCATCTACCGCGCGACAGACCTGGTCAGCAATTAAGAGTGGGGTTTCACTGAAAGCGAAAATTTAAATGTCGCTCTAAAAACAGGAATTTTAATAATAGGGAAGATATCGCACAGTGTGCATGTTTATTGTTCACTCTTAAGTTTTACAGAAGTCGTCTGTATGTGAATTTACTTTTTCTTTCGCACCACATTTAATTATATTGGTCACTGTTTGACCCATACAGTTAGCACTTGACACTTTTCCTCCGGCTTGTGGTATTTCATTGTCTGGTAAATCCGGTGATAGAAACTATGTGCTGCGAATCTCATCATGGTGTGCCGCAAGTCATCTGGCTTGCGTCCACTCTCTGTTTATCATCGCATCCGTGGATAATATATCCTGGCATTTTTTTTTTCTTCGTGTTAAGTTCTTGCGGTAGTTCCATTTAGACATCGGTGTATGATCGAAGCAGCTCTTGACGTGGTTATTCTATGAAAAATTGTTTCTTTGCTAGCACGTATGTGAGACCTGATGGAATATGCATGGATAGACTTAATGACTTCTTGAGGAAGTTGGCTTTAAGTTGTTCTGTGACTTTAGGGTTTTTCTTTTTAGGTATTCCCTAATAATCTGTAATCTGTAGGTTATGAATGGCGCGACTTTTAGACGGGACAGGGTAGTGACTGTACTCAGCGAGAGTTTGCTCAAATTTTTTATACTACTGGTTGTCGTCCCACCTGCTAATTTTCGCTCTATAATATGTGGATCTATGCGTCTCTTCGACTTTGCAGCACAATTCCCAGATATTTATAGTGGGGGACATTTTGCAGTGGGTATTTCTTACACCTAATTAATACACTTGCTGCGATTCTACCTCGTCTTCTGAATGACATTTTCACAGTTTTTCTCTCGTTTACTGATAGGTAATTTTCCAGGCCCACGTATTGAGTTTCTTAAAATATTTTTATGCATTTTCTAAGTTCTGGGACACGATTACCATCTCGTCTGCGTAGGCATATATTTTCACGCCTTCAGTGACTATTTCTCCTGGTACTTCTGCGGTGTCTATTATGAAAAGCAAAGGATTTAAAGGGCTCCGCTGGAGAACTCAATTTGTTTGTTCTACCGTATCTGTGTCGACACTCCGTTGTCTGTTTGTGTTTGATTTGACAGAATACTTCGTGTAGCACTTTTTCGTGGGATCTTCCTGTGATTTTTCTATTTTTCTTAATATTTGTCTGTTTAGCAGATCGAAAGCCTTAGTGTAATCTATAAATGTTGATTGCAGTTTTTCTTCTGGGTATTATAGCGCCGTCGCGGTATCTTCGTGTATGCCTTTCACTGTTACGATTGTGGATTATCCTTTGATGAAGTCAAACTTATGTTCATGTATTGCGTGGTGTGCTATTTTGCTTATTCTTGTGGTAGTAGACTCGTCAGAATTTTCAGTGCTGTGTACTCCAAGGCTATCCCCCTTTACGAGTTTTGTTCACTTGTGTCTTCTTTACCCTTACATAACACCTTCAGTGATGCTAGCCTCCATCTGTTTGGGATGACATTCGTTAAAGAGTTCTGTCCTTGCATTTGCGAGAGTGTATGCTGTTTCATTTAGATCTTCGAAGAAGATCCCATCTGGCCCGCAGGCGTTTTATTTTTAGAATTTGCTATTTGTTCCCGTACTTCTTCTGCAGAGAATGGACATTACCTTATAGTCTTCCTCTATGTTTGAGTTTTCAGGTCATCTTTCTTTGGTCTGGAGTATTTTCTTAAAATGCTCTTCCCACATATCTATCTGGAGATGTAGCGACTTTGTACCTCTTCTGTTCTGAGTGTTCTATGAATTTTCTTTCTTGTTCTGCCTAATATATATCTTTGTATTTTTACAATGTTCGTTCGTAGTTTTTTTTTTTTTTTTTGCATTTTTGTATTCCCTTAGGACGGAATGTTTTACTTATCATCGAACTTGGTACACACCATTGAAAGGGAAATGAGAAAGTTATTTTCCAAAATAAGAAACATATGTTCATTATGAATCCGGGTTTACCGCAATAAAATTATGTGAAAATAATTTTACAACCGCTATTTGATTTCTCGTAACGTAACTTCATGCATACCATATAGGCTTAATTAAAATGAAAGATTATTTTGCGTAAATCAGTAAAATCAGCCCATAAATTCTCTTGCTGAGAAATTTGCTTATTTTACACGTTCTCACGTTCTGACATCACATAATATAAGAAATATTTTTAAGGTAGCACATAGTATGGAAAAAAAAATAATGTTGGGTAAAATAAGTTCCATTGTTGAAACTCTCACATCTCCGGTTGATTTTCAACATTTTGTTCTCAAGTGCCACCCCCTATCCACCAGTATACGTATGTCATTAACATAACTCACGAAATTAACAAAGAAATAGCAGCAGTTTGAAGTAAGTTTTTTTATGTTTTCAACTATAGAAAACTACTAGAGAAATGTTATTTTTGCACTTTTTTTAATATTCCATTACTTACTTAATTTAATATGTAGTAAATACTCCAACAATATGCGATCACATGGTATGAGGATATTAATAATACATTATACCTGCAGTTCCAACAAAACGTAGTATGTATTTCGAATGCATTTAGGTACCTTTAAGCAAACTCCCACATATGAAATACAATATAGATTAAATAAGTTCATATATGGAGAACACTTTACTATCAGAACTTGCCTTGTGGTATTTCTAAAATTCGACTTCGTGGTTTTCATAATTGTAAACATACTATAGTAATTGCGGTAATTGAACGAATCATATGTGGCCGAATTACCGTACGGAAAACCATGTATTTCTTAACGAAATTGCATAATGGATGGAAATGGTACTGGTTGTGCCATAGAATGAATGCATTTCGAACACTTCGAAGTTCTAGTTGTGCTTTAGTTAACGATGCACTTTAACGTTCATGTCATTAGCATCGTGATTTAAAGCTGGATGTTAAAGGGCGACATATTTTGCATAGAGCCCTCATATTTCATTATTGAGATTCATTTATTGTCATCATTCTATCTTAAGGAACCTAAGCACTTCCTTTCCTTCGAAATGAAGTGAAGTTAGAATTGTATGACCTAAACATATTTTGACTCCGCATCGGGTTTGAACTTGAGAGCCCGGGAGATCAACAGTATGGATTGCAACAATTAGACCAACATACCTAAATTGTAATCATATCATTCAGGTTGTAGCGTATTATTTGAGCTGTTCAAGAAAAAAAAACAGAAGGTGTTGAAATACTCAAAACCAAATGTTGATTTTAATACACGCGCTGATCCCGTGCGGAAGCAATTCTATCACGAAACTTCGGCCAGTGAATGGAAATAATACACATCCAAACTCACAAGGAAGAAAATTATGAAGAAGAAGAAGAAGAAAGAAATCAGGAAGAAGTAGAAAGAAATTAGGAAGAATAAGAAAGAAATCAAGAAGAAGAAGAAGAAGAAGAAGAAAGAAACCAGGAAGATGAAGAAAGAAACCAGGAAGAAGAAGAAGGAAATCAGAAAGAAGATGAAAGAAACGAAGAAGAGGAAGGAGAAGAAGAAGAATGGAACCAGGAAGAAAAAGAAGAAAAAAAACATAAAGAAGGAGAGAGAAACCAGGAAGAAGGAGAATAGAAACCAGGACGAAGGAAAATAAAAACAGGAAGAAAAAGAAAATAGACAATAAGGAAGAGAAGAATTTCGGGAATGTAGGTGGAGATTATATTAGAAGAAAATCTGGAAGATGAAGAATTGGAATAAGAAATAAGCGGTGGAATATTTGCAAACATGATTTAGTTAATATCGAATTAAATGGCGAACATGAAACAAAATTAAATAAGAATGCATGTTAGTGAAAAATAATTATCAATGGAAAATCGTAAAGAAAACAATTCCGATAAATTCGTGAAAATCCTTAATTTCCCACCTGAATTGTCACTTTAGTAATACGGTACATGAGTCTTGAATGGAGGACCGCCCGTCGGTGGAAGAGGGCAGATCTAACAGACGATACAATTTTTATCCTGTGGCGTATCGGCTATGTATTCGCATTGCTGTGCGGTTGACAACACGTCTCGTGGTTACTGCGTGTTAAAATACAGCACATACACTGGACTTCACTCAACAACGCCGGACGTTGTGGGACTGGGTCGTTAGAATGTACAATTCAATTACATTTACATCAGTGGTTTCAGTCTATGCTGCGCCTGCCTTTACGGCCTCATGAACCTTCCTAGTATGCAAGAGAAACTTAAGTGTGATTCTGCAGCTCAGACTGAAATTATGACAATCTATCATTATTCCTAACCTTTCATACTATTTGACTCCTATCACACTGTTTCACAAAGTGCAATTGCTAGTGGGTGCAAGTTTATTCACATTACAAACATACTGATTATGAAATTCAATTATTATTATTATTATTAACTAAAAATTAATTTGGTAACATCAATTTAATCCTTGTGAAGTGGAAGGAAATATCATATGTTTTAATTCCATTCATAAAATAAATGATAATAATAATAATAATAATAATAATCCATCCATCCATAGTAATTCTGCCCGAAGGCAGGTCCTTCACTGCAACCATAGCATTTTCATGCTATGCTTGCAGCTTTACTAGGGAATTGTGTAGGTATGGTAGCTTCCCGTTGCTTTCCACACCGGTGAAATGATGATGGTGATGATGATAATGATAAGGATGATGATGATGGCCATATGATTTCGGGGACCGTTTGGGCCTTAAAGTTTTCCTGACATTTGTCTTACAAGTGAGGAAAAACCCCGATAAAAACCTCACCCAGAAAAACTGCCCCGGCCGGGGATCGAACCCGGGCCCGCTGCGTGACAAGGCAGCACGCTACCTCGAGACCACAGTGGTGGACATAATAATAATAATAATAATAATAATAATAATAATAATAATAATAATAATAATAATGATGATGATGATAATAACAATAATAATAATAATAAAAATAATAATAATAATGTACTTTTTTAATGTTATTGATTTTACCTGTAATGTTACTTCTGTGCATTTAGAATGTCCGATAACACATATTTATTTATTTTGTGTACAGTTCCGTAGCTATTCCTTGTAGTTTATAATTAGGTATAAGAATGGTAAACAATATACAGCTTACAAGGTGAAAACTAATATTTTTATGTTATTTCTAACAAATATTAATTTGTTAGAATATTAAATACATTATAGTCTACATTTGCATATTTCATAATGTAGCGGGTAGCGGTTGCTTTAAACAGGTATGATTTCTTTAATTTCAAATTAGCAATCTTCTTTATTTCAGTCACATTGACTCAATGTAAAAGCACATATTACTCGTATTATTCTGGTTTGAGTCTCTCACAAACATAGTATCTATTCAAGTTTATTTTTTCACATTCGCATAAAATCTATCTTTAACACTATCTTCCTATTTGCGATTCAGATCAAATACAGATCGCATTCTCGACCACTATTCTCTCGTGACTCAATTGAGACTGTCTCCTCTAGGCTGACTCACATTCCTTTACATATGCAAGACATAGGCCTAACAATCTTGAATCCCAGTCTTGATCTCTCCCGAATGGAAAACTCGAGAGACTGATAAATCCAAGAGCAGTGCATTGACGCAAGTGGAAAGTTCCCAGCGGACCTTCTCCATTCACCCGTCTGTTCATCTCTCTTAGGTCCAAAAATGTTCCTAAGAGCTTTATTCTCAAATACTCGTAACCTCCTTTCTTCCCTTGAAGTAAGAATCCATGTTTCGCTTAACAGATGTTAAAAAAAATGTCTTCTTATTATGAAAGACTGGCCACACTCGTGAACAATACAGAATGTATGAAGTTTGATACTGCAGCCGGTCCTGTATGAACCACTAACATTACTGGCCTCTGAGTTTAAAACCATTTGCTATCACTGCTGTACCCGTGTTAGATGATAAGCATGCAATTGCTGCTCTTACAGTATTCTCCCCAAAATATTCTGGGAAGCTTGCATTTCTTTAATTACTGTATGGGCGTCCTACACATTTTCTCAAAGTCTCGTATTAGATTATTTTTTTTTTTTTAGAATTCTAGTCAGTTGTATTTGACTTGAACAATCCCCTCCCTCTCCTTGTCGATCTTGTTGCGCCGAAGTATGTATTTCTAACAATTGATTTCAATTATATAGGCCTATATATATATATATATATATACATATAGGCTATATGACATGAAAAGAAAAATAAACGCCTGAACGTGGATTTCAACACGAATCTCTGAATTGATACCTAAGCGCGCTACCACTTACGCTATCCGGGCATTCTAGCACAAACATTTATTTTTCCATTACATATATTCTCTATAATGAGAGATAGCGGGAAGAGAGTCTCACTGCCCTCTAGTGACTACTGTATAAAATAACCTAATTAAAGAGAATTTTTACACGCTTTATATTAGCTTGACCTGTATCTATCTATATATCTACCTATCTATCTATCTATCTATCTATCTATCTATCTATCTATCTATCTATCTATCTATCTATCTATCTATCTATCTATCTATCTATCTATCTATCTATGTAACGGAATTTTTCAATGCGATTTTCACCCACTTAAAATCATTGGATCGACTTGAAACTTTGTATATTTGTAGAGGACCCGTGACAATACAATAATTTCATATTTGTTTTCTAAAATCCTGGCCATAATTATCAGAAAATAAAAAAAAAGTTTTTTTGTATCAATGTAACGGAATCTTTCAACGCGATTTTCACCCACTTAGAAACATTGGATCGACTTGAAACTTTGTATACTTGTAGAGGACCCGTGGCAATACAATAATTTCAGATTTATTTTCTAAAATCCTGGCCATAATCATCAGAAAATGAAAAAAAGTGTTTTTGTATCAATGTAACGGTATCTTTGAACGCGATTTTCACCCACTTAGAAACATTGGATCGACTTGAAACTTTGTGTACGAGTAGAGGACCCGTGACAATACAATAATTTCATACTTTGTTTTAAAATCCTGGTCAGAATCATCCGAAAATAAAAAAAATGAAAACTGGTATAATAGGTTGCGGACTTGTCGAGTTTTTAGTCAATCATTGTAAGAGCTCAGTTGGTAGTGCAGTGAACTCTCAGTGGTATATAATTTGAGTAATCCATACGTCGCTGGTTCAAATCCGGCTGGGAGGGTTTTTTATGGAAGAGTATTACTTTTAGTTCATACTACAATAGTATCGAATTTAAAGATATTTACATTTTTATCTTATTCTGTAAAATATTAAAACTAAAAAATAAAAAATAAAAAATAGTTTTAAAAAACTAAAAGAACACGCTTTATTAGAAAACTAAAAAATGAAAAATACTTTTAATTTCCAATACGCTTGGGATAAAATAAAGTGGTCAACAAAAAATCATCTCCAACACATATAGAATAAAATTAGAGTTATCAACAAAAATAAAATAATTTTACCATCAAAAGCGTGGGGTGCTTTTTATGATTTTTACATTTTCTTCTTAGAGAGCTTACTTTTACCAATATCTGTTTATTGTGAAATATATTAATTGATATAGAGCACCCCACGCTTTTGAGGGTAAAATTATTTTCTTTTTGTTGATAACTCTAATTTTATTCTATATGTGTTGGAGATGATTTTTTGTTGACCACTTTATTTTATCCCAAGCGTATTCGAAATTAAAATTATTTTTTATTTTTTAGTTTTCTAATAAAGCGTGTTCTTTTAGTTTTTTAAAACATTTTTTTATGTTTTTACTTTATAGCAGTGATGTTTCTTTATTTCGATGTTATATTTAAATTTTAACATTAAGCAATGCAAGCCTAATAACATTATGTATAGTCTATATTTTTTTGGCATTTGGCAATGAAGGCAAATATGATATGAAAAGAAAAATTAATGTTTGAGTCGGGATTTGAACCCGAGTCTCTAAACTCTGTACATTTAGCGCTCTAACCATCTGAGCCACTCAAGTAATCCAACACAAACATACATTTTTCTTATATATGTAGTATTCTCAATTCACACAAGAGTTAGCGGGAAGTGTTCCAACTGAGATCTAGCGGCCACCATAACACTTAAGCAAATTTTTAAAGAGAATATTTACTTTATAGCAGTAACGCTTGTATATATAGATGTTATAAATATATTTTTGACATTTGGTAATGAAGTCAAATATGATATGAAAAGAAAAATGAATGCTTGAGTAAAGTAAATATTCTTTTTAAAAATTTGCTTACCTGTTATGATGGCCGCTAGATGTCAGTTGGAACGACTTGCCGCCACCTCTTGTGTGAATTGAGAATACTACATATATAAGAAAAATGTATGTTTGTGTTGGAATACTTGAGTGGCTCAGATGGTTATAGCGCTAAACGTACAGAGTTTAGAGACTCGATTTCAAATCCCGACTCAAGCATTCATTTTTCTTTTCATATCATACATAAGTATATACAGTGAGTTTCACACGACTTGCGGCCACTAGCGTGGACACTACGTGGGTTCAATGCTTGCCGTTACTTTTCTCGATATCGACCGCAGCTCGAGTGAAACTCACTGTATATAAGCCTATAAGTGCTTAGTCCCTACCATCAATTAAATTTTTATTCTAACATAAAGACAAACTTTATAGTTCTTAAACCTGCATCTTAAAATTGTCAGGATTTACTTGAATTACGCAACATACAACATTTATATTCTTGTTTACAAGAAATAAGCTACAATGTGATTTACTGAAATATTATTATGAATATGCATTAGGCCTATATTCTTCTTCTTCTTCTTCTTCTTCTTCTACTACTACTACACCATTATGCCCTCATTGATACGTGAGTGCTCCACCTATTGGTGAATTATCTAAGCACGCCAATTTACTTACGTTAATTCCATATAGATGCCAATAAGAGACATGTGGTCTACATATCGCGTAAATTAGACATCTTGTAGGCAACTGAGGTATAATTTGGCTGTTGGATGGTCGGTTCAATTCTGTTCAGAGGCCTCTTTTTTTAAAGCTTGCGTTTCTTTTGCGAGATCTAAAACTTAGACTCGGGGCCCTCGACTTAAAGTAACTCACCGAGGATTTTTCCCTTGAATTTTCCATCCAAAAAATCCATCTAAACCTACCGGACTTCGGCCCGCGACCCTTGGGACTAGAGGCAAGAATCGTAACCACAGATCACCGCGACCGACGTATTCTATTATATTCATCCATAAATAGCTTGGTAATTACAAATAATTTTCTAGGGACAAATTAGAACATGGGTCTTTAGTTAGTTGGTTGGTTGGTAGATTATTTAACGACGATCAGAAAATGTTGCTGAGAGATAACTCATTTCAAACTTGAGGTTATTTTACTTTTCGTAAATCTTCGACATCGGAGACGTGGTTTTAATTTCCATTCGAACTAACTAGCTAACTCATTCGCACTATCAAACCCGTGCGCTCATGGTCGCGCGTACTTAAATTCTTCGTTAAATCCCTATCGTGAGCCTAAATGCCGTGTATAATTTACCACCTTAACGACATGGTTAATGTAATGTATAACTGTAAGCTTTAACGGCCGGCGTCTTGATCCCTGTTTGGTTCATCATCCGGGCTAAATGGCCGTGGCCCGTTTTTCTTGTCACTCGACGTTTCGTCTACTGCTGCGGTAGAACTCCGTGCTCTATGAGAGCTCCTCAATAGTCGGCTGCGGACTATTGAGGAGTTCACAGAGAGACGCAGAATCTCCTGATGAGGTCTACCGCAGTAGTAGACGAAACGTAGAGTTACATGAAAAGAGGACCACGTCCATTTAGGCCGGAAAACGAACCAAACAGGAATCATGGTTAATGTTATTCTTCCACCTTATTCTTGGCCTACGTACTGGGCACTTTCCCTCCGATTTTTTTATCAAGAGTTTCCATGTCCTCTTCCATTCCCCATTCGCACTATATGTCCTGCCCGTCATAGTCTAGGAGACTTAACTGTTCTTATTATAACTAGTTTTCCATAAAGATCATTTAATTTATTGTTATTTAATCTTCTCCATCCACCTGTCTGTTCGTCTCTCTTTAATAAGAAATGCCTAAGAACTATATGTTTAAATACTCCTTATATTTTCTCCTCTAATAAATTAATCAACACTTTTGAAATTCATATTAAAGCACCGTTGAGGTTATGTAATACGATGTTAAAATATAATTTTTACCTGGTAAGTCAGTCGTCCTCAACTAAAATATTAAACTTCTTCAAGTTATTATACTAAGGAAGCCTTTCGAAAACAATGTTTCATCTTCTGCATTTTAACTGGAACTAATGGTGTTATATACACTGCTCAAAACAATTAGAGGAACACTATGAAATATGCAAATATTTTTTCATTGGATAAAGGTACAAACATGAAATTAATAAAGTACATTATTTGTGGTTATTTATTATTTATTTATTGCTCATGTCAGTAAAAACAAGTGAATAACGCTGACAATTAACTTTTCAAATAATTCCGCTATGTAAGCAATTGAATCTTGTGCTTATTTTTCGAAGTTAAATACTCGTTATATAGAGTTATTATCGTGTATGGCCTCCACGACATTCGATGACACTTCCGCACCTTCGTGGCATGCTCCCAAAAAGATTCTGGATTTCCTCTTGCGGGATATTCTCCCATTCCTCCTTCAGAGCATCTCCAAGTTGCAGCAGAGTTTGTGGAGCTTGATGTCAGTTCCTGACCTTCCTGTCTAGAAGATCCCACAAGTGTTCAATAGGGTTGAGGTCTGGGCTGACCGCTGGCCACTCCATTACCTCAATTTCATTCGTCCTCAGGAAATCCCTGGTGACAGCCGCAGAATGTGTACTAGCATTATCCTGCATAAACAGAAATCCAGGGCCTACTCCAATGGCAGCAGGTACTACATGCTCTTCCAGAACGTGCTCGATATACCGGACAGCATTCAGTCGCTGGGGAACAAGTACAAGGTCCGTACGATTGTTGTACATAACTCCGGCCCACACCGAATCTATCAATTTCCTGTACAGCCTCTGCAGAAAATCTTTCTCCTGGCCGTCCCCACACCCTCAATCGACCATAACAACGTGTAAGACGATACCTGGATTCGTCCGAGAAGAGCACAGACTCCCACTGGTTCAGATTCCAATCACCATGGTTTTCAGCATACGTACGTCTTGCTGCCTTTTGCCCATTTGTTAAGCGTGGTTTTTAACGGGCCTTTTTGGACGAATATTCTCTTTCCTTAATCTGTTCCTTATGGTTTGATCTGAAACCCGGATTCCGGAAGCCATATGAAGGTCATTCTGCAGGTCTTTTGCAGTTTTTGTACTCTGTC
The DNA here is from genome assembly GCA_030220185.1 of Diploptera punctata. Classification (NCBI taxonomy): domain Eukaryota; kingdom Metazoa; phylum Arthropoda; class Insecta; order Blattodea; family Blaberidae; genus Diploptera; species Diploptera punctata. The sequence continues at coordinate 104,946 of JASPKZ010007991.1, read as the reverse complement.
GAAGAGCAGGAAGAACAACGTATCTGTCATCCTGGGGGCTTGTTTTAAATTTACGGCCCTGGTCACGTCTTCTACAATACTGACCTGTCTCTCTGTGCCTGTTGCGTAACCTGGACACCACGGAAGGAGAAACCCCAAGCTCTCTAGCCACTTGTCGCAGAGATTGACCTTGTCGTAAAAGATGTAGAGCATGATACACTTCAAACTCATTTAAATGCCTCATTTTGTCAGAGACTTCAATAAACAAGGCAATAATCAACATTCGTCACTATAGCAACATCAGGAAGCTTACCAATTAGAAGTGGCAAGTGCCTTCCAAAATAAAAAAAAAATCTTTATATTTGTTATTTGAGGTAATTTCTCTGTATTTAGGCCATGGATCTTTAAAATTTGTATCCAATGATAAAATTAATAATTGAATTTACATATTGTCCAACTTTCAGCATAACGGCTTTAAAAAACAATTACTTATTCAATTTATTACAAGTGTTCCTCTAATTGTTTTGAGCAGTGTAGGTTGTATAACGGATTTATATCTGCGGTTATGTTCCAGTTATACAGCCCATATAACACCATCAGTTCCAGTTAAAACGCAGAAGATGAAACATTGTTTTCGAAAGGCCTCCATATTAGAATAACTTGAAGAAGTTTAATAATTTAGTTGAGGAAGACTGACTTACCAGGTAAAAATTATATATTAACATCTTATTAAAATAAGATTCCATGCTTTGCATACATACATCATTACTGGAATAAAAGCTGTTTATATATTTTCAGTTTGACGTTTTTGAGAGAAGTTGGTATGACAAAGACCCTACTTTCATTTCAAAGGAAATCATATTGAGGAATGTTACTCACTTCAAATTTAATCGAACCGGGTACTGTTTTAAACCACGTACCTTCTATTAAGTGGCGAGAATATGGATTCAAATATATATGCAATTAGAGTTAAATATGCTTATATTTTAAGAGTGTAAGAGAAGACTGCGATGGTCAGGACTTACGGGGCACGAATGGTGAATGAAAAAGAAACACTAAAACTACTTATAGGAATACTAGAGAGAAATTTTCCAGTAGGTTGGCCAAGAATGAGATAAGAGAACAATATTAATGATGATTTGAGATACAATGTTTAGAAAACATGAGCTGAGGATAGGGATGAATGGAGAGCTCATTTCAACTCAACCATAAACTTGGGGTTCGATACAACCAGTGACTGAGTTAGTTTTAAGAGTTTATATAACCGTCATTTTTTATGCAGAAGAGACTTGCGGATTTATCCCTAGCCTAAATGTACACGAGATAAAAACTACGTAATATTCGAACAAAACCAACATTCGCAGATGGAAGCGAGACTTGGCAAATCGGATGAGACAAGATTAACAGCGGACCTAAATGATTATTATTGTAAAAACTGCTTATGCATTTTTATACAGAAGGCGGATCGTTGATTTTATGACGGAATTTTTACAGCAGCCAGTATGTTTATGAATCTTTCATAACGAATGCTTACAACATGCTATAAGAGTGGATTCATGAAAACTAGTGAACTTGTCATTGAAAAAATACCAACAGAACGGTGATGTCTGAAGTTTGTTAAAAGTGCCTTTATCCAATATTAATATGAGAAATGTACGAAAATGTCAGTTTGCTAATTGGACGACGTTATGCAACAACCGGATATGCACCATTATCTATGTTTGGAGAAAAATACGTTTAAAGTTTAAGTCAATCTTCACTATTTATTTTAGCGCCAAACTAACAGTACTGAATATTAGTCTACAAGTTATTTTCCTTTGTTTGACAGTTATGCCTCAACAATCTAAGAGCGGGAACATTCGGCGCTAAGCTGCATGATGCGAAATTTAGATTAGCATTTATGAAGATCTGGTTTCATAGCTGTTTGTTGCAATACGTAGAATGTAATAGGACCGATGACGTTTACATTTTTCTTCAACAATAAGGCTTCAACAATGGCGCTAAAAGTGCGTAAACGTTTTCTCGGGGTTCACCCGTTTTTATCTGACCAACTCTCTCCTCCTCTTCCCTTCGCATAATGTAATTTACTCTTAATTTATTAATTTCTTATCACCCTTAACTTCATCCCATATTAGGTAAAATAGTCTCTTCTAGCTAACCACAGTTGTTTAAAATATGAGGTTGCGGTCATCTAATAGGGCACACTCATATACGTCTTCAAACTACGTGCACGAGTTTGTCAACTTAGGGCACAATAGGGCCAAAGGGAATGTTGTAGGCCTAGTCGCTCATCGAGGCATTGGGCCCAGCTCAAATAAAATTTCGATATGAGTCATGTGTGAATACATGATGTGTATCGAAACCAGTAACAACATAACAGACTACATAACACCCTAGAGATGTGGCGCCCAAACTACGGCCAGCGCGCTGGATTCGGCCCTCCATATCTTTCTATCCGGCCCCTGGAGACCTGTAGCATTGTAATAAATTAAAATATGCTAAGGGTATGCTTATAATATTATAATTTCAAGTTCAAATGCATCGCAAAAAGCAATTTTGTATACAAGTAGACCAAGGGCACATTACAGAGAGCAGTGAAGCCAATCGGGGAGTGAGACAAGGTTGCATTTTATCACCAATGCTATTTAATCTATTCGTTGATGATATTGTAGACGTAATGCTAGAAGGAGAAATTGAGGCTCCGGAGATAAGAAATGTTAAAGTCCCAGTCCTGTTGTATGCAGATGATTTAATTATCTGTTCCAAGACAATGAAGGGATTGCAAAGAGGTCTTGACCTACTGGAAATATACTGTAGGAATTGGGGATTGACTGTAAATGTTAGTAAGACAAAAACAATGACCTTTAAAAATGGGACGGTTTATGGTAGAGCAGAGGAATGGAAATACAGAGATCAAGTACTTCAAAACGTGAAACATTTTGAATATCTTGGTACGACGTTGAAAATGAACGGGAAGTGGAAAAAACATATTGATATAGCATTATTTAAAGAGAGGGGACAACTTAACAGTGTACTCGGTATTCTGGGTCGAGTGCCTGATATTCCAGTCAGCACATTAGAAAAAATGTATGGAGCGATGGTCAGGCCAGTAATGCACTATGGTAGTGAGATTTGGGGTTTCCAAAGAACGGAAATACTAAATAAGGTATATACGCATTTTCTAAAATATATTACAGGACTTAGTAAGGCCGTTTCTAACTGTGGAATTTTATATGAATTCGGGTCATTCCAGGACGACATTAACTGTAAAATTCGTGTACTCAAATACTGGTTGCGAGTAATCCAAGGTGAACAAACAATGCTTTAGAGCAATTTGTTACGACCACCAAATTAAAAACGTAGATGTTAAATTTTGGGCAGACGAGGTTAGGAGAGAACTCCAAAAGATTGGGATGGGCTGTATATGGGAAAAAGGGACTGAAAATCGCAAGAACGTGTGGAGAAAAATAAGGAGGAGGTACTTAGATATAAACCAACAAGATACTTTCGCCGAATGTACAGGAAAACGCTCACTGTGTTTACAAAGAGACCTAAAACACGTCTGGGGAAAAGAATCGTATATACTCAACTTAGGATTTAAGGAGAGATCAGGGCTTGCTTGGTTTAGGCTAGGGCATGGAAATTTCTAAAAATTAGCGACGATCACGATATGCGAATATGTCCAATGTGCGGGAACTTTGAAGATGAGATACATATATTAGGAAAATATAATGATTTAGAATATTGGAGACGTCAGTTATTACCGGAAAGATTTCTAAATTCAAATCGGGAAAGATTGGCATGCTACGAGTTATTGATAAATCCAGAAAATTGGATAAACCTCGGTAAATTTCTGGACAAAACGCGAAAAATAAGGACAACACTCATTCATGAATAAATATATGTTATCAAAATGCAATACCATTAATTATTAAAATTATATATAAATTAATTAGTGTATAATGCTATTGTGTTATTATTTAATTGTAATATTATTGTGTTTTCTTTATGTAATTGTAATGTTAATGTTTTTTAATGTATAATGTTATTGTGTTATTATTTAATTGTAATATTATTAATGTGTTTTCTTTATGTAATTGTAATGTTATTGCTGTTTGTGTTGTTTATTTTTCTTTACGCTAGTACCAATTATTACTTTATTGTAACGGACTGTCAACAGCACGTACGGCTTACTGCCCGTGCGACCCATATTTGTAAATAATATTGTAAATATCATACTTTTTGTCTAATAAAGTCCTACTACTACTACTATAATATTAGTCTCTCAGTAATGGAACAAGAACTTGTGAACTATGTTATTATGACAATCATCACACTCTTATAATAATAATAATAATAATAATAATAATAATAACAATAATAATAATATTAATAAAAAACAATAAAATGGCACGTTTATGTAAGTAGAATGACAGACGAGAGATTCCCAAGAAGAATACAAGAATGCGTGGCACTTCGTAAAAAAAGACGGCCAAAAATAACGTGGATTAATGATATTCTGAGTAGCATGAGATAAAAAGAATTGGACTACAGAGATTGGAATGACAGAGATACGTGGAGTAGAATGTCAGATTAATTGGACCCAGGAAGATGTAAAACATTGTGAAACCTGCTAAAAATAAATTATAATAATAGTCTAAAACAGCAATAATAGGGAATTTGGCCCCAGCCACTTTCATATTTCTTCCATTTTGCCCGCGACAAAAATAAGTTGGGGCGCCACAGCCCTAGAGAATATTTCATTCCATAAATAGGATAAGCGCAATATATCTTTCACATCGGAGTGATAAGGCAGTCTGCCCCCATTTTAAATAGAATAATACACATTAGAGGGAAAATGCTAAAAGTATTATAAAATAGGAACTAAAAACGGATATGCGGTCCCATAATACAGTGAGATGAGTATAGTAGTGGACGGCAGACGCGGGGTTTGTGCTCTGCGGTAACGAAGGCTTACACATGCAGGCACGGGACTTGAAATGTGCGCTGACTCAGCAGTTTACGAGTACATCCCACGTATTCGCAGTCAGATAATGTACCTCGAGTAGATAAGGTGCTTGATCGGTTTTCTTTGTGAACTGAATGACGTGTATATAAATTATTTCAATTCTAAAATGTTGTATCTTATAAAACATAAGTGTGAAGTGAATCACGTGTGTATGAGTGTAAAGTGTAAACTGTATAATGGCTAATAATTTTTGTACTGAACAACGTTTATTTATATGAATACTATTTAACTCAGTCTGCCAGCCAAGTACGAAGACGTTTTGAAACACGATTCCCGGGTATAAAAATTCGCCACGTTCTACAGTCCATAATATGTACAACACATTTTATATAGAGGTATCAAAAATGTATGGACAACGAAGGTGAACAGTTCCAACACCTGCCTCAATAAAGTTGGTAAGTACGACAATTTGTAATATAGTTACGGAAATGTGTGTGGTTGTATCACCGCGATCCTACGCTGTCCGTTCCCCGCCGCGATTGCGTCAGCAGTGTATAGTGAAATTCCCGCGTCTGCTGTCCAGTGCTATACTGATCGCACTGTAGATGGGAATGGTGGAAACTTCACAACTAGGAACGTCTTAATTTAAAAATATCCCAATATTGTCTAGTTATAAAGCCTAGGAGATTGAGATGGGGAAGTCATGTTAGTACGAATGGGTGGCTGTAGAAATGTTTCAAGTATTTTTTTATGCAAACTTTGTGAAAAATAGCAATAAAACCTAGGCGTATATGCTATATTGAACAAGATTTAGTTGACCTAGGATAGGGACCATGGATAGCCTTAATGAATTGGTCATTGAATCTGCAATTTATATAAACCATATTGATATTTTAATACTAATAAAATTCACAATTGACTATCAATGATCCGCTGAAGATGGAAGCGGTACCGGAGGACCTACAGTGTTTTTAAAAAATTGACAAGCTGAGAAGAATGAACCTTACAAGTATTCAATTTAAAATTTTAAACATTGATACTTATTTATTCGTAAATACTGTTACTTATGAATCATAATTTCATGGGAAGGACCCCATACAAAGTAAAATCTGTCTCCAGAATACAATTTTAGGGAGATATAATCAATTTAAATATCTTGGATATTATCTCTGTATCTGGGATGGAAAGGATATCCCTGAAAAAATTACAAGTTACAATAAAAGTTTGGGACTTATTAATCAAGTTATGAAACCATCCCTTGTAGAAAAAAAACATCAGATTACGTCTATATAACACTTTGGCTAAACCAGTGTTGACCTATGGTAGTGCAGCATGGACACTAAAAAGACAACATGAAAGCAGAATAACGGCTTGACATGAGATTCATGCGCAGAACAGCAGGTTACACCAGATGGGATCGGAAAATGAACACCGATATCTTAAAATAATTAAAGACTACGCCAATTTTGGAATATATTAAACAGTACCAACTAAATGGGAAACACCATCTTGAAAGAATGAGTTCAAATCGGAACCCCAAAGTTGTTTATAATTATATACCAAGAGGACGAAGATCTCTGGGCCGTCTTATGAAACGCTGGAGGGAAATTTTTCTATAGGATCGTAACAGGCCTTGCCCTAATACTTGCAAAGAAGAAGAAGAAGAAGAAGAAGAAGAAGAAGAGGAAGAAGAAGAAGAGGAAGAAGAAGAATTTTTCAAAAGCTGATTTTCTTGCTAATTATTCTAAAATGTTCAATTAGTTTTCACTATAATTACAGATAATATATATGTCTAAATTTCCTTATCATTCTACTGTACTTTAGATTAAAAGCTCTTGGTGAATAGGAAATGAAAGTGTGTCAAAGTTGAATGTTTTATTACAGGTCTGTTTACAAACTTTCTCTTCTGCCACGCTAGCTTATGTCGTAGGATGCCTGCTTTCTGACTAGTAGGTCCGAATTCGATATCCGGCGGGTTTCGAAATTTTAATTGTTAGCTGTTCAGTATGAGGGGAGACAGTGGTGAAATTGAATTTTAAATCGGTAGAATCGCCACCATATGCCTCGATTAAATTCCAAAACCCTTCGCAGTATACATGGGGAGAAGGTATGTGGTATTGTTGACAACAATTCGTCCGTCTGACGCGGACGTTAAATCTTACAATAACCTTAGTGATTTTTGACAAGAATAGGCTGGGTGCTGGAACCTGGTTTCGCCTTCTCTGTTTTCATCATCATCATCATTAATAACCTCTTACACTACCATTTAAAATAAATAAATATTCTTCCTCCACTGCTCTCTGCACACAATACAAACACACATGATGCACGTGATAGGGTGTGTCGAAGTGGTGTATAAACTGAAAAAATACCATTTGTCGTCATCTATCAGCCTAGTGCAGAACTCGAAGCACGGAAATTACATTGGGTGGCATTGGAATAGGCCTACACCCATGGTTTCTTTCCTGTCATTTTCTAACAATATAACCTACGTAAAATAAAAATTGCAGACCTTAATACCTCCGTAAATTATTTTTAAATATTTTACTTTATTGTTTTCTCTTCCCCAATCCACGAGTGTAGTTTCCATAATGATGTATACTCAGCATCGTGTGGACAAGAAAGTAGCTAATTATTTTGACAAACAAAATCTGTAAGGTAACTGAAACTAGAATTACGGCATGGCTCCTTCTTCATTCATTTAAAAATCAGTGATAGCAGTCAAATCAATCAGCTAGGTTCTTAAATTTAGCGCATCAAGAATTTAATTGAAGAAATAGCTATAAACGCACTGTAGGATTGAAAATGAAAATATTGAACAAAAACAACACGCTTGAATGAATGACAGCACTTGAGTTCAATTAATAGGCCTCACACAAACTTCCTACTGATCTCCTACGACCGTTGTTGGATAACTTCAGATATATAGATTTTATACTTAAGTTTTCAGAATTGTTTGTCTGCTTACTTTCTGTCTTTCGTGCTTTGTTTTTTCCCGCACAGTTGATGCTTTTAATAAATCTGTATCAGCTGCGTTATATCACGGACGTCCCTGGGAAGTTCTCTGATTACACCAACCGAAAGGATTTCTAGTCCGGAAAATGTGTATTTATGTATTCCAGAATCGTGACCTGTTATAAATATAAAGAAGTGTTGAAGGGAACCTGGATTTGTGGACTTAAACTGTGAATAATCTTACTGAGTGAGGGAATTTTTTCGCAATCATGAAAAGAAAATAGTTTCTACGGAATTAAATTATAAACTCGGTTTATTTTGATCATTATTATTCTTATATTGTCAATACATTGACTATTAAGCTAGCTTACTCTTCATCCTAATACAAAATACTTTTTTAAATATTTTGTAACATAATTTATTGATTTACTACTTTATAAATGAAATTGTTAAATATACCGGAAAAATCGACATGTTAAATATACCGGAAATAATTATTACTCAAATTATTTTGGAAATAAATAATAGCTTAAAAATACTAAAGCAACACGCTTTATTAGAAAACCAAATTAAAAAATATAAATAGTTTAAAAAACTAAAACAGCACGCTTTATTTGAAAACTGAACTGAAAAATGATAAATAATTTTGATTTCCAACACGCTTGGGATAAAATTAAAGTGGTCAACAAAAAAATCATCTCCAACACATGTAGAATAAAACTAGAGTTCTATACAAAAAAAATTACCATGAAAAGCGGGGGGTTCTGTTTATCAATTAATATATTTGATAATAAACAGATATTGGTAAATATAAAGTCTCTAAGAAGAAAACTTAAAAGCCATAAAAAGCACCCCACGCTTATGATGGTAAAATTATTTTTTTTGTAGATAACTCTAGTTTTATTCTAGATGTGTTGGAGATGATTTTCTTGTTCACCACTTCAATTTTATCCCAAGCGTGTTGGAAATTAAAATTATGTTTCATTTTTTAGTTAGATTTTCTAATAAGGCGTGTTGTTTTATTTTTAAACTATTATTTATTTTTTAAATTTTTAGTTTAATTGATTGTCATAAACCGGAATCCCATGAAAATGTAATTGCTTACGATAGTTTTAGTGTCTAGGCACGAATATAATTATATTTTCTTAAAATTTTTATTATCTAACATTATTATAATATTTTTCAATACTTTAATATAGATAAATTGTTACAGTTAATCGTATCTTCTCATTTTTTTGGATAAATTACAATGTCGTAAGTTTACAAAATTGTTATTAATATTTTACAGAATAAGATAAAAATGTAAATATATTTAAATTCGATACTATTGTAGTATGGGCTAAAAGTAATACTCTTCTAAAAAAAGACCTCCAGGCCGGATTTGAACCAGCGACTTATGGATTACTGAAATTATATACTACTACAGCCTTCCACTCTACCAACTGATATACCAGAGGATATAATGTTACTTTCTTACAACGATTGACTAAAAAGTCGTTAAGTCCGCAACCTATTATATATATCATATATTATTTATGATATTATTGTATTGTCATTGGTCCTTTACAAGTATACAAAGTTTCAAGTTAATCCTATGTTTTTAAGTGGGTGAAAAAGATTCCGTTACGGATTGTCGGACAAACTGCAGCGTTTCCATAATATGTGTATCAGATTCATATTTAATTTTTCGAAAATACGATCACATTTCTCCATTATTCCACGAATTGTCTTGGCTACATCTAAAAGAGAGAAGAAAATCGCACTGTCTAATTCTCTTATTTAAGATCCTACAAACCTCGATTCCCAATTATTTATCATCCCGTTTCCAGTATCTATCCTCAAACCATAACTTAAACACAAGATCACAACATAGTCTCTTGCTTAATATACCGCAACATAGGACATCGCATCACTCCATGTCATATACCATCTTCACTTCTCGCAACTGGGATTCTCTACCACAAGAAATAAGGGGCTGCCGGACATTGGCACCTTTTAAAAGAAATCTAAAATTTATATTTGCTCTAACCTCGACTTCATTATTATCCAGTGTAAGGTATATTATATTAGTTGTGTTTCTCGTATAATTTATTATATTTATATTATTATTATTATTATTATTATTTTATTATTATCGTAAGTATTATTATTGTTATCGTATATATATATATATATATATATATATATATATATATATATATATAAATTAATGTTTGTTTGTTTGTATATTTGTTTGTTTGTTCGTACTTTATGCGCGGCCATACCGTTGATCCGATTGTGATGGGGTTTTTTGCAAAATGTTCAGGAGATTCCCGGGATGAACATAGGCTATACGAGAGTTGTGATACTCAACTCCTACACCCTTAAAAATCGCCCTTTGTAGTGGGAAACATGAAAAAAGTAGCTCTTTGGGGCGCTTAAATGGCTTACGCTGCCTAAACCACAAGAAATAAACAAAATTAATGTACACAGAATTGAACATCTCGAAAAGCTCTACAAAAAAGTCCCGGACGGCATATGTTTATCTCTTACGGATAACTCACAAAAACCATTTTTGTCTTTCATTGATACCAAGAGTCCCTTTTCTCTTACGGATAATTCACAATAACCATTTTTGTCTTCGATTGATACAGGGAGTCTCGCGCCGTAGCCAAGTGGTAAGGCAAGAAGTCTTGGAGCAGAACTACGGGTCTTACGCTGGTTCGAGTCTGTACGGGGGTAAAATTTCCTTATGGAATGTAGGCCAGTTTGGGTCAGAAATGAAATCGAGCTGGGGGGAAAAATAACTGTTTTGACTCACTCTCATCAATTTATCTTCTTTTTTTTCACTCTAATACAATTGTTATATGACGATTCTTAACTTACCTGCAAAGGAGGGTACAATTCTAATGTTCATACTATGTGACGTCATAATTCATACTTCTTGAGCCACAACAGAAGGCTGTAAGAGGTTTTCTTACGAACATATTTAATAATAACTAATTGTCATAATTTCTGAATTTTATGGTAAAAAAGTAACATATTTTTATAGCCCGCCCATGACATGAGAATTGAACTTTCGGGCAGGACAACTTCTGCCGGATGCGCTATTTATCCTATAAAATGTTGTTTGTACATAAAATTTACATTGCTACATTTAATGTATATTTAACTGTTTATAATTAGTATACTGTATATCTATATTTGTCAAATATGTATTTGTATTTGTGCTGGTTGAGTGGAGGAGAAGGCCTTATGACCTTAACTCTGCCCGAATAAATAAAGCATTATTATTATTATTATTATTATTATTATATTATATAATATTATTATTAATTATTATTATTGTTATTATTATTATATTATTATATTATTATAATTATTATTATTATTATTATTATTATTATTATTATTATTATTATTATTATTATTATTATTATTATTATTATTATTATTATTATTATTATTATTATAGATACAGGTCAAGATAATATAAAGCGTGTACAAATACATAATTCACGTCATTTAAGAATATGTTCTATGCACTTGACATGCTAAACTTTTTTTGTCAAAAACGTAATGTTGAAATGTAGTCTTCACAAAGTACTATATTCTCCACTACATGTCCATTAATTCGAGTAGAGCGACAAATTACATATAGTGAAAAATGAAATAAATGCATTACTTGATATTACCGGTAAAGTTTTGTTTTATTGCAGATACGTGAACATTGTGAATATATTTTTAATTAAATACTGGCACCGATTATCGTTAACATTTCTGAAAGGAAAAACGTGTGCTCGAGATGCTATTTGATCTGATAAATATGTGCTCTCGAGTATAGTAAAGTTCACTTTTCATCCTACCTTTCAATCCTTTTAATATTTACCCTTGCAATAATAAAATTCATGAGCAGAAAAATTAATTCATTGATTCTATATTTAAAAATATTTTGAAAAACGATACAATATTTATATGATAATTCTATTTAACCTCATTCTCGTGATGATAAAAACTTGTTCGTTTTAATGAGTATAAACGCGGCTCTTATGTTTTTATTATGTGTGTCATATTGTCGAGTTGAGCTTGAATTATAATTTATATTCCTATTTTTCGTAATTATATGAAACTATTTGATGTTTCTATGTATGTGAATACATACGAGTATAAACAAAGTTAATTATTTTTACTAAATTAACTAGGCTGTATGTTTATTTTACTCGTTAATATTGTAAAATGTTCGTCTTTCATCTCAGGAGTTGTGCAATATGTAAACAAATAGTTTACTAGTTGTAGAAGGAAATATAAGTAGTCATCCAATTGTGTTACAGCGACATATTGTTTTTTTTAAAAACTCGATGCAATTTTTCTGATATGCGTTTTATTCATTCAGCAGGGCAACTGTATACTTGGCTAGAAGTATAGAATACACATTCAGCCATTATTTTAATTAATGGGCGGTTTCAAAACCCCTAGTACAAATGATATGGATCAAGTGGACCTACATATTGAAATACTGTTACACTGTGTAGGTATATACATATATTAACAATGGTTCAACCTAGCTATCTTCAAAATATCGGCGCAATATTGTATTTATAATAGATTATATGCAATTTTTTTAACATTACTTCCTATTTATTGATTTCAAACTAAACTTAAGGGGACCGACTGGTGAATTTCATTTTTTTTTAATCTTCATCTGGTTGTTTTGAAATTTTTATCACATACATTATGTACTTATAGTAGCGCTTGTGTAAAGTGTGGTGTTTATAAGTAGAATAGTTTCAGAATTATGATTTTTTAAAACTATTTTTTAATATTATCTAAATAATGCTCCTTACGATGCATTTTAAATACTCTCTAATGAAATTTGAGATTCAGAGTCTTTATTATTCCACTAAATACATTTGCTATGAAACAATATTCATAAAGGGAAGATACTGCTTACTTTTCATTTTTTGAAAAAAAAAATATCACTCTCATTATTTTTTATCTCAACTTTAAAGATCACGTGTTATAGACTAGTAACACATATCAAATTTCAATTAGCATATATTGGGGAGTGTAACCGCAAAATTTCACATTGATAGCATAAAACCTGCATCGTAAGGAGTATTTTAAGTTTTGGAAAATGTAAAAAAAAAAAAATGGAAACTAAAAAATACATAGGCCTATTAAAATTTAAGTAGTAATGCTGACCATATGTGGGAGAGTATTTAAACTCTTATGTCACGGACTGAAATTTGCTTCTACTATAACAAATGTTACATGAAAATTATCCTAAAGAATGAGAGTTATTAAAAAACAAATAAACAAAAAAATACATTGTTTGCCAATTTTTTAACATTTTCACCATTGGGTTCCCTTAAATTATTGCGGTAGATGATAAATTTACACTTCATTTTTACAACAAACAAATTAATAAATAATCATTACTAAATTAATGAAGCGATGATTCCACTTTAACACATACAATCGCATAAAATTATTTATCTGAGAATACACAGGTAAAGAAAAGAAAGGGGAATGAGAAAACCTTATGAAAATACGAAGATACTAATTTGTACTTGCAACCAAGTTCTCATGTGATTGCAAACACGATAACATAATTCTCTCTCATTCATTTGCTAAGCTCATTAAAAAAATTGGATTTGATTTAATCACATTTTGTATTATCAACTCTCCATAAATTGTTCTGAATAAAGTTGATTATTTACAACTAAAAGTTGCGTTAATCCCGTTTGTATCCTCCTAATGTTTGACATACAAACCTCTAGCTATCTGGACGTGTATTCCAGAATATTGTCATTAACTACAAAACAATGGACTGATTCCCTTGTCAGAGATCGTGCCCTAGGCTTTATCTGAAACTGACTCTTCACATTACATACTCTGACGTTACCAATTTTAGAACTAGACCACACAGTAACAAATTCGTTAAGAGTTTCTATGTGTACACTTTTAAATTAACTAGAATATAATTAACTTTCGTGATAATATGAAATACTGATATTTTTATTAAATTATCATAAGTAATGCCACGAGTGATTTGCAAATTATCGATAAATTCACGACTCACGAAGTGAAGAGTGAATTTATCTAGATAATTTGGAAAACAAGAGTGGCATTTGTTAGGACTATTTAACGAATAAGATTAAGCTGTTTACTCACAAATCATTATTTAACTATAGTAATTTTAAAATATTTATATATTTCATGTAAACGGCGATGTTTGAAAACAAATGAGAAACGATTGGGACGCTTCATTTGCTTCTTTTTTTCATCACTACAACCAGATCATATTGCTTATTGCCAAAGGATCGCAATATTGTAAGAATGCACCCAGTGGAGAAAATTATAACCAACATTATAGGTATTAACAAGTGAATTATGACAAATCAAGAGCTTCAGAACATTTAAATACTACTACTACTTACAGGTATAAATTAATTTATGATGTTCTATGATGTAAATATGTCAATTATATTTTTCTGTAACATTAGTTCCTCGAAAATAATTCGTTTAAGAAAGTGCAAACATTGTTTTTTTTGTGGAATAATAAACTGCTACAAATGTTTTTATGTTATCTCCCACATGCTCTACCTGTTGACATTCATGCACTATATATACAATCTGGTAGCCGTATTTATTTCATGGTCAGTCACTGCAAAATAATGCTATGACCTATTCAGAATGTTAAAAAGGAGGTGCTCTCTTTAATATGATAAACTTTAGTTGATAAATTCGTGTCGAAACACGACTGTAATTCGTTGTAAATAAAAAAAATCATTGAAATGTGATTGGTCATTGACTCCTATTTGGGACATGAGTTAAATAGTCAATGGCAATTTCTAATTGTAAATTACTACTAATGAGTTAATTGTTGATTATAATTCATTACTAATTGCAATTTTACTTATACCTTAAAGTAAAACCAGGCTCGGGCAGAAGAAAATAGAAATACTGTAGTTCGTCTGCTGAAAAGTTATCTGGAAATTATAGATTCTAAGTAATGTTAGGGCTACATAATAAACATAGTTAATTGGCATGTCGCTACAATCCGGAAGTTCGTAGGTACGAGTCCTGATTAAGTCAGGATTCTTAAACTGAGCTAAACCTTCTGGCTGCGTCATGGTCCTGAGATAGACTCAGTCTCTAACGGAAGTAAGTAACGGACATATGTTCTTGGGTAAAGGCGGCTGTCAACAGTCCTTACAACCCGATTGACATATTCTGACGAAAGTCTAAAAAGATGGGAACTTCAAATTGTAACCCCCCAAGAGCCTTTTTAAGTTCTGTTGTGTGATCACTTTATATATTTTTTAATTAAATAAGTACATTATAATACCGTATTAGTATTATTATTGTAATTATTATTATTATTATTATTATTATTATTATTATTATTAATAGTCAAATTATTAATAATAAAGACTCTTAGTTTAAGGTAGGAAAGATAATTACGAGTGTTTGAGAATAAAGTTGTTAGGAAAATTTTAGGGCCAAAAAGAGATGAACACACAGGTGAATGGACAAAACTACATAATAGTGAGCTACATGATATGTATAGGAAGCCAGATATAATAAGAACAGTTAAGTCTCGTAGACTGCGATGGGCAAGACATGAGGTGCAGGGAAGCTTCTGGTAGGAAAACCAGAGAGAAAGCGCCCAGTTGGCAGACCAAGAATGAGGTGGGAGAATAACATTATCCATGATTTGAGGGGCATAGATTATACAGGGATGATTGGAAAACATTCGTTCAGGATAGGAATATATGGAGAGCTTGTGTCCGCGCGGCCCTGAACCTACGGGTTCGATAGAGCAAGTGAGTTATTTAGTTATTAATAATAAAAATTATATTAATGACTTCATGGCTTATGAAACCTGTATGACAGGTCCGGGCGTCGAGATATTCAGTGTGAGCGCGCCTCTCTTTGTGTAAAGTTTTCGATCCCATAATTGCTTACATAAACGGCATGAAGTCTGATCAGAGGGGTACAATGCATTTTACGTCACCAATGTATTTCCAGTACAGAATACGCGTTTTGAAAGACACGGCACTGAACTGGTTTGTATTTTATTTTAGCTGTAGTCCGTCGGCAGTGCTTGTGTGAATGCACCAGAGCGGCGCTGCGCTCTGAGAGTACGTATCCCCCTCCCCTGTTGTAGGGGTATGAAGTCACTTCCTTAGTCAACTGAATCTCTTTCATACTTCTATATCCAGTCCATCCGAATAGTATCTTCCCCTATGTCTAGGCCTTCATAACGGTATTTTTACCTGGATTTCCCAATAAAAATTTTGGAAGCATTTCAACTGTCAGACATTCGAGCTAAATGACTTATATGACCTGTCTACCCAAATTGTGTTAAGATAATGTTACAAAGTATGCAATTTCTTGACGGGTAGTTTTAGTCACAATTTAATCCATTACCGGGATGAATACAATTAAGCTGTTTACTCACAAATCATTATTAAACTAAAATTATTTAAAAATATTTATATATTTAATGTAAACGGCGATATGTGAAAACAAATGAGAAACGATTGGTACGCTTTATTTGCTTATTTTGTTCATCACTGCATCCAGATCATATTATTTATTTCCAAGGGATCGCAATATTTTAAGAATGCACCGGCACGCCGTAGCGTAGTGGTTAAGGCACTGAGCTACAAGCCGGAGGGTCGAGGGTTCAAGTCCCGTTGGGGTCAGGATTTTTAAACTGACCCAAACCCTCTGGCGGCACTATGGCCCTGGGGTCGACTCAGCCTCTAACGGAAATGAGTACCAGACGCTTGTTCCGGGGTAAAGGCGGCCGTCACGCAGGGCTGACAACCCGGCTGACATCAAGTGCCGATTGTCTAGAAAAAGTGGGAGACTTAACCTCCTACTACCCCAAAGGCCTCCTGAGGCCTGTTGTGGGATCAGTTTACCTTTTTACCCTAATGGAGAAATTTATAACCAGGTATTAAATAATATCTGATGTCCAATGATGTAAATATGTCAATTATATTTTTCTGCAACGTCATTTCCTGGAACATAATTCGTTTCAGAAAGTGCAAGCAGTGGTTTCTTTTTGTTGTGGTACAATCAATTGCTACGTATGTTTTATATTATCTCCCGCATGCGCTATCTGCTGACATTCATGCACTATATGCACAATCTGGCAGCCGTAAATCTTAGAGGGTCGGTCACTGCAAAATAATGCTATGACTTATTCAGAATGTTAAAAAGGAGTTCTCTTTAATATGATAAACTTTGTTTGATAAATTCTAGGCGAAACACGACTGCGATTGGTTTTAAATAAAAAATCATTGAAATGTGATTGGTCATTGACTCCCATTTGGGGCTTGAGTTAAATAGTCAATAAAATTAATATTATAGTGAATAGTATTATTATCATCATTGTTATTATTTTAAGCATTATTATTTTTATTAACAATATTAATAGTGTTATTTAACTGTTATTTGTTATTATTAGTGTTATGTTATCATTTATATCATTATAACTATTATTAACTGTTTCAACAAAGTAAGTACTATTATTTACTTTTATTACCGTCATTATTACATTTTATTATTATTATTATTATTATTATTATTATTATTATTATTATTATATTATTATTATTATCATTACCAATATTATAATTAGTAATGTATTATCAATATTAATTTCACCACCATCAACAATATTATTATTGTCATCTGTATAATCGTCATCGTTATCAGTATTAATATCATCAGTATTATTATTATTATTATTATTATTATTATTATTATTATTATTATTATTAGTAATATTATTGTCCGTAATATTAATATTATCAGTATTATTTTTATTTCAGTAATACGGTTATTAAAAATCTGTAGTGTTATATTATAAGTAGATATTATTGTCTGAATCGTTACTTCTTTCAATAATTTTGTCATTATAATAAGTAATGACACGAGTGATTACCAAATTACCGATAAAGTAACGGAACACGAAGTGAGGGAAGTGAATTTATCTAGCAGAATTTGGAAGCGAAAATCAAGAGTGGCATTTGTTAGGACTAATTAACGATTTAAAATTAAGCTGTTTACTCACAAATCATTATTTAACTGTAAGTTATTTCAAAATATTTATATAGTTAATGCAAACGGCGATGTTTGAAAACATAATGAGAAAACGATAGGTACGCTTCTACTGCTATTCTTGTTTATCACTGCAACAAGATAATACTATTTATTGCACAAAAGGAACGCAATATTGTAAGAATGCTCTATAGTGGAGGAAAAATGAAACATCAATCTGTACATTAATTCATTTCTGATGTCGTATGATGTAAAAATATTACAATTATATTTTTCTGGATTATTACATGGGAAAAAAATACATTTTAAGACAGTCAAACAGTGGTTTCTTTTTTTGGTGGTTATAATAAATTGCTACAAATGTTGACATGTATGCACTATATATACAATCTGGTAGCCGTATTTCTTATAGGCTCAGTCACTGCAAATAACGGTCAGACCTGTTCAGAATATTAAAAAAGGAGACTTTGTTTAATATATGGTAATTATAACACTGATAAATATTTCGTGAAACACGACTCTGATTGGTTGTAAAACAGAAATCATTGAAACGTGATTGGTCATTGACTCCCATTTGGGGCATGAGTTAAATAGTCATTATAAATCATATTATTGTCATTATTATTATTTTTATTATTATCACTATTATTTTTTGTATTATTATTATTTTTATTATTATTATTTTCAGTGTTATTATTTTCAGTATTATTATTATCATCATCATCATTGTCAGTATTATTTATTTTATTGTTGTTCTTAGCGTTTTTCTAAATCATTGTTTTCCGAACAAATTAGAAAATGTTATGTTTTATTTTGTAGTATATTTTAAATGTATCCTTTCTCTATTTTAAATATTTTATTGTAAATTTTTCCAGATCCTGTTTGAGTAAGTTTGTTAAAAATAATATTTTTATCAGTTTTATTACTGATAGTAATAATACTGTTAATAATAATATAATGAAACTTACTAAATAATTTAAATTGCCTATTTTATATATATAGTCGTACGTACGCCTTCTGTGCTAAAAGTTTATAATTTTGTATGGCTGTTATACACAAATTATGCCCAATATTTGTATATATTGTAGGCCTATTTCATTTTGAGAAAACTTTCAAATTCCTAAATCTAATGAATAAGAAATCGGATCAAGATATGTACTGAATGATGATAGGCTTACAATTATATATTATATAATAATATTATTGTTATTATTATTGTTATTATTGTTATTACTATTATTATAATTGTTACTATTATTATTATTATTATTATTATTATTATTATTAGTTGTAGTTGTTGTTTTCCGTTAAGAGAGAAGTTTTAAATTCCTAAAATAAAAAACTGAAAGCCCTACCTCTTATTTGTTCGTAATAATAATGATAATAATAATAATAATAATAATAAAAATGATAATACTAATAATGATAATAATAATAATAATAATGATAATAATAATAATAATAATAGCTTACCATTTCATTTCTACACTTCACCGCTGACCAATATATTAATTAAACTCATACCGATACGTTAATATAATTATTATAATTGAATACCGTATAAAAATTTGTATCCCACATTTTAGACAATTTCATTAAAGATGTACGTTTTACTTATCAAGAACTGATCCGCTCACCATTATCATTTTCTGCCATAAGATTTCCGTGTAAATGTGAAAATTTTGATATGAAGGATACAGGGGAGAAAGCAAGGTAAGTCACATTTTCGCCCAAATGTATTTTGAGTTGTCATTAGATTCTCCATTTAGAAGTGTGGTAGTAAAAGGTACAGTTTAGTCATGGGTTTATTTACTGCCAACATTTGGGATACAGGTAAGGAATTATGGATGATTTACAACTAAAAGTACGTTTTTAAAGTTACAAGGAAAAAGTGATTTACCAGGCTCTTTTCCTGTACCCTTCATATTATTATTATATATTTTGTTTAGAATAGCTTGGTTATTACTAAGATATAGCCTGAAGTTTGAGGCGGGGTAATTCCTAGAATTAATTTGGTTATTATTTGGGACCACACAATAAGCTTTTGTTATACAGTAGTTAACGGTAACTCAAAGGTTGGCATGTACATGTACCTAGCGAAGTGAATCTAA
This sequence comes from Diploptera punctata, assembly GCA_030220185.1. Classification (NCBI taxonomy): domain Eukaryota; kingdom Metazoa; phylum Arthropoda; class Insecta; order Blattodea; family Blaberidae; genus Diploptera; species Diploptera punctata. The sequence goes on along the minus strand of JASPKZ010007991.1, from coordinate 84,873 downwards.
TGTTTATTATAAAAGTGTAAATTTGATTGACGTGTTGAAATATGTTCAAATTTGCAGAACAATAAATTTTGTTAAAAGAATACTTGAGTCAATTTAAAACTTCCTTTGAAAATTAATATAAAATGCCAAGAAAATGTTATGGTTAGTTGTTCTCATACGATCAAAGTGTGGTTAGTAACTCGCATACACACACACAGAGTGTGGCTAGTTTATCATATTGCAAGTATACAGATGAGCCTGTTGCTCCCATATTATTACATAAAAGTGTGAATTAGTCTATCGTACGTAAAATATGCTAGGGAAGTCTAGATTTGTTCTAGTAGTCTACGTACATTGTGAATATTGTGTTTCACAAATAGTCAAAATAAGAAAAAAACTCGTTAAAATTACACTTCCTCATCAATTCTATTAAAGATTGCTGTAAATGGCGCAACCACGGTGTGGCTGGGAACAATAGATTAATCGCCGGGTGATAGACATAAATAAATCAGTGACAGTGTGATCGAGAAAACCAGGTGACTGTGACCAACACGACGCCAGATAGCGTGTGGTGAAAGGTGGAGGAACAAGAATTAGATGCAGACGCTGAGCTGCGAGGTACCTGACGCTGAGCTGCGAGGAACCAGACACAGATCGAATCAACTGAATGCAGCGACATCAGTGGACGCGTAAGTCTAAAAAGAAAAACAATATAATTAAGTAGATAAAAACATTTTGTTATGAGTGATAAATAATACAATATAGCCTATATGTTTAAAATCTAGAGATGAAACAAATGTTGTAAGAAAAAATATGTATAATTGGACATTCCATAAAAGTAAATGATACTCAGAAATCATAAGAAGTTGATAAGCCAAAAGTTAAAAGTTAGCAATATGGAAAATATTAATTTAAATAATGAGTTCGCGCAAGGACAGGGCAGTATGGAACCGCCAATTACAACTGATGTAACTATAAATGAGGTTCATTGTGGAAGCTCCATTACGGTAAACCAAGAAAGTAATGAAGATGTCTCGAGTAATGTTAATGAAACTCGAGAATTGCCAATGCAAAATAGTTCGGAGATAAATTTTGAATTTCTGATACAAGTAATACAAACGGCAAATAAGTAATTGAAAGATGAATTAATTGGATCAATTGAGCAAGACAACAAGATAATGAGCGAGAAATTAAACATAGTTGTATACAACATGACCGAGAAATTAGTCACGGTTGATAATGCAGTTCAGAACCTCAATACGACGGTTAATAATTTAAAAGACGAAAACGAAACTGTCCAAGTTGTACTGGCTAATGAGTCTAAGGAACGAACGGATCAAATTGAAAAAAATGCGGGAAGAATTGACAAGCAAAATAAAAAATCAAGAAAATAAAATAAAGTCATTAGAAAATAACCAAAATGATCCGAAATAACGGTAACTAATCATATTGAAGAGACAAAGAGAATCGTGGAGGTAAATAATGAACTGGTACATACAAAATTATCGAGTTTTGGAGACGTAATGGGACAGGTACAAGGTCTAGACAGAAAATTAAATGAGATTGCAGAAAAATACTCACGCAAGGTAAAAATTGAGCCAAAGAACTTGGAATTTTCGTGCTCGGAAAATATAGAGGTTACGAACGAACCAGCCGACTTAACCCCTGAGAATATACGAATGATAAGTCCGGCAGTTCAATCCACTAGTGGTATTGTAGAAAGACGTGTAGGCCTATGTACAAGTCACACGATGCCCCAGTTTCAATCATATCTGTTGGACTTACCATTGCCAAAATATGACCCCAAAGACGATAATAACCCTATACAATTTTTAGAAGAGTTGGATAATTATTTGAAAATTAAAGTGATCCCGACTCACCATTGTATGTATGTAATCCGTAAGTGTCTGGTAAATCATGCGCTTAGTTGGGTAGAAGTGACCCTTACAAGTGACGCAGAGCATGAAACCTTTAAACGCGCGTTCCGCAACAAATATTTTAATGCAGAACGGCAGATGAGAATTCGTAATGAATTGCGCAATGTTATATTTACAGGAGATAACGGGGTTACGTTCTCCGAGTATTTCCTGACGCTAGCGAAAAAGGCGAAACTGTTATCGCTCCCACAGTCCTAGGCTATGTTAATACAGATGACGATAAATCATTACCCAGTATCAATAAAACCAAGCCTAATTGCTTCAAGAATAAGTGACATAAATCATATGCCAGAGTTACTTCAAACTTTAGAATGTATATATGTAAAAAACGGGGGAAAAAATTATAGAGGAACGGAAGTAAATGGTACCGATGGGAAGATATATGGTACATATAGACCCCCTAGTACGAATTTAAAAGTGGACGAAGAGGCAGGTAGCTACGTCAAGAATAATTACAATTCCAGGGAGAATAGGTACGATTCTAGGAACAAGTATCATAAAAGAAATGAAAACAGGAACAATAAACAGAATAGACAAAATGAATACAGACGGCCCAATAATAATGCAAATAGGCAAATAAATATGTGTAGTATAGGCGGGGGTGCTAAAGTACAGCATAGGCCCTTACTAAATAGTAGAATTGAAGATAATAGATATGTGACTCATCGCGACACAGAGTTTAGAAATGATCGGAGAAGTGACCACAGTTACGATAATCATTAAAGCATAATTAATCGTAATTCTCATTATAATTCTCAAGGAACTGGGAGCATGTCGAATAAAAATCATTCAAATGAAAAACGCGGCCAAAACTCGATCTCAGAACCCATATCTAATGTACAGGATAACCCTGGTAAAAGTCACTTGGAGCTATGATCGGTAAACGTAACAGTGTGATGTATTCTATGCAACATTCCAAATTATTATCTAATTGCGTGAGAGGCATTGATCACGGGTCCTATAATGAGTGTACATAATTTATGTGGACTTCAAAGGCCTCTACTTTGTTTATTTATGTTATTTACCATATTACTCACAGCATAATATATGTAGGTCATATTCCACACTTTTAATCAAATATATCCTAATTTAGAATATATTAATTTTTTGTAATCTTGAACAAAGGAATTAGTTATACTATCTAAATAATGTAACTATTTTTTTTACATGACGTCTGCAAAGCCTAGTATTTACATTACTGCTACATGAAAAATTATATGTAATTTAAATTTAAACATGTGTTTAATTATGTTTATTATGTTTCTTTTCGAAGCACATTCTAAAGTACAATAATATGTGAGGTCTGACGAATTACTGGTTTCTGCACTAAAATGTGCAATTTTCAATAGGCCTGTGGAGTCAGAGTGGCGATGTAGCTAGTTATCGACCCATGTTGTCTAATTGTAAGTCGCCATGGCTGTGGCCCAGTGTTGCGGAATGCGCGCTGGTTCGAGTCTCTATGAGAGAAAAAATTTCCCCATGTAATCTCAACCAGAACACGTACTGCAATTTTAAGTAATTCGGACAAAATAATGAGGATCGTAATTCGGTTCAGAATACTAACTACCACGAGGCTCCCATAAGGTTAATTAACTCTTTTCTTTGTCTTGAATGATGATGTCGCAAATAAATATTTAAAGATAGCGGGTAGTGGTTAACAAGCTCGTTCGTGTTTCCCAGATCCACGGGTTCAAACTCGGCTGCAGTCAGTAGATCATTTTCACATGTTAAAAATCCAGGGTATGGCTTCCATCAAAAGGGTAGTAAAGCTATGGGTTCAGTGTCGTGTATATATTGCACGTATTAAAATACTGAATCCTGAAAAAGAGGCCTCAACGCAAAATTGATCGTCTCTTTGATGTCGAGATTTTAATTAGGACGCTAATGATCTTAGCTGTTAAAGAGCGTAATGAAATATAAATATAACCTACCAACCTTTAAGGAGAATGGTAATTAAACAATTAAGTGTTCTAATTCGTCCTTCTCCGTTGACACAGTTTTAATTCCAATGAAGAACAAGGCAGTAAGTAAATAATGACAGCCTCCATGACTACTTGTATATGCACGAGAGTAATCGTCTTATTGGTCTATCTATAATATTTGTTTGAAGTTATAATTAGATTAACTAATATTAAAGATGGTCTTTTGTTTGAAATGTAAGTATTCTACAATTTATACCATGAATGTTTAAGTACGCTTAAGTGACTTCGGCCTCTTCTATATCTCTAATGTTAAAATATTACTTAATAAATAATAGTTTTGAAAAAACTAAAACAATACGCTTTATTAGAAAACCGAACTAAAAAATGAAAAATAATTTTAATTTCCAACGCACTTGGGATAAAATTTAAGTGCTCAACAAAAAAAATCATCTCCAACACATCTAGAATAAAACTAGAGTTATCTACAGAAAAAATGTTTACCATCAAAAGAGTGAGGTGCTCTATATCAATTAATATATTTGATAATAACCAGATATTGGTAAAAGTAAAGTCTCTAAGAAGAAAACGTAAAAACCATAAAAAGTGCCCCACGCTTTTGATGGTAATATTTTTTTTGTAGAAAACTCTAGTTTTATTCTATATGTGTTGGAGATGATTGTTTTGTTGACCACTTTAATTTTATCCCAAGCGTGTTGGAAATTAAAATTATTTTTCATTTTTTAGTTCGGTTTTCTAATAAAGCCTGTTCTTTTAGTTATTTAAAACTATTATTTATTTTTTATTTTTTAGTTTGGTTTTCCAATAAAGCGTGTTGTTTTAGTTTTTTCAAACTATTATTCATTTTTTAAATGTTTAGTTTGATTGTCAAAAACCGGAATCCCATGAAATGTTAATTGCTTAATACTTTTGTAAAAAAAAATCCTCCGAGTAGGATTTGAACCAGCGACCTATGGGTTACTGAAATTATGTACCACTACAGTCCACCTCTCTACCAACTGAGCTCTTACAACTATTGACTAAAAAGTGGATAAGTCCGGAACCTATTATACCGGCTTTTATGTTTTTGATTTTCTGAAGATTCTGGCCAGAATTTTATAAACAAAATATGAAATTGGTGTATTATCATGGCTCCTTTACAAGTATACAAAGTTTCAATTAGATCCAATGTTTTTAAGTGGGTGAAAATCGTGTTCAAAGATTCCGTTACATTGATACAAGTCCGTTACATAGACAGATACAGGCCAAGCTAATATAAAGCGTGTAAAAAGTGGAATTTTTCTCAGAATGTATTTATGATAAAGGTATCAAACTTTCATTGATCATTTATGAAACATTTGGCTTTAACTAAATGCAGGGATATTTTTATTTATGGTCTAATTATTTAAATATTATACATTTTTCTAGCAAAATGCAATCTATCTGTACTTTTTAAAATAATTATTTTTTAAATTTTAAGTCCAATAATAACCACTTACTAAATAAATCCTCATCTCATCTTGTGCAAAGATGTGTTAAATATAACCTAAAAATTTCGATCAAATAAATTCCGTAGATGTTGAGAAAACATGCACTGTAGCATAAAGTATATAATTAACGATATATGAAATTCCTATTCCCCGTAATAAATTGCATGTTAACGTTCATAATAACCCTTGCAAGCCCAATGACTTACATAGTGCATGATACAAAATCTGATTTTTTTCCCAATTGCCAACTTACTACTTACCATTTCACAATAGCGTCATTTTTTCATCATCCAGTTACTTTCTAAAGGTTAGTATTTTCTGTGAAGTGTTTTATTTCCATAGATGAGGAAATGGCATTTGATATAAAAAATCACATAAAATTTTGCAAATTGACGTATGATAAATACATTCCAGAGGACAATTCATCGATTATAATTCATCCGTAATTAAATATTTGATTTATGCAAGTAAAAAATCCCACGTGACACTAACAACATTTTTCCATATAAAACACAACTTATAAAAACAGGGTTAAATAATGTTATGGGCGGCTATTCAATTAATAACTATAAAATATTTTTTTTAACTGATCATGTCCAAAATTTAAAAACCTTCAGATATAATTGATTATAGTATATCTATTAGATGTCTACTCATTTTTTTAATGTGAACATATCCCACTGTGTGTGTGTTTACACCAAATATTAAAAATATTATATATGATGTGTTGCCTTCCGAAAAAGAATGAAGGAACATGTTCAGTTTCGAAAAAGATCCTGGAATTTTCTTTTGATAATACATATGCAAATTATCCTACAACGTGTTGCAAAACTTCTCATATGAATTGAAAGTAAATAGAGAACTCGTCCATATATATGGCAAATATAAGGAATGTCTTAATTAGCATAAAATGGTTAAGGAAGTAGAGGATATGTGATGTTGCGAGGAGGGTGAAATATTTTTCAATGTGTTGAGAGGTAGGTCTAATGAAAATTATATTTAGCAAGCTTTCATATTGCAGTGTGGTGTATACCAGTCAATATTTTGTTTAAATACTTCTATGCTTAGAGATTAAGCACGTAAAACACGTTTATGATATGAATTAATCAGTCAAGCAGAGACCTCAGCTGCCATTACTGGGATAGGCACGTTACACTGGGCAACAAACTTCAATTTTTTTATTCTTTCCCTCGAATGAGAATAGGTGATTATAGGCCTATGTATTTAGCCTATGCTGAATTCAGATCTGCAATCCGAAATTTTGTATCACATACCACTTTTCAAGAAACCATATTGAAATTCTACTTGCAAATCTAAAACGAAGAACAAAGCACATTGAATTTCAGTATTTTGGCATTTCCGTAAATTATTTAATTGTATAAACACAAGGTTTATTAAGAAAGACATGTGTAGAATACATAAATAGCTTTCGGAATAACGTATTCATAAATTTATCATGCAAAAACAAAATGTAGAAAAATGTAATTTTTTCTATTTTACTCACATTCTAAAAAAAATTCGGAAGATTTCCGCTTATGGATAAAATGAGGATTATCCCAAATTAGCTGCCAACAGTAGTCAGTCAACATGCTGTCTGACCATTGCCATCTGTATCTTCTTCCAATGACAGATATGTCTTGCTGAATATGTTATCCGTGTTCATCGCTATCGGCCCAGTAGTTGAGTAGAAAATAAGTTCAGATGGGAATGTAAGAAATATATTTTCGATGACAACCGGTCAGTGCAACCGATGACTTTGCATCGGTTACTGGAACCAGTTAAGGCTGCTGGGCCTCCAAATTCCATAGGTGTTATCAATATGGAGTTCGGCACAGAGTCGAGACACACTTAGCGATATTGATGGTAAGCCGAGGTCGATGAAGATCCGGTATGAGGTGAGGTGTTTCAGCTCTAGAGCAGGACATCGTACACCACACTGCCGGACAAGCAGAGAGTCCGAAATCAGACAGCATGAAATGAGCCACACTACTCTAGCTGTAGCACAGCTCCCATCTCATAGGTCTTGACCCATCCGAGGTAGGGAATAGCACGTCGCTATAACATATATCCTACATTGCGAACAATTGGGTTATAGTGGTTAATGATAACTTGATACATTTATGTTTTTCAAGTGTAGTCGCAATATACGGCATTTGTGCTAGATCACGCAGCTCTGCTATCCTACTGTACAGCGGGGCCGAAAATATTGTGCCGGGGTAGACTCTACTTTCCTTCTAGGCTATTTAGCCGTAAATTAACCAAAATGAATTTATTAAAAATTTTACAAAACACTTTATTTATTTCTTCAATTATCAACAAACCACTGTTCACAGATACAAATCACTAATATTATTCTTTTAATTGTTATCTCAGTGAGAACAATTTTCCACTTACTGATGAATAAATTCGCCACAACGTATCGTCACACTGTTCACCACAAGACTCGCTATCGCAGACCGATGCGGTCTCCTGCCTCCGCTCTTATATAAGCGGGAATAAAGCTCAAAAAACAACTTCGAATAACTTCGAAGCCCAGAAGCCTCTGGCTTCCGATCTTTCTCCAGTGGGAAGGGAGATACTGATAGAACCGTCTGGTAACACACTCCAGACACTTTCTCGGTTGTGCGGGTAATCTAACTCACCATGGGCGATTCGCTCGCGCAACTCAAACGTCGCTTTGCGCGACACATAACACTCTACTGTGTTACTCTAGCTGTAGCACACCACCCATATCATAGGTCTGGACCCATCCGAGGTATGGAACATGTTTCGGTAAACAGCACACCGCTATAGCATATGTCCCATTTTTAGGACCAATTGGGTTAGAGTGGTTTTATGATAACTTGATACATTTATGTTCATCAAGTGTGGTCGTAATATACGGCATTTGTGCTAGACCATGCAGCTCAACGATCCTCTTGTATATCGGGGCCGAAAATATAATTTTGAGATATTAGTATTGTATTATCAGATTTATTTTTATGGCAACCAGCGATGATACTCTAGACTTATAACCTTATAGCAACATTCTGCGGATCACAGCTTGATAGAACGTTAGCTTGTAACCAGGTTTTTACCACACATGTTATTATAATGTTATAAACGATTATCCTCCTTGTTATTCCATCCATCCATAGTAATTCTGCCCGAACGCAGATCTTTCACTGCAATCATAGCATTTTCATGCTATGCTTGCAGCTTTACTAGGGAATTGTAGGTGTGGTAGCTTCAGTTACTTTCCACACCGGTGAAGGATGATGATGATATTGATAAGGATGATGATGATGATGACCATATGATTTCGGGGACCGTTTGGACCTTAAAGTTTTCCTGACATTTGTCTTACAGGTGAGGAAAAACCCCGATAAAAAACCTCACTCATAAAAACTGCCCAGACCGGAGATCGAACCCGGGCCCGCTGCGTGACAAGGCAGCACGCTACCTCGAGACCACAGCGGCGGACCTCCTTGTTATTAAGTACCCAAAATAGTTCAGTTAGACTATTTAACTCATGTCCCAAATGGGAGTCAATGACCAATCACATTTCAATGAATTTTGATTTACAACCAATCACAGTCTTTTTTACCTCGATTTTATCAATTTAATTTTATCGCATTAAAATCAAACTCCTTTTTAACATTCTGAATAGGTGAAACCATTATTTTGAAGTGATTGACTCTCAAAGAAATACGTTGAATATAACAATTCATATATTGAGATGTAAGAATCCGTTCCTCCCAGATTATATATATATTGCATGAATGTAACCTGATTCTGCTTGCGGGATATAATATAAAAATATTTGTAGCAATCGATTATACTACAGAAAAAAATAAACCACTGTTTGCACTTTTTAAAACGTATTATTTCCCAGGTATATACGTTCCAGAAAAATATAATGGACATATTTACATCATAGGACATCAGAAATTAATTAATAACCTGTAATGTTATTTATAAACAGTTTGATGTTTTTCATTTTTCCTCCACTCGGGTGCATTCTTACAATAATGCGATTCTTTGGCAATAAATAATATGATCTGGTTCCAGTGATGAACAAATGAATCACAATAAACGTTTCTCATCTGTTTTCAAACATCGCCGTTTACATTAAATATATGAATATTTTAAAATAACTATGTTTAAATAATGATTTGTAAGTAAACAGCTTAATTTTATTCGTGAAATAGTCCTAACAAATGCCACTCTAGATTTCCAAGTTATCTAGATAAAATCACTCCTCACTTCGTGAATCGTGAATTTATGGATAATTTGTAAATCACTCGTGGCATTACGATAAATATGTGATATGGTATAATTCTTGCATATAGGTCGTGTGTATACTCATTGTAATCGGCATAATTAACGGTAGTTGATGGTGATAAAATTAACTTCATATCTGTGTCAAGCGAAATCTTATCATAATCAAATTTATCGCCAGTAATGATGAAGCAAAATCTATTACTAATAATAAACCCGTCATTTTGTTAGATCTTAAGAAATACCTGACCAAACGGAACCGGGAAGTCTGTAGAAAGTTATTGTTTGACACAAGCCCCGTTTGTTGCGTTCAAAAACACAATGCTTAATTCTTTACTTGAATATAATAGCCCGTGTCACTCAAAACTCGTCATCGGAAAACCCTCACACCTTCAAAAGTTGTTTAAAAGTATAGTTCAAAGGCTATTGCAACCCTAAAGTCACAGATGCTGAGTGACTAAAACTATCACGCGGGAAAACAAGTTTATATCAGGAAAAACTCAAGGGCCTAACTGGGAATAAATTTGTCAACACTGCAAGTAGATACTGAGGAGAAAATACCGTCCGAAACTGATGAAGTTGTGATCTAAAAACTTGTAAACGCACACATTTTGTTACTTCTCTGTGTGCATTTACCAATGATAATTTATCTAAAAAAAATCTAGGCGAAATCTGACGACTATGAGCTAGTGGTAGTGGAATCAGAGTTTTACCTCTTTTTTTTGGAGTAAATATACAGAATATATTCAACTGTCGGAGGGACACAACACATCTCCCACTATCAGGAGAACCTCACGAGTCAACTAAATTTGTAAGTTCAAATTTCTAGTCACGGAGAGGTGACCTTAGAAAGTTTCTGTGGAAGCGAGTAAAGACTTAGACATTTTTTGAATACCCATAAATTAAATTAAGTCGCAAGTCAGTATCTCGATTAAGAACTTTTGCGATGAAACTAACAAGTGGTCGGACAATATCAAATTAACATACCGCGAGGCCAGAACTTTGTGCAAAACGCACGTTGTAGAATGGAGTATTCCATTCACGTGTGATATCTCCGTTAGACTTCTGCCGTCAGTGTATTTATATCAAAAGTGAAACTGAACTTTGAATCGAGAAATAAACTTAACATTTTCTTCGATTGTAATTATAGTTGTTGATTACTACTCTGCCCGTCACAAGCCCTATCGTGATCCATTTGACCAGACCTCAGCGCTCACCGAATTCTAATAACTCTGACTAGTCCGGAGTACCTAAATTCATCAATGATCCTTTAAATTTCATCCGCAATTAAATTTCTCTTTTTAAGCTTGATCCGAGTTGATAACGTTGTCGACCTGGAAAATGAATATAAAAGTGCAATGGCAACGTTCAATTTATGTATAAGGTGTCAAATATGAATTTTAAACGTAAGATTGGAATCCAGATGGATTCTAAGATACTTGAATGAATTCTCAAGATCTAACTGATGAGCTCACAAGGTGAGTAGAAAGGAAAAGAACTGTGGCTTCGGGTGAAAAAGACGGCTTGCATCTTGTTTTTATCTTGAAGTTTATATTCCGTAGGCGTAGCTAGGATTGGACGGAAATGAGGGTGGATTGAACCACACGAATGCTGTATGGTAAGTCTGATACTACAAACATGTGTCAATCATCAGCGAAGGGTGCAATATGGATATAGAGAAAGGATGCAAAGTCAAACACATAAAGTATGTAGAGGAGGGGTTAGGGAACTGCATCCTGTGGAACTCCCGCCAGAAGTGGCCTATAGTCAAATTTATGCCCATCAACAGACGCACGAAATTGCATATTACTGAGGTATTTCATTAAATTACCCGAAGTATTAACTGTGATCAATTTATATAATAGTCCGTTTACCTAAGATGTGTCGAAAGCCATCTGAATATCAAGGAAAACTGCAATATTAGACCACAAGTTTTTATATGCCTGCAGCATGGTCTTAATAATCACTTCGTAGTTTTCGACCAATACCATCTATACTGCTTTTTCAAATTTTCTAGCACGTCTTGTATAAATTCACGATTCTTTTGTACCAATAAAATTGGCTTCTTTCAATTTAGCTTCACTGAATATTGGAAAATTTGATATCAAGTACAGACAACTTATACCGTTTTTGTTTAGAGCCTTATTATATTTTTGATTAAGCCTAACATAATATAAAGGGGTTGCAACAAAATTTTGTTGTTATCAACTAATGGTTGGTGTTTAACAATCTTTTGTCTGATAGCAAAGCATCCCTTATTGGCCACTCTCTTCCTTCATAATGTTTTTGTTTAGCTCGACTGTCCACTCACATAAAAATCAACAAAATTTGGTGAAACCACTCTGCATCTCAGGGAGTAACCCCATGACTTAAAGGGTTTCATATACTTTATTTTCACACATTGTGTAATTAACAACTTTTAAAATAAACTCAAATTCTTGTACATTTATTTCGTTGGAATAAAATGCACATTAGCTATAGGCACAGAAGTGTAAATATTGCCATTGTGTAACAATACATCCTTTAAATATCATATGGAAGAATCAATTAAAATCCGCCATTCTAGGGGGTTGTAACATTGTTTCTCCATAGGCCCTAAGTGTTCCATTAGTTATTCAATATCATTACAGTAGACAAGTTCGTGGTCTGTGAAAAAAAAATCAAAGCGTGTTCACATTTTCCAGTTCTGTAACCGAGAGTTTAACAGTTCCGACTGACTTCTTGTAAATTAAGATCCCTTACTAAATCGTCAAGTTCGCTTTGGGAAATCAAATGAGATTAAATTAATGGTAATTGGAAATCCGAATTTTCAGAATTACATCGTGAGGGTCCATGTTTAATGTCTGGAGGGCAGGATTGTCATTATCTTAGATCCATTCTTTAGATAGGTTAGGAATTTCTAGGGAATTGTCATGTGGTAGAAGTCTCATAGCCGAGGGAAAATTCGGATATACTATGTCATTCTTTGGTTTTAAGAAATTCTCCTTAATTTTGTCATTCTAATGTAACAGTCTGTAACATTATCTCTTCATTCACATCAAAACTCATTGGTCTAGCAGATGACATTGATTTATTAGTGTCATTTAAACATCCCTGAATGTTACGTGCACATCTACCTGGTGCCCATACCTTCCCTTGGTCTCCAACTTTGCATCCAAAATGCAATACATATCCCTTTTAAATTACTGGGCCAAAAGACTTGCGTTAGATTTTTGTCATATGATCACCACAGATATAACTAACAAGATCTCATTTACTCAAGACATGTTAAAATAACACTCGAAGTCCACACACATTTAATCAATAAATTATAGAAAATACAGTTGACTGCACCTTGCGCATCTCTTTAATATAAGCAACATTTAACGAACACATTTCACTACACGGTGCAAAGATAAATGTATATCTGATATTGATTGAGTTTGCATTTTAAAATTTATCTGTGATTGTTGACGATGCCAGTACTGCCACTTGGAACCACTTCCTTATGATATGGTACAAGATAAAATATATTATTTCCATACTACTTTTTCACTCTGCTTCTACAATAAAAGTGAGAGGAGATGAAGAAACAACAATAAAATGAATTATGTAAACATGTTAACAGCTATATCATGAAATCGACTATGTCATCTACATGGCTAATACTTTTAAACACCACCATATAGGCCGGAGATATATTTTTCCCAGTAATAAATTATTTTCACATCCACCTTCAACAACAGTGAAGAGTCAGAGAGTGAGGTGACAGAAATACAAGAAATTGTGTATAGAAATAGCCATCTACGCTCTGTGCTCGGTCACGCCGCTAGAGTATTCATAAATCGGCGGTTATTTCAAAACCGTAAGTAAGAACGTAACCCCAATTTCAATTTTATGAATCAGGGCGTTATAAATATATAATTTTTGTTAGGTGTAAATTCCATTGCTGTCCAGTGAATTATCAACGTGATACGTGATTTGTCGCCACTAATTTAGTGTACAGTTTGTATGTTTTAACTCGACTTCAGTGCAACAGTGCTGACAGACAACAGGTCTATGCTTCGCTAGGCGAGGTTATAATTATATGAAACAATGCACATCAATATAATTCCCAGTAAATAGGTCACGTTGAAATATCATATTAATTCATGGATTAAATATACAAGCCAGTCATTGTTGTCAAGGGCCACCAGAAAGAGAAAAATTGAAATTAAAGTTTTGAAGACTAAAAACCTATCAAATAAACAAATTTATAAATTAAATAAAATAATTACTAAAAATAAGCGTCATTATTTTCGCAGTCGGAGGCGAATTTACATTACTTGCGTATTCTTGATATTCGCCTCCGTCAACGAAAACATTTAATGATTTTGTTTTTTTTCGGTATTTTATAATTCGTTTTAGTACGCTTTTTATTATATAGAAATACGCTTATTTTAGTTAATATTATTTACTAGTGTCATAAGTACGCGTAGGCTTTGAGAAAGGATGACTTAGAGTAAACATAAGTAATTTATTTGCATCTACCATAGGAAAATGTCTTTACATCTGCCATAAATCTGAACTATACTTAATACAAATGAAGGGACAGAGAAAGAACCAGTTAAGTATTTTTTGTCGAAATGGAGTTTGAGGTGTCATTGGATTCATCATAGAAATCACTATAATTTAGAAGTGCGATATAGTAGAAGACAGAATTTAAACATGGATCTATTTACCTCCAAATTTTGGCGTACATGTAACGAATTATTAATGTTGTACAACTGAATGTGCGTTTTCTTTGTTTCAAGGAAAAAGTGAGTTACTTAGTGCTTTAAAAGTTTAATACTAAAAGGCCACTACCAAAATATTCTTAAAATTGTTTTCAATACACAATTGATCCCATTAACTGAAAGACGTGTCATGCGAAATAAACTACGATTTGTCATGGTTCGGCCATACGTATTATAGACGTCAGTACATTCAAGCAAAGTCCAGCCGCTGTCAGTACAAGCAGATCACACAACCATTAGGAAAAGAGTCCTTACAAGTATAATACACATCAGTAACTAAGTCTATCTTTATTTCGTAAAAAAATTACGTAGTTACAAGACTTTAATACTGAAGCGCTCGTTTATTTACATTAGAAATCTGTTCTCATAGTCTGGTTCGAAGACGATATAGTGCATTCGTGTGTAACTCCACATTTAAATCATCCCAGTCTCAATTCCAGGCCATTAGTAAAGAACATATTTTAGTTTGACGAGTCGTAAAGTACGCATGGTGTACCACACAATTACTATTGTGCTAACTCTTGCCTATTAGATCAGGGAATCTTTTCATCATAATCAATAAATATGGAAGTTTGTAATTCAGTAAAGTAAAAAACAATGCATACACCAATTCTGTTTCTAATTAAACTTGAAATACCAACTGCCCGAGCACTGCGACCTCAAAGATCTATTACGCATTCCTAGCATTTTGGTATGAATGGAATTAAAGTATAATCTACCGTGATATATAGTTTGTTATGAGTCTTCCCCTGGTCCTACACATCAAGTATCCTCACTATTACTCGACAACGTTAACTTTCAATGCGGAGAAACTGTGAACTAAATGAATGTGGTAAGGGTGAGTAGCGGTTGGAGGTAGTAAACCCTTATCTCAGGTTGCAGTGACAGTGTTTATTATCCGTCAGTCGTGTATAGTCTCTTGTTAGTGACAATGTAAAGTGCGAGATTTGGACTCTATTTTTTACAATTTTAAGTCTGTCAGACAGTAGTTGCAAATCAATGCTGATTTAATTTCTCTGTACGTAACATTAGCCAGAAACCTGTAGGCATAAAAACTCCGAAGATCTTTCATTAACTTCATCTCCTGTTTCAAGTATGTCTACCACTTAATTTTGCCACTGATTATATCACTTGTCCAGTCATTCGCTTGTACCAAAGGTGGAAGGAGCCACTTTCCCCATCTTCACCACTAGCGCAATTGCTTCCCATCTCCAGCAAAAAAGTTAACGCGCTCGAGTAATAGAAACCCATTCCACTGTGTTTTTTTTTGTACTCATGGCCGTGAGGAGAGATTACTACCCTCCCGTTGGCCCCTATTATGCCCCCAGGTTGTTACTCAGCCTCGGAGTCACGAGGAAGCACATTAGCGTGCTCCCCATTACATTCTACAATTACATATTATCAACACATGTGGTTAGCCAAAACAATTGTTTAGCTAATATGAGATGAGTGTGCTATTATTCGTTAAAGAGACTCTTGACGTCCCAACTCCTTTCAAAAAACGTTAAACTGGAAATATATAAAAACCATTATTCTACCAGTTATATTATATGGATGCGAAACACGGGCTTCTACGTTAAGGGAGGAAAGGATATTATAAGTATTTGAGAATAAAGTTCTTAGGGCAATTTTTGGACCAAAGAGAGATGAACAGACAGGTGAACGGAGAAGACTTACATAACAGTGAACTATATGGTCTTTATAGGAAGCCAGATATAATGAGAAAGGTTAAGTCTCGTAGACTGCGATGGGCTGGATATGTGGCACGAATGGGGAATGAAAGATGTGCATGGAAGCTTTTTTAGGAAAACGAGAGGAAAAACGCCCAGTGGTTAGACCAAGAATGAGGTGGGAGAATAACATTGACTATGATTTGAGGGAGGTAGATTATACAGGGGATGATTGGAAAACATTAGCTCAGTATAGGGTTGTATGGAGAACTTATGTCCGCGCGGCCATGAACTTACGGGTTCGATAGTGCCTGTGAGTTAGTTAGTTAATATGAGATGAGAGGAATGATGGGTATGAAACGAATGAATGAGAAATGAAATTACATGAAGGGGTAAGGGAGTGGAGAATGTTGATGAGACGAAATTCGGAAAACGGAAGAACCCCGAGAAAACCCCGAAATATCCCGGTGTAAGCCTTTCACCAATACTCCTCCGGAACCTCCGTGATTCGAGCCTGGGATCCTAGTATAGGCAGGAGCGTTCACTAGCCATGACTACATACATCAATAATCATGACAAACATCAGGGATATTACGTACGGTACTTGCTTATGTATGGATTTTAACCGCGATTGTTTTGAATATATTATAATAGCTTTCAACAATACGCAACTCGAATTTAGAATGAATTTGATTAATGAGTTTCAGTTGCAATTGAATGCACGTTTAATTGTTACTGGAATTATGAAGTAAAGTTAATCATGACTGAAATTAACTATTTGGATTCTATTGAGCTCTGACGTCACTGCCAATACCCTGGGCAATTGTTAGCTTTAATACTCAGAATATCCAATGAATGTGTGTTTTATATTCGATAGTATTATGATGTGTTTGTTCGCTTCATAGTCATGAAATCTAATTATAATTCGATGACTAATGCCTTGTGTCCCGTATTCTAGATTAAGAGCACGTAAAAAACTTCAAGCCTAAAAATAGAGGCTTCTCGGCAAAGTTTGTCGCTGTTTCACGCCCACATTTATATTGCAATTATAATGACTAACTGTTAAATACCGTCGTTAAACAAATGTGTTATCAGATACAGTATTTTACAGATTTTTTAACCCTTAATCCTCATGTAAGATATAAAACTCCATCGCGTATACCCAGGAAGAAATAAAATGTGAACTACAAATTATAGAATAAAGTATTGTACCTGCAATATTTTATGTCTCAGAAATATTGACTCTGAATAAACAGTCAATTAAAAGAATAGAAGCAGGAGAAATTAAATATTTACGATTTGTGGCAGGATATACTTTAATGCATAAAGAAGGAAGTTAAGATATCCGTAAAGATCTACAAATGCTCAGTTTGATAGATAAAATAGAAGAATATAGGAAAAAATGGTATGAACATGTCTGCAGAATGGATACCAACAGATTGCCTGGGAAAAGTCTGAACTATGAACAAGAGGAGGAAAAAAGAGATCGAGGACGCCCACGAAAGAGATGGACACAGCAGCTATAATACTTGGAGCCGGAATGAACCAAAGGGTTAAATCCTCGAAAGAAGAAGAAGAAGAGACAAATTATAGAGGTACACAGTTTCTGCCTCCCTCTGTTTATGATTAACGTTATGCCAGCATAAATACCGAAGCCTGTACTGGAAAATATTACAAGGTATCGGACAAGTACCCAGGACCGAGATGGAAATTTAACATCCAGCCTAGAATTAAACTATGGCTGCTATGCCACGATGACCAACTACTGAATTTCTATTTGATTTAATTCCATCACTAAAGAGAACGAAACTTACGTTTATAAACAGTAAAACCAACTGTCTCACTTGCCGTAAAAAACTCAAAGGTTAATTGCTGACGTAAGCTTTCCATACACTCCTACCCTGAGGTAATTTTTAAAAAATATTTTCCTGTATAATTCAGCACCCTCAAATAATGGTCAGTATTACTATCCCACCTCATTTTTGACCAACCTACTGACCGATTTCCCTCTGGTCTTCCTACAAGAAGCTTCTATGTCTGTTTTTCCAATTCATGCCACACACGTGCCCTACTTAGCTCTTCTTATTCTTCTTCTTCTTCTTATTATTATTATTATTAGTAGTAGTAGTAGTAGTAGTAGTAGCAGTACTAGTAGTAGTAGTAGTAGTCTTAGTAGTCTTTATTAGACTAAAACTAAGATACATACAATGTTATTTACAAATATGGGTCGCACGGGCTCTAAGCCGTACATGCTGTTGACAGTTCGTTACAATAAGTTAATGTTAGGTAATAATATAAATTAAAACAGAAAAGAAAACACAATATTACAATCAGATAGCAATACAATAACATTATACAGTAATTTGGTTATGTAGAATTTTTAAGAATTATTGAAAAATCCAATTTGCTAACATATTTATTTATCCATGAATGAGTGTTGTTCTTATTTTCCCCGTTTTATCCAGAAATTTACCCACGTTTATCCAATGTTCTGAAATTTACAATTAACTCGTAGCATGCCAATCTTTCACGATTTGAATTTGGAAATCTTTCCGGTAATAACTGACGCCTTCAATATTTTCCTAGTATATGTATCTCGTCTTCAAAGCTCCCGCACATTGGACATATTCGCATATCGTGATCGTCGGTAATTTTTTTAAATTTCCATGCCACTAACCTAAACCAAGCAAGCCCTGATCTCTATTTTGTCCAGTTTCCCATAAATATTAGGCCCTATGTAGCTAACTGAAATTAAGTTTTCCCTATTCGTCTGTGTGTTCGTCTCTCTAGGGCTTAAAAAATTAATTACCAATTTATTCTCAGATACTGATGATTACTTATATTTTATCCTCTCTTAAAGTAAGAGATCACGTTTTTCATCCATGTAGTATAATTAGGAGAAACCCAGTTTTATAATATATTCTTGGTTTTATATTTTTTGAGACAAGTTAGGATAACAAGAATACCTAAAACGAATAAAAAGCAAGCGTTTCCTTATCCTACCAATAAGAATGAAGTGCAAAATTCGTAAGTGAATGAAGCGCAAAATCAAACATAGTCTCAACTCTGGAAATGCGCGTTGTTATACATTAAAAAGGTCTTCTTATCCCAACTCCTTTAATATAAAATTAAATTAAAGTACATTGTATTTAATACTAAAACTAATATTCTTCCAGTCCTAGTATATAGACTCTTCGTATAACTAATCCTTGATCTTGCCATCCTTACCATTTGTAGACCACGTACCACCGCTGTGGTCTCGAGATGGCGTGCTGACGCATCGGTCCCGGGTTCAATTCCCGGTCGGGACAGGCTCCTGGGTGAGGTTTTTTCCGGGGTTTTACCTCACCAGTAAGACAAATGTTAGGAAGCATAGGGCCCAACGTTCCCCGAAAATCATCCGGCCATCATCATCATCCTTCAGCGGTGTGAAAAGCAACGAGAAGTTACCACACCTATAATTCCCTAGTAAAGCTGCAAAGCATAGCATTAAAATGTTATGATTGCAGTGGAAGACCTGCCCTCGGGCAGAATTACTATGGATGGATGGATTGTAAATGTATGATTAAAAAATCTTGTCATTTACCCTTTAAAATTATGTAAGATATTCTATCACTGATAAACTTAAAATCTCGGATAGCGGAGAGGTTCATCCTTCGGACTAAGAAAACCGATCCGAATTGCATCCCCGTAGTGGTATAATACAAAGCTTCTGATTCCTGACTGCAACTCCTTGTTAACTTCCTGTAAAGTGACTATATACAAGGGTGATGTATCTAATTGGCGCGTTAATATTTCTAGAGCCTCAAATTATATAACGTCCTAACATTCTACGTTCCTAGGAACACGTCCCTGTGTTTGAGCCGTTGCCGTGGATTCCCTGAAGTGTAGACCCCAATCGGATAACCGAATCGGGGACTATTTTATCTCGGGTGAATTTTACCCCACTTCAACCAATGTCCGAGTTTCTTGACGGTTGTATTTTTACGATGAAAGAGCGTCACTCATTCGAATAAGGTACCTTTTTCGAACAGCTTATAGCATTCGACCTCTCCGGCATGGATAACCCTTTCAGTAGCATTGCTTCCGGGGTAATTTAACCATGCAAGTGATTCTACCACGACAAGGTAAATATACAATGGGAAGACAAATTGGGACTGGAAGTAAACATCAGTTATCTAAATATATGGTCACACATATAAATGTAGTCCACCGCTGTGGTCTCGAGGTAGCGTGCTGCCTTGTGACGCAGCGGGCCCGGGTTCGGTCCCCGGTCGGGGCAGTTTTTCTGGGTGAGGTTTTTCTCGGGGTTTTCCCTCACCTGTAGGACAAATGTCAGGAAAACTTTAAGGCCCAAACGGTCCGCGAAATAATATGGCCATCATCATCCTTATCATTATCATTTCATCATCATCCTTCACCGGTGTGAAAACCAACGGGAAGCTACCACACCTACAATTCCCTAGTAAAGCTTCAAAGCATAGCATGAAAATGCTATGATTGCAGTGAAAGACCTGCCCTCGGGCAGAATTACTATCGATGGATGGATATAAATATATTATATAATAATAATAATAATAATAATAATAATAATAATAATAATAATAATGATAATTATGATAAAAAATAATAATAATAATATTATTATTATTATTATTATTATTATTATTATTATTATTATTATTATTATTATTATTATTATTATTATTATTATTATTATAGCTGTTCTTTACCTGGCAGAGTTAAGGCCTTAAGACCTTGTCTGCCACTCAACCAGATTTTAAATATACAAAAAAATAGTCTTACATCAAAATTACAATAACCATAAACGGTTACTGTGTTTTGATTTACTCTAGATTTAACGAATTAAATGTATAATATGTTCAAGATATATAAAAAAAGAGAAAACATTGTTAATGACATGGTATAAATGTAAATAAATAAAGAAAAATTAATCAAGAATACCAAATCAAAATTGCTAATAGATTTGAAGTACTGGAATCTTCAGATGACAATGTGGCAAACGAAGAAGAAACTGATATAAATAAAGAATGGGAGGCTATATGAGATACTGTTAAATTGTCAGCATCAGAAAGCATTGGTTATTTAAATAAATAATAGTTTTAAAAATCTAAAAGAACACGCTTTATTAGAAAACTAAAAAATGAAAAATCATTTTAATTTCCAATACGCTTGGGATAAAATAAAGTGGTCAACAAGAAAATAATCTCCAACACATATAGAATAAAACTAGAGTTATCAACAAAAAGAAAATAACTTTACCATCAAAAGCGTGGGGTGCTCTATATCAATTAATATATTTGATAATAAACAGATATTGGTAAAAGTAAGCTCTCTAAGAAGAAAATGTAAAAATCATAAAAAGCACCCCACGCTTTTGATGGTAAAATTATTTTTTTTGATAACTCTAGTTTTATTCTATATGTGTTGGAGATGATTTTTTTGTTGACCACTTTATTTTATCCCAAGCGTATTGGAAATTAAAATTATTTTTCATTTTTTAGTTTTCTAATAAAGCGTGTTCTTTTAGTTTTTTAAAACTATTTATTTTTTATTTTTTAGTTTTAATATTTTACAGAATAAGATAAAAATGTAAATATCTTTAAATTCGATACTATTGTAGTATGAGCTAAAAGTAATACTCTTCTATAAAAAAAACCTCCCAGCCGGATTTGAACCCGCGACGTATGGATTACTGAAATTATACACCACTAAGAGTTCACTGCTCTACCAACTGAGCTCTTACAACGATTGTATAAAAACACGACAAGTCCGCAACATATTATAACAGTTTTGATTTTAATTTCAATTTCGGATAATTCTGGCCAGAATTTTAGAAACAAAATATGAAATTATTGTATTGTCACGGGTCCTCTACACGTATACTAAGTTTCAAGTCGATCCAATGTTCCTAAGTGAGTGAAAATCGCGTTGAAAGATTCCATTACATTGATACAAAAACACTTTTTTTAATTTTCTGATGATTATGGCCAGGATTTTAGAAAATAAATATGAAATTATTGTATTGTCACGGGTCCTCTACAAGTATACAAAGTTTCAAGTCGATCCAATGATTTTAAGTGGGTGAAAAATCGCTTTGAAATATTCCGTTACATAGGTAGGTAGATAGATATATAGATAGATACAGGTGAAGCTAATATAAAGAGTGTAAAAAGAGGCAAAACAAGAAATGGTTTTGATAAGGAATGTGCCGACATTGTAAAGAAAAGTAAGCTAACAAAAATGAAATTGTTACACGAGCTAAATGAGGTAAATTTAGAGCAATTTGGTAGTGTTAGACGGGAAACCACCAAGTTACTAAAGAGTAAAAAGAGAGAATATTTGAGAGAGAAGATTAATGATCTTAAAATGAATGCAAAAAATAGGAACATTAGAGAATTATATCAGGGAATTAGTATAGAGAAGAAAGGGTTTCAGGCTAGAACAAACATAATTCGGAATGAAAATGGGGATATGATTGCAGATTCTAGGAGTATATTAAATAGATGGAAAAGTTATTTTAATCAGCTATTAATTGTACACCTAGAACAGGAAATTGAGAAGGATAAGTTACAGACAGCAGAAATGCTAGTCACAGAGCCAAGTGCATTAGAGGTTGAAATGACAATTGAAAAATTGAAGATATATAAAGCATCAGGTTCAGATGAGATCCCAGCAGAACTGATAAAATCAGGGGGAGAAAAATTGATGGACAAGATACGCTGGTTGCTTAGTATGATTTGGGAAAAATAATCTCTTCCAGATGAATGGAAGGAATCAATTATCGTACCAATTTATAAGAAAGGAGATAAAACTGATTGCAACAACTACAGGGGCATCTCATTACTTTCAACTTCGTACAAAATTCTAACAAATATATTAGTAAGCAGACTTACTCCCTATATTGATGACATTCTAGGAGATCATCAATGTGCATTTAGAAGAAACAGGTCTACAACAGATCAGATTTTTAGTATAAGACAGATTTTAGAAAAGAAGTGGGAATATAATGGTACTGTACATAAGCTATATGTAGACTTCAAAAAAGCATATGATTCAATTAAGAGGGAGAAGTTATATAGTATCCTGCTGGAGTTCGAAATTCCTTAAAAGTTAGTTAGACTTATACGAATGTGTCTTAATGGCTCAAAGAGTAGGGTGCGTGTAGGCAAACAGTTTTCAGACACTTTTGAAATCCAGAATGGGTTGAAGCAAGGAGATGCACTATCTCCTGTACTATTAAATTTTGTACTAGAGCATGCCATTAAATCTTTAGAGAATGAGGAAGGCTTACAACTGAATGGTATTAATAAGCTGTTAGTTTATGCTGATGATGTAGTACTACTGGCCGATAGCGAGGAGATACTAAAGGCCAACACGCACACACTATTGAGTAACACTAAGAAATTAGGACTGGAAGTAAATATCAGTAAAACTAAATATATGGTCACACGTAGAAATTCAGTATATAATGGAAATGGACAGCTAATGACAAATGAGGGAAATTTTGAGGAATTGGCTGAATTCAAATACCTAGGAACAATAATCACAAATAGGAATGAGATGCACAAAGAAATTAAACATAGGCTCAATTCTGGAAATGCATGCTATTTTGCATTGCAGAGACTTTTGATGTCCCAACTCCTTTCAAAAACGTTAAGCTGAAAATATATAAAACAATTATTCTACCAGTTATATTATATGGGTGCGAAACATGGACTCTTACTTTAAGGGAGGAAAGGAGATTACGAGTATTTGAGAATAAAGTTCGTAGAAAAATGTTTGGGCCAAAGAGAGACGAACACAGAGGTGAATGAAGAAGACTAATAACAATGAACTACATGGTCTTTGTAGGAAGCCAGATATAATAATAAGAGTTAAGTCCCGTAGACTGCGATGAGCAGGACATGTTGCGCGTATGGGGAATGAATGACGTGCATGGAAACTTCTTATAGGAAAGCCAGAAGGAAAACGACCAGTTGGTAGACCAAGAATGAGGTGGGAGAACAACATTAACTATGATTTGAGGGAAGTAGATTATACAGGGAATGATTGGAAAGCATTAGCTCAGGATAGCGATGTATGGAGAGCTTATGTCCGCGCGGCCATGAACCTTCGGGTTCGATAGTGCCAGTGAGTAAGTAAGTAAGTAAAGAAAAATTAATTATTAGACAACAGGTAACTGTACAAGCGTGACTTAAATGTGCCAAGTGTGTGGCAACCCCTGATATCTTGAGGAAGGAATATCCAGGAGCAGGCAGAGGCTACTGTGAAGGAAGTAGAATAAGAGGAATTACGGTAATTGAAATGTAGACAGTTATTGACAAATGAGGGAAAATTTGAAAAAAAAAAAAAAAACTGACTGAATTCAAATACCTAGGAACAATAATTACAAACAGGAATTAAGTGTTCCAAGACATTAAACATAAGCTTAATTCTTGAAATGCATTGTAATATGCATTACAGGCACTCTTGTTGTCCTGACTTCTCTAAATAAAACGTAAAACTGTTTTTCTCCTAGTTATATGGATGCGAAGCATGGACTCTTACTCTAAGGGAGGAGCAAAGATTACGAATAGTTGGGAATAAAATTCTTAGCAAAATATTTGGACAAAATAGATACGAACTGACAGACGAGTAGAGAAGATTACATAACAGTGGGTTTCATGATCTTTATGAAAAAACAGGATAAATTTATGAAAAATAAAGTTAATAAATAAATTTAAGTCTCGTATACTGGGCACGGATGTGGCACGAATGGGAAATGAAAGAGGGACATGGAAACTGTAGGAAAACCGAAGGGAACACGTCCAATATGTAGGCCAAGAATGATGTAGGAATATAACATAAAAAATGATTTGAGGGAGGTAAATTATAACAGGAGATGATTGTAAAATAGTAGCTCAGGATAGGATGTATGGAAAGCCTTTGTCCGCGCCATGAACCTATGGGTTCGATAGCGCCAAGCGAGTTAGTTATTGTATATTGATTCGAAACATGGTCTCTTACTTTAAGATAGGATACGAATATTTGAGAATAAAATGCTTACGAAAATGTATGGACCATAAAGAGACGAAGAGAAATCTAAATGGAGAAAACTGATAGTTATTTAGCTGCATTTTCATTATAGGAAACCACATGCAATAAATACAATTAAATCTCGTAGACTACGATGGACAAGGCATGTGGTAAATATGAGGAATGAAATATTGCCATAGAAATTTCTTGAAATCTCCCAGCAGGTAGGCCAAGAATGAAATAGGAGAATTATGTTAACCACGATTTTAGGGAGAAATGTTTGGAAAATATTAGCTGTCGATAAGAATGTATAGAGAGCTAATGTCTGGGCGGCCATGAACCTACGACTTAATTAATGTCAGTGAGTAAGTTAATTGAATATATATATATATATATATATATATATATAGGCCTATATATTTAATCAATAGAACATAAAACTATATGACGCGATATTTTCTGCAAGGAATTTTTTTCTATATTTGAATTTAATTTTTGTAACGTTTTAATACAGTATTTGATGCTAGTCACGTCATTTACTTAATGCTTTTAGGATGTTAGTAATAACTAGAGCTTAAAACAATGTAGTATGTTGGCAATTTTTAAGTAGCCTACGTTGATTCAGAAGAAACGTGGTGTTGTGGGGTTTAGTGCTTGAAGACGTGTGGTCAGTTTAGTAAAATAAATGTTTTCCAGGTCTCATTGTCCCCAAAATCCAAGTATTAAGAGAGCAAGGTTTGAAAACAGGGAAGAATGTTAACGAACATTGCTAACATAACGTATAGGACTTGAATACGCCAAGCTTCCAAAAGTCATTAGCGGTCTCCAACTCTTTACCGCTATCGCATAAGCTAGTCATCTGTCTGCGTCCTAAGCGAAGTTGATCAAGTTCCTAGTATCACAACCTCATCTCCTTCGAGTACATTTAACGCTAATCCACAACTCAATGTTTCTTTTTGTGGCTTTTATAAGAGGTTATTTTCCTCTCAGATTTTGAAACCAAGTTCCTTTAACACTACCTTAATTCTTCCATACAATACCCCACAATTCTGTTAATATATTTGGAATTTCAGCGGGATGGAAGTTATCATTGGACTGCCTATTGTAACATACGTAAGTTGCTGTAAAGCCACAACGTAATTAAACTTAAGAGTATATTATGCCGTCTCAGTGGACGTGAGGGTGTCCCGACCGGGATTTAAGGTTAGAATCCTTATGGTTGGACCACACTGGGAATTTTCTGGTTTTTCTCTGGATTCTGCCGTTTCCCAAGTTTCTTCTCACCAACATTCTCTTCCTCCTTCCCACCCATTCATTAATTTC
Organism: Diploptera punctata; assembly: GCA_030220185.1. NCBI lineage: Eukaryota > Metazoa > Arthropoda > Insecta > Blattodea > Blaberidae > Diploptera > Diploptera punctata. Next base: position 58,502 of record JASPKZ010007991.1, on the reverse strand, counting down.
ATATCACACTTCACCTCATCTCACGTTACGTAATATAGTTTTATTAGCAATGCAGAGGTAATGGAAATATGTGGTTACGGGATCTAGTGGAGTCTTACCAGGATCCAGCCTCATGACTCCGAGGTTGAACAATAAACTAATATGGTCAGAAGGAGTCCCTCCTCGCGGCCACTGTCCCAACCCAAAAATGGTGGTATGGGTCAAGAGGGTAGAACCAGGTGTTCGGATCTAGGAGATGACCTGAAACTTACATAACACCATAGAGTAAATTTTAATTCCACTCACCTCCATGATAGATATTTCAGGTCACGGTGAACTGGGCAGTCTATCTTACTAGTGTGAATAAAGAACTAAAGTACATCATACATAGAGCGATCACGAGCAGTGTGCCAGAGAATCAAATTCGTCTAAACTTGAGCTGCTTACATATTACCTAATCTATGTTATTTAGTCCACAAGTATGAATGACGATAGACAAAAAGGCATACATTGTCGTACACCGAAGTGTCAGTTTATATATAAGTTTAGGTTTATACAAATACTGGTCAGTGCTCGTCCGGTTTTTTTTTTTCGCCAGGAACTCAATATAATTACAAAGCGAAATGCATACTACAGCAAATTAGATACCGTATATAGTTGAAATATCCCAGAAAGCATAAATATAAATTACTTTTACTGATGTACAAATCATATTAATATTACCAGGATACAATATTATGTGTCTAATACGTTAAGAATTAATTTGGTAGATGGATGACCCATAATTTAACAAACAAAGAAAGCATTAAATTATGTCACCCGTGCAATGATCTGGAAAACTGGCAACCTATTATATAATTTTGTAGTGAGACATAGCAACTTAGATGACAGTTGTTCCCGGAGAGAATTACCAGGTCGGATCGTGGGAGATTGGTGTGTTGGGGTCTATTTAGGACGTGTCCAGAGAGAAGTGAAAACATTAAAATTTTGAGCACAGTAATGAAATTGAGGGAAGCAAAATTTGAGATCAAAGAGGGAATAGTAATAATAATAATATTAATAATAATAATAATAATAATAATAATAATAATAATATATTTATATTACCTGGCAGAGTTAAGGCCTTAATTTCTTGTCTACCACTCAACCAGGTGGTTAGAAAAAAGTACAAAATTATTGTTACATCTAAATTACAATGAACAAAATTATTACACAGTGTATCCACAATACAATTCTTATTTACAATGAATCTCTATTTACTCTAGATTTAACAAATGAAACATAAAATGTACAAAATATGAAAATGAGTACAAAAATGCTACTAAAAAGATGAAATAAATGTAGTTATGGAGAATAGTTAATTATTAATAACAAATAGCTTCATAAGCCTGACCTAAAATGTCAAGTGTGCGGTAACCCTGATATCGTGATGGAGGGATTTCCATGAGCGGGCAAAACCTACTGTGAAAGAAGTAAGGTAAGAGGAAGTGGTGTTGAGAGGGATTGTTATATTGTGACCTAGTGTTAATATTGTGGTAAGAAGATAACTTCTCAATTCTGGACGCCATGTAATTAGGAGTGTAGGAATTCAGAAGTTTGAAAAGAAGCTTAAGAGAGTGCAAAATAGGTCTATCACTAAGACGGAACCAAGAGAAATGTTCGGAATATGATCATAACAACAGATGTTAAAAATGAAACGAACGCAAGCACTATGAACAGGCTGCATACTCTGTGACAAATCGCAGTTTATGTTATTATAGCCTATGTAACGTCACAATAGTCAAAGTGTGGCAAAATAAGATACTGCACACGGGTTTGTTTTAATGAAACTGGGAGAATTTTTAAACGTCTAATATAATGTAAGATGAAGAAAGTCTTTTTACATAGGTGTTTCACTTGTGTTTGCTATATTAAATTTGCATCCAGATATAGTCCAAGATCTTTCATTGAAGAAGAATAAAGGATAGTTTTATTATTCATAGAAATGTTTGGAAGTATAGGTATATCAATGGTTGTCAGCAGTATTTCTTTTTGTCCCATTATAATGACTTCTGAATTGTTAGAATTCAGATTTGGACCGAAACTTGAAGACCACTAAACTCAGACATGTGATCGTCATTCATTTTCGTAGAGCTGTTTTAGAGGGAATCTGGAGGTCAATGTAGGTAAATTTGGAGATCGTTATCCTAGAGTTGATAACGGCAGTGCTTTGGTATAGTTAAGTCATTGATATAGATTGATGAATGAAGCCGATAACACTGCACTGGGTTACTCCCGCCTGAACGTTGCGCCAAGAGAAGGATCCATAGTTTAATTAAATGAATTTTTGGCATCCGTAGGTATGAATCGAACCAGGATACAGCGCTGAAAGACAGGTTTTGGAGTTCGAGCTTTATCATAAGTAATGCGTAGTCTACACTGTAAAAAACTTCTGCTGAAGACAAGCAAGGTTTAAAAAGTCAACACGTCTATCATAACGTAGCGAATATCTTCAATAACTTTTAACAAAGCTATGGTTGTGCTACGACCAGACCCGTAGCCGGTTTGATAAGGATATAGTAGGTGATTTGTTTTAAGATATTTAGTCATTTGCTTATGTACAGTATGTTCCAAGGCTTTTGATAATGTTGGAAGGATGCTAATCGGTCGGAAATAATTACAGCTAGTAGGTATATATATATATATTTTAGGTATAGATCGAATCCTACACTGTTTCCATTTAATACGTAAGTTATAAGGGAAGTGTTAAAATATGTCATTGTGGCTAGTACGATGTCTGTGATTTTATTTAGCGTTAACATTTCTGATATCATCGATGCCATGAGTATTTGGGTTTAATTCGCTTGAGTTCTTATTTGACGTCTATAGGCGAGACGTATCTTCCTGCAGAAGGGAATGGATGTAAGTCTTTAAGAATGTATATTTTATTCTTGTTGCTTGTACGTGTCAATGCAATTGAGGTAAAATGTTCATTTAAAACACCTAATGAAATATTTGTAGAGATAGTTTGGGGATTAAATTGCCCAAGTCTCGTTGCACGGAGATTCTTGTTGCTTGTACGTGTCAATGCTATTCAGGTAAGATCTTCATTTAAAACACCTAATGAAATATCTGTAGAGATAGTTTGGGGATTCAATTGTCCAAGTCTCGTTGCAGTGAGATTTCGCAAAGTGTTCCTCGCACTTACCTCAAGTCTGATTATATTGTGGACTTGCCGTAGTTTGGCATTGCGTATATTTTGTGTATTTGTGCTTCTAAGTTGCTTGTATAGTTGCCAGTACTCATAACATTTGTGTTGTCTGTATGTACGGTATGCTTTGTCTGGTTTTGACATAAGTTCACGTAATGAGTAATTGATTCAGAGAGCAGAGGGCCGAGTACATCGTCGAGTTTTTATTGGTGCATGTTTGCGCTATTGCTGCAGTATCAGTGTATTAAATGTCTCTACTTTTTCATCAACTGAACGAAAATTCCGTGTACAAAGGCAGTTCCAAAAGCGTCTGATTTTAGCTTAGCCTCCTCCATATTTTTATAATTTCTATGCGTAATGAATAGAGAGCGCCTTTTAGGACTCTGAAGTCAGTATTCTACGAAATTAATATCATACCGGGAGAAGGAAGTTGTCCATATGTCAGCACGTTCTGTGGATGTGTAGTCGAGGAACCGTCAGGTTATTAAAGAGTAAAAAGAGGGGTTATTTGAGAAATAAGATAAATTATCTTAAAATGAATGGAAAAATAGTAACATCAGAGAATTATATCAGGGAATTAGGGTTTCAGTTTAGAACAAACATAATTAGAGATGAAAATTGGAATATGATTGCAGATCCCAGTAGTATATTAAATATATGGAAGAGTTACTTTAACCATCTATTAAATATGCATACAGAAGAGAATGTTGAAGAGGATAATTTACAGACATCGGAAATGCTAGACACAGAACCATATGCATTAGAGGTTGAAACGGCGATTGAAAAATTGAAGATGTATAAAGCATCAGATTCAATTGGGATCCCAACCGAACAGATAAAATCAGGGGGAGAAAAATTAATGAACAATATACGTCGGATGATCAGTATGATTTGGAATAAAGAAGCTCTTCCTAATGAATGGAAAGAAACGATTATCGTACCAATCTATATAAAAAGTAGTTAAAATTGATTGCAGCAAATACATAGAGCATCTCATTACTTTTCACTTCTTACAAAATTCTAACAAATATATTAGTAAGCAGACTTTCTCCCTATATTGATGACATTCTAGATCATCAATCTAGATTTAAAAGAAATAGGTCCACAACAGAACAGATTTTAGTATAAGACAGATTTTAGAAAATAAATGGAAATATAATGACAGTATACATCAACTATATGTAGATTTAAAAAAGGCATACAAATCAATTAATAGGGAAAAGTTATAAAATACTCATCCGTAATTCGGAATTCCTAAATATTAGACTTATACGAATGTGTCCAAATAACACAAAGAGAATGGTGCCTGCAGGCAAACAGTTTTCGGATACTTCAGAAATTCACATGGGTTAAAGCAAACGGTGTACTATATCATTTACTATTCAATTCTGTACTAGTGAATGACATCAAATCTATAGAGGATGAAGAATGCCTACGACTCAATGGTGTTAATAAGCTGTCAGTTTATTCTGATGATTTAGTATTATCTGGCGATAGCGAGGAGATATTGAGGGACAACACGCACACTATTTAGAGTAACACTAATAAATTGGGACTGGAAGTAAACATCAGTACAACTATTAGTCCATACATAGAAATACATCATATAATCTAAATTTACAGATAATGAGAGATTAGGGATATTTTGAACAAGAGGCTGAAATCAAGTATTAGGAACAATAATTAAAAATACGTATGAGGTACATAAAGAAATTAAACATAAGTTGAACTCTCTAAATGCATACTATTATGCATTACGTGGACTTTTGTCGTTCCAACTCCTTTCAATGAACATTAAACTGAAATATGTATTGCCTATAATTCTCCCAGTTATATTATATGGATGCGGAACATGGACTCTTAATTTAAGAAAGGAAAGGAGAATAAAGTTCTTAGGATTTTTTGTTGGAACAAAGAGAGGTGACCAGACAGGCGAATCGAGGAAACTTCATAACAGTGAGCTATATGGTCTTTACAGGTAGCTGTATGTAATAATCTCAATTAAGTCTCATAGACTGCTATGGGCAGGATATGTGACACGAATGGGGAATGAAAGAGGTGCATGGAAGCTTATTGTAGGAAAACCAGAGAGCAAACGCCCAGTTGGTAGTCCAAAAATGAGGTGGGATAATAGTATTAATCATCATTTTAAGGCAGTAGATTATACAGGGAATGATTGGAAAACATTAGCTCAGGATAGAGATGCATGGAGAGCTAATGTCCGGGCGACCATGAACCTACAGCCAGTGTGTTAGTTAGTTGGTAAGTCATATTGTGTGTCAGTTACAGCAGTGTGATACTGTGTGTGGGAGAGAGAGGAACAATGGTCATAATGTTGCTTTGGAACATATTATTAAGTTGTATGGCTGGTGAGTCAGTCTGAAGAAGATTTGTATTAAAATTTCTTGAGACGAAAACATTTTCATAATGAGGCAATGAAGCGTTCATCGGAGAGATGCCCGATTTTAGGGGGTTTGTATACAATAAATAAGAGACACATTTTTATACTAACTTGAATTTCAACGAAAAGGAACTCGGTTTGGGCAGAATAATACAGAAGGGGACTGGAGGACAAATCTAGGATGGAGTTCATTAAAAATATCGGTACAAACGCCTCTACGTGTCTTAATGTATGTGGGAAAGAGAGGAACAATGGTCATATTGATTCTTTGGAACATATTATCAAGTTGTATGGCTTGTGAGCCAGTCTAAAGAAGATTTGTATTAAAATTTCTTGCGACGAAAACATTTTCATAATGAGTCGATAAAGCGTTCATCGGAGAGATACCCGATTTTAGAGGGTTTTTATACAATAAATAAGAGACACTTTTTTATACTAACTTGAATTTCAACGAAAAGGAACTAGGTTTGGGCAGAATATACAAAAGGGGACTGGAGGACAAATCTAGGATGGAGTTCATAAAAAATATCGGTACAAACGCCTCCACGTGTCTTAAGAATCACGAGTATCTAACATAATCTGTTCCATAGACATTAAGCATAAATTCTTTCTATCAAACAAAGCATTTATCTTAACCTGAATTGTTAGTTTAGATACAGTATTCCCAAACTTAACATTTTTACAGGGTAGTCTATATTTGAACTCAATTTTTCTAAGCCATTGTTCAGTTTTTTTAAATTTTTAGGTAGCTTATTTTATATCTATTATATAAAATTATTTATAATTTAATGTCTTATATCGCAATTATTAGATTCGGTTCGTCACATCGTATGCACCGTATTTCGACAATGGGGTGTACACCCGTTCGTCGAAATTTACGAATAATTGTGCCAGTGTTGAAATTTGTTTTTCTGGGAGAAGATCCATGAATGAGAATACCATGCATTTAGATGAAGATATAAAAGTTTGAAGAACTAGAGTACAATTTATTATTTTTAATATTGTTACGCGTTGTATAGTAACGTTAAAATTACGCGGTCAAGGCGAGAATATTGGTCTCGCATTGGTCAGAACAGATTTTCCGAGTCGCCAATCGCGAGTCCAAAGGCCCGCGAAAATCGGCCGAAGTGTCGTAGATGTTGTTCCAGACGTCTCTACCAACATCTCCCTCCCCTTTCGGGAAAGATCGGTGGCTAGAAACGTCGATATTTGAAAGTACGCCGACCTTACATCTAGAAATTCCTCGCCGCCTACATATTTGAGGTAAGGACAGATAACAGTTAGTGTTGTGATGGACGGCAAGACGTTAATTTTACTAGAAGTTGTGGTGAACGAATTTATCAGTGACTGAAATAATTGTGACTGAGATAAACATTGAAAGAATATTAATTGCGAGTGAAAATTTCAATGAAAAATTTACTGACAATTTATAGAAAGAAATAAAGTGTTAAGTGATATTTTAAACTACGCCTGTTTGTTCATTTACGCTGCAATAACGTATAGGAGTTTTCTGGTCATCTGTGACAATATATCCAGTCTTTCTTCTCTTAGTAGTGTTCAGAGTTAGGAAAGTTATATGCCACAGAAGTTGAGAGGATAATTTTTTTATAACATTAAACCGTGTCCCATTCAAACCTCCCACATTTTAATTAATCATAACTCTCAAAGTGTGCGGAAATATTAAATGAGGTTGGAATTAAAAGAAAGAGAAACTCAAAGAATTTTCGTTTTCATTGTTGCAGTTAATTCATCTGTCGCATATTGGACAATAATGACATGAAACAAAATGGCGACTCCTCAGCAACGAGCATAAACTGTTTTCTAGTATGCAGAGATGAAGTCAATAATTACACTGCAAAGAAATTATCGGAGAAAATATGGAGGGAATGCATCTAGTGGGAAGACAATTAAGGCGTGGCTTGAGAAGTTTCTGGCGACTGGAAGCTGTACAAAACAATCAGGAGGTGCTCGTACACGTGTTTCAGAAGAAAACATTCAAGAAATTAGAGCAGGATTTCAGAGAAGTCCACAAGAATCAATTCGCCAAGCTTCCCGACTGTTCAATGTGCCGAGGTCAACTGTGCATCGAGTGCTTCTTAAGCGGCTTCGTTAGTACCGCTACAAGGTGCAAATTGTTCAACAAATTAAGCTAGATGACAGGCCACGACGACAGGCATTCGCTATTAAAATGCTGGATCATATTGACAAGGACCCTCAATATTTTGGAAGCTTATTTGTTTTGTGACGAGGCACCGTTCCATGTATCAGGTTGTGTTAATCGTCAAAATGTAAGGATCTGGGGTATGCAAAATCCACGCGTCTACCGTGAACACGTCCGGGATAGCTCAAAAGTAAACGTGTGGTGCGGCCTGATGAAGAACAGGATTATAGGTCCTTTTTTCTTCCATGAGAAATCAGTAACTGGCCCGGTATACCAAGACATGTTGGAACAGTTCTTGTACCCCCAAGTAGCTGATCTGGAACCCCAAGTAGGCTAATCTTTCAGCAAGATGGAGCCCCACCACACTGGAGCCTGGATGCTCGGAATTCACTCAAAGAATTCTTCCCAGATAGTTGGATTGGACGCGGCGGACCAACTTGCTAGCCACCACGTTCGCCAGACATCACTCCTCTGGACATCGTCCTCTGGGGGTATGTAAAAGACCGTGTGTTTGCGACTCCAGTACAAGATATTCATTATTTACGAACATGTATCCTTGACATAATAGCAACAGTACCAATGAACATGTTGAACAGAACGTGGCACGAAATCGAATACAGACTTGATATTGTTCGTGCTACTAATGGTACACCTATAGACATGTTTTAGTGTGTGCAAATGTGTGGCAATGAAATTTCTTTGTGTTTCTGTTTTGTTGAATACCGGCCTCATTTCATAATTCTGCATAATTTGTCAGTTATGATTAATTAAAATGTGGGAAGTTTTAATGGGACATTCTGTATATTTATTTTATAAACCTTGTATAGATGTATGGAAAGGAAAATGAGGTTATCTTTATTTCTATATTTCCTAAAATCCCTAACTCCAACTCTGAATGTCATATATTATATTAAAACAAGTAAGTTGTAGTACAATTAAAATATAGAATAATGCATGTATGTGCAATGTTAAGATCTTTAGTTAAGATTACTTACTCCGTATTTAATATAAGAGAAATAATTTACATTATATTTACAAATATATAAGTATCAGTCATGATATTTATATCTTTGCTAATATTGTTTCTTTTATTATGAGAGAAAGGTAGATGGATTACATTTTTTAGAAATATGTTCTAACTTTATAATGTCAAAGCATTAACTGATTCAACAAATTTATTATAATTCTATTCCCTATTTGGAATAATGTACAAGTCCCGAAAATGACTGTGTCTGAACATGATTTATAATTTATTTCTTTAAAGTTATTATTTACTTTTATAAAATAATTGTATTTAATTATGTCAAAGTAATTACTGCAAATAATTTTTTGTGTTATTAATATAGTTCATGAAAGTATGATTATATGTCGATCTTACTTACATGGTTCATACCTTTTCTAATCCCTCCGTACCAATAACCTTTTCAATCCTAATACCTTCATCTTTTATCATTTTACACGCTTTATATTAGCTTGACCTGTATCTATCTATCTATCAATCTATCTATCTATCTATCTATCTATCTATCTATCTATCTATCTATCTATCTATCTATCTATCTATCTATCTATCTATCTATCTATCTATCTATCTATCTATCTATCTATCTGTCATCTATCTATCTATCTATCTATCTATCTATCTATCTATCTATCTATCTATCTATCTATCTATCTATCTATCTATCAATGTAACGGAATCTTTCAACGCAATTTTCACCCACTTAGAAACATTGGATCGACTTGAAACTTTGTATACTTGTAGAGGACCCGTGACAATACAATAATTTCATATTTATTTTCTAAAATCCTGGCCATAATCATCAGAAAATCAAAAAAAGTGTTTTTGTATCAATGTAACGGAATCTTTCAACGCAATTTTCACCCACTTAGAAACATTGGATCGACTTGAAACTTTGTATACTTGTAGAGGACCCGTGACAATACAATAATTTTCATATTTATTTTCTAAAATCCTGGTCATAATCATCAGAAAATCTAAAAAAAGTGTTTTTGTATCAATGTAACGGAATCTTTCAACGCGATTTTCACCCACTTAGAAACATTGGATCGACTTGAAACTATGTATACGTGTAGAGGACCCGTGACAATACAATAATTTCATATTTTGTTTCTAAAATCCTGGCCAGAATCATCCGAAAATAAAAAAAAAATGAAAACTGGTATAATAGGTTGCGGACTTGTCGAGTTTTTTAGTCAATCGTTGTAAGAGCTCAGTTGGTAGAGCAGTGAACATCTTAGTGGTATATAATTTCAGTAATCCATACGTCGCTGGTTCAAATCCGGCTGGGAGGGGTTTATTTATAGAAGAGTATTACTTTTAGCTCATACTACAATAGTATCGAATTTAAAGATATTTACATTTTTATCTTATTCTGTAAAATATTAAAACTAAAAAATAAAATATAAATAATAGTTTTAAAAAACTAAAAGAACACGCTTTATTAGAAAACTAAAAAATGAAAAATAATTTTAATTTCCAATACGCTTGGGATAAAATAAAGTGGTCAACAAAAAAATCATCTCCAACACATACAGAATAAAATTAGAGTTATCAAGAAAAAGAAAATAATTTTACCATCAAAAGAGTGGGGTGCTTTTTATGATTTTTACATTTTCTTCTTAGAGAGCTTACTTTTACCAATATCTGGTTATTATCAAATATATTAATTGATATATAGCACCCCACGCTTTTGATGGTAAAATTATGTTCTTTTTGTTGATAACTCTAATTTTATTCTACATGTATTGGAGATGATTTTTTTGTTGACCACTTTATTTTATCCCAAGCGTATTGGAAATTAAAATGATTTTTCATTTTTTAGTTTTCTAATAAAGCATGTTCTTTTAGTTTTTTAAAACTATTATTTATTTTGTCTCCTTTTGACTTTGTCACATGCCTCTTACAATATATGTCTTATAGACATCAAATATTAGTTATTTGTATCAAACAAAACATTTATCATTAACCTGAATTTTTAGAATAATCCCAGACTCACATGTCTATTTCATCACATATGCATTCATGTTACTAGTTTGTTATCAAATGGTATTCGGTTATATATTTGATTTATCTTTAAATAATATTCTCTCAATGCTTGAGTCTTTGTGTTCATAATATAACTTTTCGAAACTATTATTTGAAATTATTCGGAATTTTAGGTAATTTAATATTATTTATGTATCACTGGAAGCCCTTGTATGTTAAATAATAGTATGTGTGTGATCGAGAGATTAAAAATCCTCTCAAGAAAATTTGTGTCCCAGTAAGTTTCGGGAGGCGTGTGACAAAGGAAGAGCTTGAACTATGAAAAATATTGAAAAAGGATAATGATAAAATAATACTAGATGAATTTAATTTAATGCACTGAACTCGCACTCGCGATGCCCAGCCTTTACCGGTGGATTCTTTGAGGAGTTTTCATAGATAGGTAGTATTTAATTCCATGAGGATCTTTAAATTTTACTGTCACCAACGTCGCAATTTAAATCTGGTTGTGAAAGGACCAACTCATTTTGAGCAGAGGTCACTTATTTTACGCTTCAGGTTATTTCACATGCCGTAAATTTACTTCCCATCCGAGGAAAGCCATACTCAGGATTTTTACGCTATAAGAAAATCCATTAACACCAGTCAGATTTGAATCTGCGAATCTTCGGTTTCCATGGTCCTGTGAAGTGAATACCGAATTATAATTTCCATTCCACACAATCGTGACTGTTTTTTCCCTCCTATACTAATTGATTTAATGAAAACTTCTGGTGTTAAGGTTGCGATGGGTGAAATTTTTGACATTTTCGGTTAAATTTAGCATTTTTTGTTTTTTTTACTAAAAATAATTTTTTCTTGTAAGCCCATGTTTTCCCTTAACAGAGATTTAGGCGCTCTCTCTTTACAGGGAAGAATTTGAACCATACTAATTTAGTTATACTTGTTTTGGTATAGATGTCATTTGAGTGGTCCGTGGTCAGCGTTCCGCCTCATACTGACATCTAGGAAAACAAGGTAGTACTAGGACGGGAAAATTCGGCAAGTTTTGCTTAGAGGCCTTTTCATACAGGCTTATGGACCTTTTACGAGCCTTAAAATCTTCAGACTCGGGACCCACGGCTTGAAGTCCCTCCCGGAGGACTTGCTCCTTGGATTTTTCCATCCAAAAAAATCCATCGAACCCGACCGGGTTTGAACCCGCGACTCTCGGTACCAGTGGCAAGGAGCATAACCACTAGTCCACCGCGGCCTAATTACGTACCTTAATGTATAAGTTGGCGAGGTTTCAGTGTCCTATGGCGCTTGTAAGTCTCCCTAATGACCGTAGGAGTGCATGTATGCTATATTCTAATTTTACTGCAAGCAAACTTTCAAATTGGCGTTTCCACACTTTAATTTTCATTGCATTTCAATACATTCAAATGAACATAGCATTGACAAATTTAATGATAGAAGCACGAAATTTTAACTGCATGTCCCACACACCAGGGCTAATAATTCTATGTATGGAGTTTGAAACAAAGTTAATAGTTTTTATATAAAAAATAACAAGTGTAGTAATTTAAAAAAAATGTCATATGCAGAGGATACATATTCTTTCTTCCTTTATTACAACGATATAGAAACGTTAATGCACAGTGTTGTTCTAAATAAATCAGTGGTCGTGTAGAAAAAAATTCAAAAAAATTACTAAAAAATTATGGGACTTATTAAAAATGTTAGTATGCAAATTTTTAAATGGATTTCCTTCAATAACTCAAAAACCTTCAAGTCTAGAAGGATGAAACTTTAATATGAATGTGTGTACAAAAAAGGATGTAGCTTAGAAAATGTCGAAAATAGAAATTTCACCCATCACCCACCTTAAGAGAGAAAGTGGTAAGCATTAGAACAAGCAAAAAAAATCGTATAAACATGGATATCAATGGACTGACAGGGAGGAATGGCGTTTGGTTTCCAGAAGAGGGCGCGCGGCAGATATCACGATACCGGATGATGATGATGAAACATGGGAACTAAAATCAATATTTTCTGAGATACAAGAAAACCGTATTTAGTATCAATATGAATTTAAATTATAAAAGAACGCCATGTCATGAAAGGCTGTAGAAATGGCACATGAATGATCAAGCATCAACCAATTTTCATCAGAGTCAGCCGAAAATGGATATTTAATTGGTGACGGATTGGTTGTTGATGACCCGTACATTGACCTGCTTGTTCGTCTGAATTTAACCCTTCTATTGTTTATTACATGAACGTTTAAAGAGCATGGTGGACGCAACTCCTATCATGATGATATCATACCTGTGAGTAGATCCGACAAGAAACAGGGTTATTTAAACATTCATGATTTGGCAAAATGTTGAAATGTAAATAGTGGAGGTCATATTAGTCAATTGCTATAATGAAGACTGGGGAGAACTGAAGCGTAGTGGGAAGGTTGGAGGTTGGAGTCCCGGTGTGGTCAGGATTTTTTTAACTGGCCTAAATCTTCTGGCTGCACCATGCCTCTGAGGTCGTCTCAGCCTCTTCTTCTGGGTTAAAGATGACCGTCACACATGGCTGACAACCAAACTGGAAGGTTGGAGGTTTGAGTACCGGTGTGGTCAGGATTTTTAAAACTGACCTAAATCTTCTGGCTGCACCATGCCCCTGAGGTTGACTCAGCCTCTTCGTCTGGGTTAAAGATGACCGTTACACATGGCTGACAACCAATCTCACATCTCGTGCCGATTTTATAAAAAAAAGACGGGAGCCTTAACCTCCTACTACTCCTAAGTCCTCCTGAGGCCTGTAGTTTTGTAAATTGAAGATTATACCGGGGATTGTGTTGCAATTTTCTTCCTAATTAGATAAGACCGGGAGATACTCCGTTGCAGGGTCGTATCTACGCTTCGACCATAGCCCAATGTATTAAATTTTAGAAAGGAGTGATTTTTTTCCAACTTCATTATCTTATAATGACTATTTAACTCATGCCCCAAATGGGAGTCAATGACCAATGACATTTAAATTATTTTCTATTTACAAACAATCACCAATTACAGTTTACTATAATAAATAAAGCACCTCCTTTTTAACATTCTGAATAGGTCATAGCATTAGTTGCAGCAGTGACTGACTCCGTAAGAAATAGGCTATTAGGTTGTATATATAGTGGATGAATGTCAGCAGAAAGCGCATGCGAGAGATAATATAAAACACTTTGTAACAATTGATTATACCACAAAAAATAAACCACTGTTTGCACTTCCTTAAACGAATTATTTTCCAGGAAATGACGTTGAAGAAAAATATAATTGACATATTTATATCACAGGATATCAGAAATTAATTAATGCCTATAACGTTGGTTATAAATTTCTCCACTGGGGTGCATTCTTACAACATTGCGATCCTTTGACAATAAATAATATTGTGATCTGGTTGCAGTGATGAACAAAAGAAGCAAATGAAGCATACCAATTGTTTTTCATTTGTTTTCAAACATTGCCGTTTACATTAAATATATAAATATTTTAAAATAACTATAGTTAAATAATATGTGAGTAAGCAGCTTAATTTTATTCGTTAAATAGTCCTAACAAATGCCACTCTTGATTTCCTAATTCTCTACATAAATTCACTTTGAAATCACTCGTGGCATTACTTATGATAAATTTAGCAAATGGGCTAATATTACAGGTTTTGCTTTCTATATGTGCATATTCAAATAGTGGTCCACTCCTGTTGCATCATATGCTACGGTGCCCGGATTCGATTACCGTACGGGACATGTTTCCTATTTCATTTTTTTGGTTGTTTCCTCAACTGTAAGACAAATTTTAGGAAACTGTAAGGCATAAATTGTCCATGAATATCATTTGACCATTATTATCATTCATATACAGGGGTGGCATGGGGGCACGTTACAGTACCTATAAAAAGGGAGATGTTAAACTTAAAGAAGAAAACTCATACAGTGGCTACTCGTTAAACGATATTAACATAAAAGAAGAACAATAATGACTAGTACTGTTAAAGAGTGTTATATATAATAATACTAAATATCTATGATATAGCCACTACAGTTATCTGATATCATTCCAGAATCCAATATAATTTAAAATTATAATTTTCATAATGTTACAATCATATATGGACATATATTATTTCTTAAAAATACAAGTGTTTCATGTAAAACTGTTCATTAATAAATTAAAATAAGAGACGTGTTTGAATAGATGAAAAAATGTTAAATGCTTAGGCCTATACAGAACTCTTAATTAAAAATACTATGTATTTATTTTTATACTGTTTTTCTAGTTACTTTAATGTATTTCCTTAGGTTTAAATTTTGTAAGCCTATAATTTTAGTGGGAAAAAATAGCATTATGTTAATGGCCCAGGGCAGTAAAACATGTTAAGCACGGCCTTGCTCAAAATGTAACAATTATTTTTCTTATTCTTCTGCTTCCTAGAATTACAACAAACACCTGTTTCCACAATAAGATATTGAGTTCATCCGTACCGTTTTGAGAGGATATACATTTACCTTTGGGTTAATTGCTGAATAAAATTTTGTGGAATTCAATTTAAGTTAGAATTCTGTAACCCATATTTGTATGATATTTTTCCTATTCTAATTCAAACTGATTCCTCGCTGAATACTGAAACTTTCTTCCGAATATATATACACGCACACACACACTAGTGTCCAACATTAAAGCAACAAACTGGTATTTCTCCTTCCTATATATTCATATAAAACGTAAACATATGTCAGAACAGTCCTGTTCTGAACTGCAGATGGCATTCCGGCCATCTTCCAACCATGCAAACGATGACGTCAAACAGGGCACTGCAATATAGTGTTTATTATTTAGTCCAACATCAATGTTTGCTGTGTAAACAATTACTGCAGGTAGATTATGGCACAGAGAAGCCGCCTAGAAGATAATCTTCGTTGGAGGGCCATAGGAAGAATGGGAGCATGACAGAGTAAAGCTGATGTGGCCAGATGGCTTAATGTGAATCGTTCTGTTGTTTCTTGGATGTGGCAACATATTTTAGAGTCCGAAAATGTATCCCGAAGATGAGGGCATGGACGACCAAAAGTGACATCGGAAAGAGAGGACCGTTGTTTGGCTCTAAGTGCAAGACGGTACCGCCGTATTACTGCACGACAACTGGCATCTGACCTCACAGCATCCACTGGAACAGTTGTATCGAGGTAAACACTGTACAGACGGCTTCGGCAGAGAGGCTTTTATTGTCGGAGACCAGCTGTATGTGTACCCCTGACGCGTATTCAGAGAAGAGACCGACTGGAGAGGAGTCATAAACATGCAAACTGGACGATCGAACAGTGGGCCAATGTTCTCTTCACAGACGAGTCCAGATTTAGTCTTGAAAATTATTCTCGACGAATTCGCATCTGGAGAGAACCTGGAACACGATTTCGAGTCTCAAATATTGTGGATAGAGACCAATTTGGAGGTGGCTCAATAATGGTGTGAGCAGGAATTCTGTCGACTACTCAAACACCTCTTCATGAAAATGTACGGGTATATCGACAAGGTTTAATTGCTATCAGGTAACGTGACGAGATCTTGGCACCTCATGTGCTCGCGGTACTGTGGGCCCAGACTTCTTACTGATGGATGATAATGCCCGTCCTCATAGAGCACAGGTGGTTGATGAGTTCCTGGAAACTGAAGATATTGCACGCATGGATTGGGCTGCTCGCTCTCCCGATTTGAATCCTATAGAGCATGTCTGGGATGCACTAGGGAGACGAGTTGCTTCACGTAAAAATCTACAAACTAATCATCAGGCCTTGCGAGTTGCTCTGCAGGAAGAATGGGCGTTATTGCCTCAAAATGAGATTGATGACGTAATTCGCAACATGCCGCGCCGTTGTGAAGCATGTATTGCTGCCAGAGGTGGTGACACCCAATACTGAAAACACTAACCTGTTTTCTGGATGTGTTTGATATTCACTAATTTTGAAAAAAGGACATTTTGTTTTACTGGTAAGCATGAATGTTGCAGTTGTTTACTTTATTTGTTCTTCTGGTTGTTTATAATTTCGTATCACTTGTTTATGCTATTTTCTGGTAAAATAAACCCACAAAGGTGAAATTACAGTTTGTTGCTTTAATTTTTGACACTAGTATATATATATTCATATCCACCCATCCATAGTAATTCTGCCCGAGGTCGGGTCTTTGACTGGAATCAAAGCATTTTAATGCTATGCTTTGCAGCTTTACAGGGGATTTATAGGTGTGGTAGCATCCCGTTGCTTTCCACACCGGTGAAGGATGATGATGATAATGATAGAGAATATGATGATGGCCGGATGATTTTCGGGGAATGTTGGGCCCTAAGCTTCCTGACATTTGTCTTGCAGGTGAGGAAAAACCCAGAAAAAACCCTCGCCCAAGAGCCTGTCCCGACCAGGAATCGAACCCGGGCCCGCTGCGTGACAAGGCAGCACGCTACCTCGAGAGACAACAGCTGTGGAATATATATTATATATATATATATATATATATATATATATACATTTGCGTTTTTCATTTTTTTACATTGCATCAACTTATGGGACATATCGCGTCTAATGATATATAGATGTAACAATTAATCCATGTGCCTCTATTGTGTATCTGTATTGAATTATTTTAACATGGTGATATGATATTGTAATAATCATTTGGTCTTCGGGGATTACCTGGTTTTTAATTTTCCTGTCTTAAAGGAGAGTAAAACTCCCGAAAAACCTAACTCAGAATACTTGACCTGACGGGTATCGAACCTGGGCCGCTCCGTTTGTGGCAACGATGTTACCTCTAGTCTACAGCGGTAGACTTTTTTTTACGTTGTCTCAGGGAAAGTTTTGTTCACAGTAGATAACACGGCACGTCCTCTGACAAATAAATACAGGGTGTCTCTAAGTTACTATCCATTTCCATGAAAACGCGGCTATTTTTTCGTTTATTTTCAGACGCTCTTAGCTTAGTGCAAGATGTCTAGCACGGAAGAGCGGGTTGCCATTATTTGTTCATGGTTACACAGATATTCATAAGAAACATTTAAGTGTATACCGGCAGTGAGTGTGTTGGGGCACGTCATGTTCGTCCACGCAAAACGGAAGGAACAGTTCAGTAGGTTCAAGTTCCCAGCGTTAGAGGTCCAATGGAATCAACTCGATGCCTCACTAGGGAGTTGAATGT
Organism: Diploptera punctata; assembly: GCA_030220185.1. Lineage (NCBI taxonomy): Eukaryota > Metazoa > Arthropoda > Insecta > Blattodea > Blaberidae > Diploptera > Diploptera punctata. Next base: position 40,538 of record JASPKZ010007991.1, on the reverse strand, counting down.
TCCTCGCAACACAGTGAATTCTACGTTTAAATCTACGAAAACGCCCTTATCACGTCTGCCTGACTCATCGAACCCTATCAGAGAAGCAGAAGGACTTATTTCGGTTTAAATGTTAAGGCCTACATTTCGATCAACTGCTGAAAAATGGAGTGTGTTCTGACCTAGATGGTGGTCAAGTAGAAAATATGCAGAATATGTGTAACAATTCACAATAACATTGATTTTCAAATCACTGCCTTCCTTCGTTGAAATGGATAGTGACTTTAGAGACACCTTGTACTACCGTATAGTGTGATTTCGTCTATCTCACGGAAACCGACTTGTACATAACAATTCATTTTTACTAACATTTGTAACAATATTCTGGTTATACTCCGTGTTCTCCTTGTAAGTATAATTAAAAAATATCTATAAGTTTGAACTAATACTAATCCATAGATGAAACAATTGCTACATAGAGCGAAAACGTGGATTATTTTTACTTTATGTTTCATGAACCTCAACATGCCTTCCATTAGTGTCACGAGAAATGTCCCACCGGTATTCAAACTCGACCTATGTCTTATGAAGCATCTGTGATGTTACATTATTGGTACCAGCATAAATTATTTCTCGTATATCTGCCAAATCACTTATTGGTGTCGTGTACACTTGGTTCATAACAAACCCTTTCAGTGAGAAAAAACCGGTGGTGTTAGGTCCGGTGATCTGACAGGCTATGTGATGTACGGTAATCCTCTTCTGATCCATCTTGAAGGGAATTGTTCGTCTAAGAATGTGCGTGTTACGTTGACAAAGTTTGGTGGTGACCCATGTCGCAGGGAAATTGTTCCATCAGGGAATTGAGGCACAGCATTAAGTACAACATATATAGATACACATGGTTGCAATGACCATCTTCTAAAAAAATAAGGACCGATTATTTTGTTACGCATGATCAAATATTCCATTTGTGAGAATCCCACTCGTGTTCAATACAGACAAGCGGATTATCCGACCTGCAGATGCTACATTTTTATGTTATTCTTTCACTAACGTGAAAGGTTAAATCATCTGAGAGGCAGTCTCGAGTTAGGGACCGTCATCGTCTACATTCTAATACATTGATTCAGTAAAGATTTTTGTTCCCGTTCATCATCCGAAGAAGGTTTTAAATTAACAACATTTAATTAAAACGTCCTAAGCAGTTCTTTCAAATGAAACCAACGGTAATCATGAAGAAGCGTTGTGTGAATGATATAAGAATCCGTTCATTTGAACTACCTAGTGAACGATGTTTAACATTTATTAAAACGAAGTAATGTCATTATTTTTGTTGGTTTAATTCATTTTAATATGGCGGCGACATGATTTCGTATTTTTCATTTTTACGTAATATTTACACGCATGTTGTTGTTTTTTTTTAGAAGTTTGGGGGTTGAAGGTTACGAAGCCGGTTCGTCTAAGAATGTGCGTGTTACGTTGACAAAGTTTGGTGGAGACCCATGTCGCAGGAAAATTGTTCCATCAGGAAATTGAGGCACAGCATTAAGTACAACATATATAGATACACATGGTTGCAATGACCATCTTCTAAAATAATAAGGACCGATTATTTTGTTACGCATGATCAAATATTCCATTTGTGAGAATCCCACTCGTGTTCAATACAGACAAGCGGATTATCCGACCTGCAGATGCTACATTTTTATGTTATTCTTTCACTAACGTGGAAGGTTAAGTCATCTGAGAGGCAGTCTCGAGTTAGGAACCGTCATCGTCTACATTCTAAAACATTGATTCAGTAAAGATTTTTGTTCCTGTTCATCATTCGAAGAAGGTTTTAAAATTAACAACATTGAATTAAAACGTCCTAAGCAGTTCTTTCAAATGAAACCAACGGTAATCATGAAGAAGCGTTGTGTGAATGATATAAGAATCCGTTCATTTGAACTACCTAGTGAACGATGTTTAACATTTATTAAAACGAAGTAATGTCACTACTTTTGTTGGTTTAATTCATTTTAATATGGCGGCGACATGATTTCGTATTTTTCATTTTTACGTAATATTTACACGCATTTTGTTGTTTTTTTTGAGAAGTTTGGGGGTTGAAGGTTACGAAGCCGCCTATCATTTAGATTTTTAAAACACGAAACCATCCTAAGTTTGAGCCATGAACCTTGCAATATGTCAGATATTAGTCGATACACATCATGCCATTTCCGATATACAAATAATAATATATGAGTTTTACATCGCATTTAAACACAACGGAAATGCGTTTATTTATTTTTATTTATTTATTTAGCCTGGTGGAGTTAAGGCTATGTGGCCTTCTCTTCCACTCACCCGGACAAACATATGTTACATCAGGTTATAACAATCGTAATTAACTCTAATATTAAATACTAAATTAAGATTTGACCAATAAGATAATATCTATTATATTATGATATGTAATACAACCACTTAATGGTAGTTAAGATTAAGACTAAAACTAATAATAAAATGTATTCTAGCGAGATAAATTAAATTGTTGGTAGATCGTCCCTGTCTAATGTAGGGGCCCATATGAAAAAATAATGACATATAGAAAACTAAATTTACGGTTATACAATATTATTACTAGACGATTAAATATAATAAATGAGTATATATTAAGTGAAGAACGGTGTGGCTTTCGGAAAGGTCGGTCATGTTCAGATGCCATTTTCACAATAGAGCAACTTATGCAGAAGAGAAGAGAATTTAATTTGCCAACTTGCATACTTTTTTTGACTATCAAAAAGCATTTGATAGACTGTCAAGAAATGAACTATGGGAAATAATGTATGACAAAGGGTTTCCAGGACACATTGTCAAAGTTGTGCAAAGCTTATATTTTAAATCAGAAATAATGATTGATAAAGGAGGTACAATGAGCGATAATACATTAGAAATTAATCAAGGGGTCAGACAAGGATGCCCGCTATCTCCTGCACTCTTTAGTATATATATAGACGAGATCATTGTACAATGACAATCAAATTTAACCACAGAGTTTAAAGTTGGCAGTACGATTCTAAATACCATACTGTTTGCAGACGATCAGACAATCCTTAGCTCTTCAGAAGACAATTTACAAATAGCAGCATATAAATTAAACGAAATAGCAAATAAATTCAATATGACAATCTCTGAAAGTAAATCGAAAGTAATGGCATTCAACGGGAAAGACCATATGAGGTGTAAAATCAGTATTAATAACAGTATAATACAACAGGTGAACAATTTTAATTATTTAGGATGCAACGTATCATACTGCCAGAAGGAAGATATTAATATTAAATTAAATAGATTTTACAGAATGTGTGGCACTATAAGACGGACACTGAAAAATATAACTTTGAGGAGCACACAACTAAAATTTTACAAAATTATGGCAGTGCCTGTCTTAACATATGCAAGTGAAAATTGGACTCTTAACCGTTCAGACAGAAGGAAAATAGAAACTGCAGAAATGAAGTTCCTACTTTCAGTAGCGGGTGTGACAATTTTGGACAAGAAAAGAAGTGAGGATATTAGGAAGGACTTAAATATTTTTAATTTAACAAATAGAATTGACAACATGAGAAACAACTGGTATGAACATGTCAAGAGAATGCCTACAGATAGAATCCCTCAGCTGTTACTAAAGTACAAACCAATAGGACATAGAAATGTTGGACGCCCATTTACTAGATGGGAGGATTCATTAAATCCCACTTGATGTGAAAACAGGTCAAAAGGCCTAATGTCATGAAGCAGAAGAAGAAGAAGAAGACAATATTTAAACAAATGAAAATATTTGTTCATTTTAATATTATTTTCATAAATTATTCTATCAGTGAGGTTGTTGACTATTTGTACCTGTCAAGTTGGCATTAGGTACATTTTGTTTTGTAAAGTTTTTGTAATGCGGTATGACAAACTTCCGGTTGCCATGTTGTATAGGTAGTCTTAGAATAAAGTGGTCATGCTTTTATAGTCTCCGGGTCGAGGCTCGATATCTCCTCTTCAGATAGGATCGTTTATGATGACATCTCAGGTCCACACGGGGGCCTTAAGTATATACTTGGTGCTTCGTGCTTATTAAATAGTGCAGCGACAAATACATTAGTATATTAAGGAAGTTTTGCATAACTTCAAATCACGCCACGTGCTGCAACGCAAAATCTCGTAAGTGAGTTTTGAATATACCACGTGTCCATGGTCCTTATGTCTCGATCTACATCGTGTGCATAAGAAGTTCGTCTACCAGCTCATATTCACCACATGTAATGCAATTGTAAGTACTATAATAAAATAAGTGTTAATAAGTGTTATTCCGGCAAATTTCTTAGTTATTTCTACAGCCCACTAGCTTCAGGTCCGTTTAAGTGCTTGGACGGCCGAACTCTAACAGCGATTAGAAACTACCAACTGCGTCTCGGCAGTTGAGTGCAGCAAGCAAGGTATGTTGTGTGTATCGGCATAACATCACCGTCAAACACATGGTCCTCCGGGCCGGATGTCGAGAAACATTTGGTCCTAACCGTCAGGATTAACACTAGTGAACTATTATAGTCATATAAAACATTACTGTGGTGAATATATTCAAAGAGAGCTGGAAAAACTGAAATTTACGAAATTTGAGCACGTGGTGTTTAGTGCATATGTACTGAAGCGGTCACGTGATAGTAGGCAGCCATATTGAAATAGTAGTAGACAAAGTGAATATCTTAACTACTATATTTAGGAACTTTGGGAATTAAATGAGAGACAAGAAGTCTTCATTAGTGTTCAAAGCAGTGAGAAGTTGAAAAAATACATCATTTAGAACTCAATTTCTTACTCCTTAAGTAAAAATAATGGACGATCATAATTTGCAAGATGGCGGAGAGAAATCACGTGATTCTTCTACAGCATTTAACAAGGAAGGTTAACCAGCAAGAGTGACCTAAGGTGCTGCAGTTGTGCCAACATAAATCTGGTGTTTGGAACATTATATTTACATGTAACTGGGTTCCATACCAACCGTCTTGGACATTTCAAGGAAGTACAATTAGTACATTAACACTAATGGCAATTATTAATCAAATTAATTATTTTGTATGGTCTTTTATTCAAGAATATAATTAAAACACTTCATGGGGGTTGTGTTTAAAGTAAAGATTGCTGAATATAAAAGTGTTAATATTTAATTTTAGGAAGTTATATTTTGAGGTTATTTTAGACCAAAATAATATAAATAAAAGTGTTAGTCACATTTTCAGTAAAGATAATTACTTTCAGTAAAAATAAATCATTATTGATTATTTATGGGAAACAATTGCCATTAGTATGTTACATGTTAAGAAATGTGGAAATCTAAAGGTACGTTAATACAATTGTTATATATATATATATATATATATTGGTTTGTGTTTTCTGAAAAATATTTTGTGTTGGACACATATTTTGTTTAATGAGGGTTAAATATTATTTTATTTAACTATACTTGTAAGTGTTAGATTATCGATTTTAGTAAGTAATTCAAATCCAGTAACAATGGCTCTTGATAGCAAATCAAAAGCAGTTGCTAAGCGAAGCATGCTTAAGCGTTCACTTACACAGCTAGAAAAATATTTGCAAAAGGAAAATTTATCTATAGCTGAATTACCAATCAAACAAGATAGATTAACTGATGTAGGGATTCAGTTCACAGAAGTTAAGAACTATTTAGAGCTTGAAATAGTTTGTGAAAATTCTGACGCTCATGCAGAGGAGCATGATAATTTTGAAGAAAGATTTGATAAACTTTCAATAAAATTTAGGGAACTGATGGATGTTTTTGAAAGACCAAGATCTCCTACAGGGTCTTATGTATCTGAAACATCAAATAGGAGTAATAGTTTAAAATTACCGGCTATAAACTTACCTAAATTTAAGGGTGAACTTACTAAGTATTTAAGTTTCCGAAATACTTTTATGAGTCTTGTTGCAAATAATGAGAGTTTAGACAATGTGCAAAAGCTACATTACTTAATTTCTTCTCTTGAGGGAGAACCAAGAGGCTTATTAGACAACCTGCAAATATGTCCTCAGAACTACGAAGTAGAATGGTCGTTGATTGAGTCACGCTACTATAATAATAGATTAATTTTAAGTCAGCACGTTAAGCAGCTGTTAGACTTAAATAGTTGTAATTCTGGTTCATTTGTAGATTATAGGAAATTAGTCAACGCTGTTAAGGGAAATGTAGCAGCTATTGAAAATTTAGAATCAAATGTGCCCTTGGGAGAATTACTTATACAAGAAATTGTCTTGAATAAGATAAAATCAAACCATCGCAGTGAATGGGAAGGTAAATTCTCAGCTGATGAGATACCAAAATTGGATGATTTGATAGAATACCTTGAAAGGAAATGTCAAACATTAGAATTATCAGATTGTAAGAAATTTTCAACAGCTGACATTCATAGCAAACCTAAACTGAAGTCGTTGCTTGCTGCCAACAACAATAATTCTAATAAATGTCTTTATTGTAATGTACATAATCATGTAATTGATAATTGTAGAAAATTTAAGGGTTCTTCATTTAAGAAAAGAAGGGAATTTGTTCAAAGGAACAACATGTGTTTTTTATGTCTGGCAAAAGGACATAGAAGTAGCGATTGTAAACAGAAGCCTTGCAGTAAATGTAATAAGAGAACTCATCAATTATTACACTATCATAACAGTAATATTGATTGCCCTAGTAATGCAGATTCAAATTATAATGTAAATTGAAGGGAGAAAGAAATTACTATAGCTGAAGCTTCTCAATCAATTTCTACTGCCGCAATGAAAGTATTAAGCAGCCTAGGCAGCAATGTACTGTTGAGTATTGCTTGTGTTGGAGTGAGGACGAATGGTGGGGAAGTGATCCCAGTTCGTGTTCTTTTAGATTCTGCGAGTCAGCTCTCATTTGTTTCTGCTGACTTAGTTAAAAGGCTAGGTATTAAAACTAAAGCTTGTAGTCTTCCCGTAATAGGTATAGGGAATATTAATGTTTCACCAGTAAATTAAATATGTGATTTACAACTTTTATCTAGGGTTTCTGACTTTGTATTAAATGTCAATTGTGCTGTGGTAAAATCCATAACCACACAACTGCCAGCTCAGAAAATTGAAATATCTGACTGGAGAATTCCAGATAATATTTGTCTTAGCGATGAAAGGTTTAATGAACCTTCTGAGGTCTCAATACTGCTAGGCGCAAATGTGTATTATGATGTTGTACTAACAAATGTGTTATCTAGGAAAGGATTTCCGACGTTGATTGATAGCCGCTTTGGTTATATTCTTTCAGGGAAATTTCCTGATTCTTGCCTCGAGAGTAAGATAAAGAAACCTCGTAATGTCAATTTAGCAAAACTAGATTCTTTGCATTCCAAACTACAAGAATTTTGGACTTTGGAGGAGTTGAATAGTTCAGTGCTAACTCCTGAAGAAAAGGCATGTGAATTGCACTTTTCTGAGAACGTTTCCAGTAGTGAAACTGGAAAATTTATGGTAAAGCTTCCTATTAAAGAAGAAGCTCCTGTGGTGGCCTTGTCAAGGAACAATGATATCAAAAGATTGAAGCACATGGAAGGGAAATTAAATAAAAACCCTAAACATAAATGTGACTATGTATCTTTTATGAAAGAGTATATTAGTCTAGGTCATATGGAGTTGGTCCATATAGAAAATGAAAATGATCAATCATTAAAATATTACCTACCTCATCACTTTGTAATAAAGGTAGACAGCACCACTACTAAGCTTCGAGTAGTATTCGACGCTAGTTGTCCTTCCTCTAATGGGGTCTCTTTGAACTCTATGTTAATGACAGGTCCAGTCTTACAACCTGACTTTGTTATCTATTGTTCTTAGGTTTAGAACCTACTTTGTTGCATTGTCAGCTGACATTTCAAAAATGTATAGGTGTGTGGAAGTTCATCCTGCAGACAGGGATCTTCAAAGAATTGTCTGGAGAGATTTTCCTGATGATGAAATTAAGGAGTATAGGTTGACGACTGTAACATATGGTTGTACTCCATCCTCTTATCTTGCTACAAGATGCCTTGTAGAACTTGCAAACGAATATCAACAAACTAAGCCTCAAATGGCTGAAGTAATTCGTTCATGTTTTTATGTTGACGACTTGCTGACGGGGGAAAGTTCCATTGAAGGGGCTCAGAAACTCCAAGAGCAATTAAGTAATACATTGGATGGTGCACATTTTCATTTGCGGAAGTGGTCATCCAATGAAATAAATGCTTTGTCTAATGTTCCGTCAGAGGACTTAGAACATTCTTCTCTTTTGGAATTAACCAAAGAAGATTCCGTAAAAAACATTGGGTATTATTTGGCATCCTGCTAGTGATGTTTTCAAAATAAAAATCAATCTCAAGGCAAACGTAGGAGTTGTCACAAAAGAAGTATACTGTCTTGTGTAGCTTCTATATTTGATCCATTGGGACTACTTGCATGTGTGGTAATCAAATGTAAAATGTTGTTACAACAGTTATGGCAATTAAATATGAATTGGGATGATCCATTGGATTCTTCTCTAACTGTCTATGAAAATTGGACTAATCTTCATAGAAATCTTCATGTTCTTAACGAAATAAATGTGCCAAGAAAGGTATTACCTTTTCAGAATGCTAAAAGGGATGAAATTCATGGCTTTTCAGATGCTTCTGAAGGCGCTTATGGAGCTTGTGTTTATGTGAAATTCATTTCCATGGAAAATGAAGTTTACGTAGGACTGTTAACTGCTAAGTCAAGAGTAGCTCCTTTGAAAACGCAGTCTATTGCTAGGCTTGAGCTTTGTGCGGCTTTATTATTGTCTAGACTAATGAGTAAGGTTTTGGAATCATTAAAACTGACTATAGATTGATTGTATATGTGCTGTGTTTCAATTTTGTAGCATATTAAGTATTATTTAGTTTTGTTTTTCCTATTTGTATATATGTTCTATGCAATTGTAGTGTTGAGAGTACTCAAGGTGGGGAATGTGTTGACTATTTGTACCTGTCATGTTGGCATTAGGTAAATTTTGTTTTGGAAAGTTTTTGTAAAGCGGTATGACAAGCTTCCGGTTGCCATGTTGTATAGGTAGTCTTAGAATAAAGTGGTCATGTTTTTATAGTCTCCGGGTCGAGGCTCGATATCTCCTCTTCAGGTAGGATCGTTTATGATGACATCTCAGGTCCACACGGGGGCCTTAAGTATATACTTGGTGCTTCGTGCTTATTAAATAGTGCAGCGACAAATACATTAGTATATTAAGGAAGTTTTGCATAACTTCAAATCACGCCACGTGCTGCAACGCAAAATCTCGTAAGTGAGTTTTGAATATACCACGTGTCCATGGTCCTTATGTCTCGATCTACATCGTGTGCAAAAGAAGTTCGTCTACCAGCTCATATTCACCACATGTAATGCAATTGTAAGTACTATAATAAAATAAGTGTTAATAAGTGTTATTCCGGCAAATTTCTTAGTTATTTCTACAGCCCACTAGCTTCAGGTCCGTTTAAGTGCTTGGACGGCCGAACTCTAACAGCGATTAGAAACTACCAACTGCGTCTCGGCAGTTGAGTGCAGCAAGCAAGGTATGTTGTGTGTATCGGCATAACATCACCGTCAAATACAGAGGTGTATAAGTTAGTTTGTTATTAAATAATTATTTAGTTTGTTTTTGAAGGATGTTATAGTTTGACAGTCTCTGACAAAAGGCGGAAGGGAATTCCATGTTTTGGCAAGTGAGACTGTAAAATTATACACAGTGTGATGAGGAGGGATATAAAGGACAATGTGCTGATGGTATCGAGTGTTAAAATTGTGTGTGTCGGATAGTCTGATGAAGCGGCTTGATAAATAATTAGGCGATGATATGTGAAGTGTTTTATAGAGAAGGGATAGGAAATGGACAGTCCAACGATCTCTTAGACGAAGCCACGATAATTGTACCAGGGCCCGTGTAACATGGTCAAATTTGCGAATACCACAAACAAAACGTACGCAACAATTATGAGCCTGTTGAAGTCTTTGAGTAAAAATTGTATTTAAAACACTAACAAAAATATGTTCATATTAACCAATATCAATTCACACTATCCTTAGTATGTTTTGTCTAGCGTTAGTAATTAGTAAGATCATATTTTGATTAGGATTTAATATTGTGCAAATCGTTCAAATAATATTTCAGTTTTTCTTCACATGAACAAATATCGGACTTATATTAAAAAAAAATTACTCACACTAACAATACATTAATACTTTCTACATAAGATTGGTTATTAGGTCGCATTTCGGTTAGAATTTTATGTGGATTCAATTAGAAATCAAATAAAAATATCTCTGCCGTCTTAACTAAAATAACATATGAATGTTGAGGACAAGCACTGGGAATGAGTCACGGTTAGGTTAAGAATGTTATTTTATATTTTATGTCTATATTTATAGATTTTTCTTTGCTAGACACAAGTAATCTCGTTATTTTTTCAATACAAGGAATAATTTACATGTCATGAAAAATCTTGAAAATTAATTTTATTTTTCCAAAAAACGGACCATTAAACATAACACTAGTAATTATCTTACAAGGAAACTCTCAACCAATGCATGCCAAGATCTACCTTCAAATTTCTTCCTTTCTTCCAGAGAAGCGTTGTGATGTGCCAAGGCCGTGTTCAAAATCATTATTTGCTGTTTTTAACTGAAATACACTAAAATCAAGTGCCAAATATCTCATTTAAACTCCAGGGAGGTAATACAGAAACTGGATTAGTAGATTTGATAACCCTCACAAATCTGCCGTCCTAGACGCGTCCTGCCTCACTTACGCCGCGCCGATCTTACTTATGAGGGGAATCCAACTGGTCCGTACTATAGATTAATTTTGCTGGATTCTGGCTTCAATTTCTGTGTCTTGCTGTTAAAAGCAGCTTTTTATTTATCTGTTATTTTTTGCCGCGGCCTTGGTACATAACAAAGCTTCTCTGGGATAAATTTCAAGGTAGGTTTTGAAGGAAATGTTTTGACAGTTCCCTTGTTAGTACTCAAGTTATGTTCCCTGGCATGTCCCGAGACGGGACCCAGCATTCCTGTTCCTCAACAGTATGCTGACCCCTCATCCAGTAGTCTTGGATTCACCCTTACAGATTCTAAACTCATAACTTTTGATTCTTAAGTTCTCTTTTTGTATAGCATCATTTATAAATAACTGATCACATATATCTCGTTTAATCATATTAATTCAGATGAATAATTCATAAAGATGAAACCTAATTTTCAAAATGATTTAAATATATAATTTATGTTTTATTTCAAGTTTCGAAATAAGAAATATAATTTCATATCTTATCAACTTGATAAACAGACACATCCTGTGCCTTCCATTATTTGATGATAATCATCATACTTTGTACCCTACTGTTTCCAAAATGTTCTATTTGTTCTATAATGAATATGCCCTTTGTACCCTACAACTTCTAGTTCCATCTATTTACCATTCATGAATCCTTACTGATCTTTGACCTCATGTAACTTATCTAACCGACCATGTTGTATGTGTGACGTCAATTGTATGCATATACGAATTATATAAATTGTAACGGCCGGCGGCCGAGAGTTAGTCTTTATACTGTAAAATTACTACGAAGAATATACGAATAAAAGATTAATATTTCACAAACTTGTTTCATTTCAACAGTAGTTTAAGTAACTTATTTAACTCTCCAACATGGCTAACTAGCCAAGATCAATAAGGTATGGTGCTATGGATCAGAAGGTCCAAGGTTCGAATTTTGCTGAAACCCATGGTAAGCGAGAGTGAATTTAGGGCCTATATGTAGTAATGTAGTTTGAATTGTATAGAATTGTATGAATACATTTGAGGTATAAATGGAATAGAGAATAAGGGAAAGGAGAAAGAGAAAGACATCTAGTAGCAGATAGTTGAATTACTTTCTTTTAAGAACTAAGTTTAAATGAATAAGAAATATATATATTATCCATTTTGGATGCATAGTTTAGAAATTATAACTATTTACTTTACTACAATTATGAACGTCCCGCGCCTTAGCTGAGCAGTTTAAGGCATGATGACTCAGTGAAGAGCTGCGGGAATTGCGCTGGTTCGAGTCAGCAAGGGGGAAGGAAAATTTGTCCAAAATGGGACAGTAATTTGGGTAGTTGCAATAAGTAGCGGCTCCACGGTGAGAAGAACCCATATACTGGCTGGATGATCGTCCACCTCTGTGACTAACAAATGTGGATGTGAGGTCAGCTGGTAGGCTGAGGACCTTCTAGGCCTGTCGTGCCAAAGAGTAGGAGTATACTTATAAGTGAAACACTGTGATGTCAGTGTTACTCGATAGATATCCGACTCTTTTAATAGAAGAGTTCAGTGTTACTTGCTGTAATGTGTAATCATTAGAGTCCGGATGTTAGGCACTTAGAACGTTTAATATAGGCAAGTAAAAATGCACGAAAATCATTAATATAAGCACTAAAATAATCAAAATAGGCTATTATAAAAAATGGACTACAACACAATTTTTTACAGCCTTACGTAAAGAATTAAACATATGCTATCAATAGCATACGAAGATATCAGAGATGGTTTTGGAACTTGTTTTGCCTCTTTTACAAAGAGCATATTTATGTTTTTGCAGTGTGTACGTGCTGCGAAACATTGCAATTCACTGAAATTTTACACACTTTACAAAACAATATTGGACCGTCACTTGAGAATATTTCCGCACCAAATTCTTTTATGAAATTGGTCAGTTTGTCTTTTACTGTTGTCCGTTCTTTAGGCATCGTAAAACAACTGTTCTAAAGGTAAAAAATAAATAAATAAAAATGAGACACATACATTTGTCGCACCACCTTGTCTTTGAAGCACTTGTCTGTGAACGAGGGCCACAGATTGAATTCAGTGTTATCAATATCAAACATAATATTGCCAGTCACTTGAAGCATTCTATGCAATGAAGTGACATGAAGTTTGTCCATTTCAATTAATTTCATTGAAATACTAAGTTAATTTCGAGAAAAAATGGCAAATGGGAATGTATAGGCATTGTAAGCTGAAATAAGCATTACTTACTTACTCACTGGCACTATCGAACCCGTAGGTTCATGGCCGCGCGGACATAGACTTTCCATACATCCCTATCCTGGGCTAATGATTTCCAATCATTCCCTGTATAATCTACTTCCCTCAAATCATAGTTAATGTTATTCTCCCACCTCATTCTTGGTCTACCAACTGGGCGTTTTCCCTCTGGCTTTCCTACAAGAAGCTTCCACGCAAGTCTTTCATTCCCTATACGTGCAACATGTCCTGCCCATCGCAGTCTACGAGACTTAACTGTTCTTATTATATCTGGCTTCCTATAAAGACCATGTAGTTCATTGTTATGTAATCTTCTCCATTCACCTGTCTGTTCATCTCTCTTTGGTTCAAAAATGTTCCTAAGTACTTTATTCTCAAATACTTGTAATCTCCTTCCCTCCCTTAAAGTAAGAGTCCATGTTTCGCACCCATATAATATAACTGGGTAGAATAATAGTTTATATATTTTCAGTTTAACGTTTTTTGAAAGGAGTTGGTACAACAAGAGTCTCTGCAATGCATAATAGCACGCATTTCCAGAATTGAGCCTATGTTTAATTTCTTTGTATATCTCATTCCTATTTGTGATTATTGCTCCTAGGTATTTGAATTCAGCCACTTCCTCAAAATTTCCCTCATTTTTTCATTAGCTGTCCATTTCCATTATATAATGTATTTCTACGTGTGACCATATATTTAGTTTTATTGATATTTACTTCCAGTCCTAATTTCTTAGTGTTACTCAATAGTGTGTGCGTGTTGTCCTTTAGTATCTCCTCGCTATCGGCCAATAATACTACATCATCAGCATAAACTAACAGCTTATTAATACCATTGAGTTGTGAGCCTTCCTCATTCTCTAAAGATTTAATGGCATGCTCTAGTACAAAATTAAATAGTAGAGGAGATAGTGCATCTCCTTGCTTCTACCCATCCTGGATTTCAAAATTGTCTTCAATAAGCATTTATAGGCAAAATGAACTTCATGGAAAACAACTCTAGGGTCATGGGTATGAACAAATATGAAGTCACTTTTACAATATCTATAACAAATAACTGTAGGCATTTTCCCTAACATCCGGTCTCTATTAATCACATCGCTTTAGTAGGTATATGAAAGAAGAGTAGTAGTGCTTCCATATATGTTATAGCGAAATGTAACTTCCTTAAATAAAAATCCCAGCACATATCTGCAGTGCACTACACCCATGCAGTACTATTTACTCGATTTCAAACATCGAATTTAATATCAGTAGTGATACTTGTCGAGGATGGATACAAGGATACTGGTCAAATGTATGGGTATTAAGTAAGCATATATGTATAAAATTATATATCATGTAAATCCGAGTAAAAATGCATGTATATATATGTGTGTATAATCGACAAAGATGTTCGTATAATACTAAAATAAGAATAAAAAGAAAATTTGAACGAAAGAGTAGACTCAAGTACGTATAAAATCTGCTGTGCAATTATTTTTTAATTTTATTGTCATATATCTTCTTTAGTAGATTAATTGTTGGTTTATGTTCTTTAAATTTTGATTAGTTTGTATAAATATGTTTATATTTACTTGTATGTTTTAGGTTATGCAATTCTAGAAATTAATATGTATTTCTCCGGTTGAGTTTTATGGCCATAATGAAGCTAGTTTAAACGAATATTCAACGTTTATAAGATTCATGATTGTTCCGTTGAGGTTTTATTCAAAATTAAATTTATCAAATTATGGAATATTTACCTGAAAGGTCCGTCTTCTCAACTTTATTAGTTATTTAACTGTAGCGCTTTCGGGACAAGTCCCATCACAGCGCTACAGTTAAATAACTAATAAAGTTGAGGAGACGCTGTAGCGCTGTTGATGGGACTTGTCCCGAAAGCGCTACAGTTAAATAACTAATAAAGTTGAGGAGACGGACCTTTCAGGTAAATATTCCGTAATTTTATTCTTTAATCTTAAATTAATATATTATTACTTTATTATTTTCATGTCATACTAACCAATTAAAGATGGGAAATTGTGTGTTATTCTGCTGTAATTCGGAATTCCAAGAAGTTAATTAGACTTATAATAATGCATCTAAATGGCACAAGGGGTACTGTGGGGTTATGCTAACAGTTTTCAGTTCAAAATAGATTCATGCTGGGAGATGCACTATCTCCTCTGATATTCAATTTTGTATTAGAGCATTTCATCAAATATTTACAGGATAAAGAATGCGTTGAGCTCAATGTTTTTAAAAAGCTGTTGGCACATGTTGATGTTGTATTATTATTATTACTATTATTATTATTATTATTATTATTATTATTATTATTAAGGGTTAGGGACGGAATACTAAAAATCATCACATATATTTTATAAAAACATTAATTGACGGGACTAGAAGTAAGTCTCAATAAAACATAAAATATCGTAACATGTAGCTGACCATATGTAATGGAAACCTACAGTTAATGACAAATGGGAGAAATTTTGAAGAAGCGGCTGAATTCAAATATCTTAGGAACAATATATGCCAACAGGAACGAGATTCAGAAAGTAATTAAACATAGGCTTAACTCTGGAAACTCATGCCATTCTGTATTACAGGCGCTCTTCTACTCTCAACTTCTATTAGAAAAGTTTAAACTAGAAATAAACAAAACAGTTATTCTTCCTTTTATGTGGTTACGAACATGGTCTTTTACTGTAAGAGAGGAGAAAATATTACGAATATTAAAGAATAAAGTTAGTAGGAACATATTTGGTCTACAGGTAGATGAACAGGTTAATGAACAAAACTACGTAACAGTGAGCTACATGATCTTCATGGAAAACTAGTAGCAATGAGGAGAGTTTAGTCTCCTATATTTCAATGGACTTGACATATAGTACGAATGGGTAATGGAAAGAGGGGAAAACAAACAGCTTGCAGGAAAACCAGAGGATAAGTGTCCAACATGTAGGTCATGTATGAAGTTGGAGAACAAAACTAACCAGGACTTGATGAAGGTGAATTATGCAGGAATAATTGAAAAGCAATATCTCAGTTTGGAGAATTTTGGAGAGCTTATGTCCTAGCGGCCATGAATCTCCGAGTTCTATATTGCCAGTGAGTTAATGTTATTGTTATATCAATTAATATTGTTATTACTATTCTTATTATTATTACTACTGTTATTAATATTATTATTAAATCTATCAATGTTATTAGTTATATTATTATCATTATTACTAATATTATTATTAATTATTATTATTATTATTATCACTATTTTAAATTATTTATATTTCAAAATCTTAACGTCAGCTCTTTACTAGAAACGTGGATTTTAATCCCAAATACATAAATAATAAATGATGGTATTAATTAATTTTATGTAAATCGTTTTTAATTTTAAATGAGTACACTGTTCATTAGAGTAATTACGTGACCACCACAGAATGCTATTATGTTTGTGGAAAGAGTTAGCAAGAATGTATAAATGAAGTGACTAATTCGAAATATTTGTACCAGTTTAGTATAATATAATATGTTCAAATGATAGATATCATATGTTCAATCTCATTGGTATACCACAACAAATGATTGAAAAACCACAATCAATAGCAATAAAACTTGAAAGCATTAATAACAATAAATAATAAGTTATTGTTATTATTATTACTATTATTATTATTATTATTATTATTATTATTATTATTATTATTATTAGGGGCACGCCGTAGCGTAGTGGTTAAGGCACTGAGCTACAAGCCAGAGGGTCGAGGGTTCAAGTCCCGTTGGGGTCAGGATTTTTAAACTGACCCAAACCCTCTGGCGGCACTATGGCCCTGGGGTGGACTCAGCCTCTAACGGAAATGAGTACCAGACACTTGTTCTGGGGGTAAAGGCGGCGGTCACGCAGGGCTGACAACCCGGCTGACATAAAGTGCCGATTGTCTAGAAAAAGTGGGGAGCCTTAACCTCCTACTACCACAAGGGCCTCCGGGCCTGTTGTGGGATCACTTTACTTTACTTTTTATTATTATTATTATTATTATTATTATTATTATTATTATTATTATTGTAATAGTAACAATTTCTCTCTTTACCTAGCTTTAACATTTCCCATTTCAAATAGGCCTACTTTAACGATCCCCACGCCATACGCGACTTAAAAGGGACATGAACTGTCAGGTGATGATTTGAATCTCCGAATCAGACACTATATTTTTTATCCACAAAATGAAATCGCGGATCTCCACGGTTAAGTAATTACCTTAATGCCACAGTCACCTCCGAGACATTTCGAACATATAAGACAAGACGTACAATTGAAACTAAATAAGGCGAATATAATATGGATGATTGTTATTACTACATTGATTTTGGGGACCGTTTGGGCCTTAAAGTTTCCTGATATCTATCTTCGTTGCGAGAAAAAATCTTCAGATAGGAAACTTGTCACGACCGGGGATTGAAGTCAGGTCAACTGACGAGAAAGCAATAACGTTATTCCGAGACCATACCAGCGGACTAATAATAATAATTATTATACGAAAATTAATCATACATTCCATGCATTGAAACTCAATTATATCGGTTTATATTTCCATGATATCATAATAAAATTAACGAGAGGATATATGAGGAATAATCAGTAAATCTGTTACACAATGACAATAGAACACCTGCAAAATAATCATCGGCAATTCCTCACCATTTTATGTGGAATTAATTGATTTTTATCTTGAGAAAATTGTAATACTGTAAACTCATGCAAGAAGAGAAAGATGGTGACTTACTAACTCATTGACACAACAAAAACCATAGCTTCACAGCGGCGTGGACAATAGCTCTCCATACATCCGTATCCTGCGCTAATGTTTTCCAAGCATTCCCTATATAATCTTCTTCCCCCAAATTATGTTTAATGTTATTATTCTCCCACCTCATTCTTGGTCTACCAACTGGGCGTTTTCCCATTGGTTTTCCTACAAGAATTTTGCAAGACCCTCATTCACTCTCCATTCCTGCCACAAGTCCTATCCATCGCAGTCTACGAAAATTAACTCTTATTATATCCGGTTTCATATAAAGACGATGTAGCTCACTGTTGTATAGTCTTATACATTCACCTGGCTTTTCACCTCTCTTTAGTCTAAAAAAATTTCCTAAGAACAATATTCTCAAATACTCCTAATAATTTTTCCTTCCTTAAATTATGAGTCTACGTTTCGCACTCATAATATAACTGGGAACATAAGAGTTTTATATATTTTTTTTTCAGTTTAACCTTTTTCGAGAGAAGTTGGGACGAGAAGACTTCCTGTAATTCATAATGGTATACATTTCGAGAATTGAGCCTATGTTCAATTTCTTTCTGCACCTCATTCCTCTTTGTAATTATTGTACCCAGGTACTTGAATTCAGCAACTTCTTCTAAATTTCCCTCATTAACTGTCGTTTTCCAATATATAATGAGATTCTATGTGTTAACATATAGAGTAGAAAGGGGGAAATCTGGTCACAAGGCGAATATGATAGGATGATTATAAAGGCAGAATAATATCCGGGAAAGTTGGGACCATAGTTTTCCGTCATTTTCCTACATTTGAGGAAAAACCACGAAAAAAGCTCACTCAGTAAATTTGTCCGGACGCGTGCCTGTTACGTGCGAGACGACGCGACGATACGACGAGACCAAGTGGAAGATTAATTTTAATTCCAAAGCACTATTATTTTAACGACACATCGGATACATATTTTCTTCTTAAATTGTTTTAAATAGTTATAAAATATCGGTAACATAACTTTACTTACTATTGTGATTATAGCTTCATTTATTGATTTTATTTGTCAGTACGTGGACTTAAAATGGAGGCTTTCTTTCTCTTCCATTACTTTCCTAATTTTTTTTATTTCCTCCTTTCCCTGGATATCTTGATTTTCCTCTATTCGAACCCTACCTCACAATAAATGATTCCATATCCTTGCTTTATTTTGACATTCTTACATTATTTCTTCTCAGGTTCCTATTATTTCTTTGGGAAATTCTTTTCGCTTCCCGTTATTTGCATACTTACACTACTATGGAGAAGTTATAGAGGTTAAAGAAATACATTTTCTAATATTTTGTAACATTCCCTCCTCTTCTTTTTTCTTCATCTTGTCACTTTCTTTATGCACTTTTCTATCCTTTCCTGAATACAGTGAATATTTACTAATTTTTATCTAATTTCTTTTAGTTTAAACTAAGAGTATCGGTTACTCATTTGTAACGATTATTTCTGTGATCTCCTTACTCTTTTTACTAATTCGTAACGATTATTTCCTGATCTCCTTACTCTCCTTACTCATTCTTAACGATTATTTTCTGATCTCCTTATTTTCCTTACTCATTTGTAAC
Source organism: Diploptera punctata (assembly GCA_030220185.1). NCBI lineage: Eukaryota > Metazoa > Arthropoda > Insecta > Blattodea > Blaberidae > Diploptera > Diploptera punctata. Next base: position 21,043 of record JASPKZ010007991.1, on the reverse strand, counting down.
GTTCTGATCTCCTTACTCTCCTTACTCATTTGTAACGATTATTTTTCTGATCTCCTTACTCTCCTTACTCATTCGTAACGATTATTTTTCTGATCTCCTTACTCGCCTTACTCATTCTTAACGATTATTTTTCTGATCTCCTTACTCTCCTTACTCAATCGTAATGATAATTTTCTGATCTCCTTACTTTCCGTACTCATTTGTAACGATCATTTTTCTCATCTCTTTACACTCCTTACTCATCTCCTTACTCTCCTTACTCATTCGTAACGATTACTTTTCTGATCTCCTTACTCTCCTTACTCATTCGTAACTATTATTTTTCTGATCTCCTTACTCTCCTTACTCATTTGTAACGTTTATTTTTCTGATCTCCTTACTCATTCTTAACGATTATTCTCTGATCTCCTTACTCTTCTTACTCATTCGTAACGATTATTTTTCTGATCTCCTTACTCTCCTTACTCATTCGTAAAGATTACTTTCTGATCTCCTTACTCTCCTTACTCGTTCGTAACGATTATTTTTCTGATCTCCTTACTCTCCTTACTCATTCGTAACGATTATTTTTCTGATCTCCTTACTCTCCTTACTCAATCGTTACGATTATTTTCTGATCTCCTTACTCTCCGTATTTTTTTCGTAACGTTTATTTTTCTAATCTCCTTACTCTCCTTACTCATTCGTAACGATTATTTTTCTGATCTCCTTACTCATTCTTAACGATTATTTTCTGATCTCCTTACTCTCCTTACTCAATCGTAACGATTTTTTTTCTGATCTCCTTACTCGCCTTACTCATTCGTAACGATTATTTTTCTGATCTCCTTACTCTCCTTACTCAATCCTAACGATTATTTTCTGATCTCCCTACTTTCCTTACTCATTCTTCTTCTTCTTCTTCTTCTGCTTCATGAAATTAGGCCTTTTGACCTGTTTTCACATCAAGTGGGATTTAATGAATCCTCCCATCTATTAAATGGGCGTCCAACATTTCTATGTCCTATTGGTTTGTACTTTAGTAACAGCTGAGGGATTCTATCTGTAGGCATTCTCTTGACATGTTCATACCAGTTGTTTCTCATGTTGTCAATTCTATTTCTTAAATTGAAAATATTTAAGTCATTCTTAATATCCTCACTTCTTTTCTTGTCCAAAATTGTCACACTTGCTACTGAACGTAAGAACTTCATTTCTGCAGTTTCTATTTTCCTTCTGTCTGAACGGTTAAGAGTCCAATTTTCACTTAAGACAGGCACTGCCATAATTTTGTAAAATTTTAGTTGTGTGCTCCTCAAAGTTTTATTTTTCAGTGTCCGTCTTATAGTGCCACACATTCTGTAAAATCTATTTAATTTAATATTAATATCTTCCTTCTGGCAGTATGATACATTGAATCCTAAATAATTAAAATTGTTCACCTGTTGTATTATACTGTTATTAATACTGATTTTACACCTCATATGGTCTTTCCCGTTGAATGCCATTACTTTCGATTTACTTTCAGAGATTGTCATATTGAATTTATTTGCTATTTCGTTTAATTTATATGCTGCTATTTTTAAATTGTCTTCTGAAGAGCTAAGGATTGTCTGATCGTCTGCAAACAATTTGTAACGTTTATTTTTCTGAACTCCTTACTCTCCTTACTCATTCGTAACGATTATTTTTCTGATCTCCTTACTCTCCTTATTCATTCGTAACGATTATTTTTCTGATCTCCTTACTCTCCTTACTCAATCGTAACGATTATTTTCTGATATCCTTACTTTCCTTACTCATATGTAACGATTATTTTTTGATCTCCTTTCTCATTCTTAACGATTATTTTCTGATCTCCTTACTCTCCTTACTCATTTGTAACGATTATTTTTCTGATTTCCTTACTCTCCTTACTCATTCGTAACGATTATTTTCTGATCTCCTTACTCTCCTTACTCATTCGTAACGATTATTTTTCTTATCTCCTTACTCTCCTTACTCATTCGTAACGATTATTTTTCTGATCTCCTTACTCACCTTACTCAATCGTTACGATTATTTTCTGATCTCCTTACTCTCCTTATTCGTTCGTAATGTTTATTTTTCTGATCTCCTTACTGTCCTTACTCATTCGTAACGATTATTTTTCTGATCTCCTTACTCATTCTTAACGATTATTTTCTGATCTCCTTACACTCCTTATTCATTCGTAACAATTATTTTTCTGATCTCCTTACTCATTTGTAACGATTATTTTTCTGATCTCCTTACTCTCCTTACTCGATCGTAACGATTATTTTTCTGATCTCCTTACTCTCCTTACTCTTTCGTAACGATTATTTTTCTGATCTCCTTACTCTCCTTACTCAATCCTAACGATTATTTTCTGATCTCCTTACTTTCCTTACTCATTTGTAACGTTTATTTTTCTGAACTCCTTACTCTCCTTACTCATTCGTAACGATTATTTTTCTGATCTCCTTACTCTCCTTACTCATTCGTAACGATTATTTTTCTGATCTCCTTACTCTCCTTACATAATCGTAACGATTATTTTCTGATCTCCTTACTTTCCTTACTCATATGTAACGATTATTTTTCTGATCTCCTTTCTCATTCTTAACGATTATTTTCTGATCTCCTTACTCTCCTTACTCATTTGTAACGATTATTTTTCTGATCTCCTTACTCTCCTTACTCATTCGTAACGATTATTTTCTGATCTCCTTACTCTCCTTACTCATTCGTAACGATTATTTTTCTTATCTCCTTACTCTCCTTACTCATTCGTAACGATTATTTTTCTGATCTCCTTACTCAATCGTTACGATTATTTTCTGATCTCCTTACTCTCCTTATTCATTCGTAACGTTTATTTTTCTGATCTCCTTACTGTCCTTACTCATTCGTAACGATTATTTTTCTGATCTCCTTACTCATTCTTAACGATTATTTTCTGATCTCCTTACTCTCCTTACTCATTCGTAACAATTATTTTTCTGATCTCCTTACTCATTCGTAACGATTATTTTTCTGATCTCCTTACTCTCCTTACTCAATCGTAACGATTATTTACTGATCTCCTTACTTTCCTTACTCATTTGTAACGTTTATTTTTCTGATCTCCTTACTGTCCTTACTCATTCGTAACGATTATTTTTCTGATCTCCTTACTCATTCTTAACGATTATTTTCTGATCCTCTTACTCTTCTTACTCATTCGTAACAATTATTTTTCTGATCCCCTTACTCATTCGTAACGATTGTATTTCTGATCTCCTTACTCTCCTTACTCATTCTTAACGATTATTTTTCTGATCTCCTTACTCTCCGCTTTTACACATTTATTCCTTATGTTTCTTAGAAGTAGAAAAAACATTTTGAATTTCCATGGATAGAATGTGGTTAACAATATATTTGTATTGCTTATATACTCTCTAAATTGAAAAATCGTTTATTCGTGAAATGTATATGTATATTCACTTTAAGCTGGAACAATATGATTGTTCACTTAAACTTGTAAATGATACCTGTTTTATTACTAAATTCCAGGGGATATAACACGAGTCTCGCAGCATAGACGTGAAATAATAAAAGTTTAAACAATGATAATGCATGTACCCTATTCCATTATAGAGGTTCGTTTCGAAACGAAATGAAATATTCATAATGCCACCTCATACTCAGGCTCCTGAAATGACAAACACAATGCGCGGTGTTGCATTAGCACCATTAGCTACAGGCGTGAGTTATCACCTAAATAACATAACTAGCCGTTCAGTAAAAATATTCTGCTACTAAGGTACTAAAATAAACAATAAATATATCGTTTTACTGCATTGAATAAACCGCTCAAAATATTTGAATTATTTACATATATAACGCAGTTTTCAAGTACCCATTATGTATAGATATGTATGTCAATGTATTTTTAGAGTACTTCCAGCTATTAAGAAACAGCTATTGAATGGACGGCTGTGCATACTAATTTGATAATAAGGTTTATTTTATTTGAACTAGCTGTAATAATATAAATAGAATAATTTTATTTGCCAACATACAATATTAAACCAGATAGTAAAATGTTATTAAATTATAATACAAGATATATCTATGGTCACAGGGAATATGTTATTAGGTATAAAATCCCTATTCTTCACTTTTTTAACCAAAACATACTCTGTCCTAACGAGATACCAAGTAATAAACACCTTTATAACTCGAAAAGTATTAGAACCCTGAGTTACTAATGTATTCATAGTCTGCCAGAAGGGTTGGTAGAATATTCATCATCAACATCATCATCATAGTACATTCACGAATTTAGGTCATTTGTTGACCTGTTTCGGCCTCAAGAGAAACGCCATCCAGAAGTCTTTTGAGTGGACGTCCTGGTCTTCTTCTTCCTGAAGGTTGATATCTTAACATTAGTTTGGGTATTAGGTGATCTTCCATTCGATGAACATGTTGTATCCATCTTGACTTATAATCAGAAATTTTGTTTTCTAAAGATTCCATGTGTAATTCTTCTAAGACGTCTTCATTTTTTTTTTTGTGATCTAGTAGTGTGTATCCTGCAGTCCTCCGAAGATATCTCATTTCAGCAGATCTAAGTCTCTGTATATCCTTCTGTTTCAACGTCCATACTTCGCTACCATACAAAAGAGTTGGAAGAGCCAGTGTTTTATACACTTTCAGTCTTGAATTCTTTTGGACTAACTGTGGCTTGAAGATGGAATTTATTAACCCTAAAATTCTAAAAAAATTAGATATTTTTGCATTTACATCCTTTTCTTCTTCATATGAGATATTGCATCCTAGATATGTAAAATTATTCACCTGCTCCAAAATTTTATTGTCCAGTACAATTTTACTTCTGACAGGATCTACACCTTGAAATGCCATAATTTTTGTTTTTTCTGTAGATATCTTTAATCCATATTCTTCTGTAATTTTAAGTTCATACGCACCTTTCCTAGATTATCTTCGGAATTTGCTATTATTATTTGGTTATCTGTAAACAATAGGGTGTTTAATTTTCTATTTTCTGATATTCTTATTCCAAATTTAATGTTTTGTTCCAGCAACATATTACTTCATTGATATAAATTGCAAAGAGTGTTGGGGATAGGGGGCAGCCTTGTCTCACACCACGATTTATAATTCCTTCTTCAGAAAATCTGTTATTTAATTTAATCTTCATGGTGTTGTCTTTGTAAATATTTTGTATGTTCTGCCGAAGTAAATTAGGTATATTTCTGTCTTCCAATATATTTAAGAGTTTTGATCTCTTGACTGTGTCGAATGCTTTTTCAAAATCTATGAAAGCAAAATGTGTTTCTAAGTTGAATTCTCTTAGAATATTCACAATACATTTAATTGATTTTGGTAATTTCTCGATTTAAAATTTATTCCCTGAGACCATAGAAATAATATCTTTGTGGATTTTTTATCAAAATTCTAACAGCACACTTGTTCATCATAAATCTGATTACCTTAAAGAACCGATTGTGTCTATTATAAGTAACTTGAGGCCGACGTAAGTAAATAAATAAATAAGAATGAGGGAATAGATGCACTTTTTTTCCTAATAAAATGTATCTGAATTCTAAGTAAGCTATATGCTCAGATTAAAACCAAGTGAAGGCTGACAAAGGGACAAATAATCAACCTGGATATGAGAATTATACAGGGCGAGACGATCTCTTCCAAATTCTTCACCAGTGTCCAGAAAGATATCTTCAGGAAGCTGACACAGGCCTAGATATAAGTTAAAGATTATTAACAAACATAAATTTCGCCGATGATATGGTGCTCTTTCCCACAGAACCCAATGAACTTCACAAGATGCTTCTTGAACTGAATGAGCTCATAAGTCCGTCGATCGTTCGAGAATTACAGAAGAATTAAAAATTATCAAACTGGACGGAAATATCATTATCAGTAAAGGGAACCGAGATAGAGCATATGTACACATATGTTTATCTGGAACAGGCAGCATCATTCGTCAAAGATTGGAAAAATAAATTAAAGGGAGAATATCCCAAGTTTTGAAAGCTTTCTTGTCGCTCAGATTCATCGTTGGCCTACCCTACAAATCCCTAAATCCAAAATTGAGACTGGTCGCACTTCATACCTCTATCTGCCCGTACTACTATACTGGTTCCAAACATGGACGCTTATGAATAAAACAATGAAAGACATTAAAACATCTAAAAGGATAATGGAGAGGAAGATTCTTGACATATTAAGAGACAGAATCTGTAATACGAGGATAAGGAAATAACAGCTTCAGAAAATGTTGCGTATAGTGTTTTACTGTTAAAATAGAGATAGGTTGCAGCAAAGCATTTCAGCGCAAGAAATCACAATGTTGGGCCGCAAAAGAAATCCATTCAGACCACGCATAAGATGGACAGTCACATTCAAATAACACAGGAGTCCACTACTATTTCATTCCCGCAACAGAAGTGTGTGGAATGTGCTAGGGATCAACATAAAGATAAAAATTTGATTTTGAGCTTAAAATATATCCAATTATCCATAGTAATTCTGCCCGAAGGCAGGTCTTTCACTGCAATCATAGCATTTTCATGCTATGTTTTGCAGCTTTACTAGGGAATTTTAGGTGTGGTAGTTTCCTGTTGCTTTCCACACCGATGAAGGATGATGATGACGATAAGACGAATATGAATGATGATGATTGCGATGGCCATATGATTTCGGGGACCGTTTGGGCCTTAAAGTTTTCCTGACATTTGTCTTACAGGTGAGGATAAACCCCGATAAAAACCTCACCCAGAAAAACTGTCCCGAGCGGGAATCGAACCCGGGCCCGCTGCGTGACAAGGCAGTACGCTACCTCGAGACCACAGCGGTGGACTTAAAATATATGCATCCTCTTATATAGAGTAGTACATGGATGTTCCCTCTATGGCAAGAGGACCTAAACCTTCACGGTATAATACCTCATTTTTTAATTACATATATCTATTAATGAATAGGAAGTTTGCAATTTTCCGTTGGGATAATATTTTAATAAAACTTTTAAATGACTAGTCGAAATGAGTACCTATTCCACGAGATAAATGAAATTATAGACGGTCGAAACGTGCTCCTATTCTACGAGATCGCTTTAAGTGTAAGTCAAATTGAATATGAATAATTCGTTATATTGTAGTTTTGTCTAAAATACGTTACTATATGCAGTTCTGTCTATTGCTACTGTAGTAAAAAATACGTCGGATAATCGGGTTGACTTATAAAGAAATGAAATACGCTGGAGAAGAATATTCACATTTTAAACATTTTACAGTAATTATTTTTTATTATCGTACATATAATATTTTAACAGAAATAATTGTATCACTTTATTCATGCCACATACCGCTGAGATCGATTTATTTTTGCTTATATGTTTACTTACTTAAATATACATTCATTTCACTGACACAAGTTCTGTAGTTTCTGCTCCAGTAGTTTCAAATATTTTATGTTAAATTTTTAATTGAAGTTAACATTAACTTATATTTTTTAATTAGAGAAAAAAAACTTATAGACTTTTACTTCCACAATTATTCCTGTATTGTTTATGCTGACAAATAAAATAGTTAAAATTATATAAAATGCATCGCTTTGTGTAGGACAACGTAATACCAGTTTGTTTCTATGAAAATGAGATTCTGTGTTAGCGTTTTGTGCACAACAACATGCATGTTCTCACAATAAAACGTCACAGACAGGCTTCAGTCTTGTGGGTAAAAGATAAATCTATGAGCATTATTCAAGGATAAATATGCGCAGGAATACAGAAAGCGTTGACACGAAAATCTTAATTTGATAAAAAGGATTACCGAGATCCTTTCTACAAGAATACATACATGTATATATATATATATATATATATATATATGCTTGTTCTGAGGTCGTCAATGAGGAAAGTTTTCTCCGCCAGTAGGTATGCGAGTCTTGACTGCGTTACTTTTGACACTCCTAATACTGCCTTTATATGTCTCGCTTTCACCCTTTCTAGAGAGGAAATATTCTTCATTGTTAAATGTGTCCAGATGATTTCTATGCCGTATGTCAGTATTGGTAGAAATTTCCTCTAAACAACAGCACTGCCGTCTCTAGGGTGAGGGAACTGATGTTTCTTATTTGATGCATTGCCATTATTGCCTGGGTTTTCTTTTCTGTGATATGTTTTGTAAAGCATTTTGCGCTTATTTGTATTTGAGGTCTGGTACTATTTTCAGTTTTGTTTCGCTCTTCTTTTGTGGCTGCTCTCCCTCCGTTTCTGAAGATGATTGTGTCCGTTTTTGATATGTTAATGCCCAGCTTGTTTTTAAATTGCAATTTGTCCACTTCGTTTATTGTTTCCTGGAGTTTCGTTATGTCTCTGGAACCGATTACGATGTCGTCCGCATATGAGCACGAGAAGATACCATCTTTTAGGGTAATTCTAAGGATTTCTTCGGTTGCTAGTATAAACAGAAAGGGGCTTAGTGGATCGCCTTAGTGGAAGGTCTTCGTGAAGACAGTATAAAATTTCTCTCTGTCTTCTAAGGCTTCCCAAATATGTTTCAACACTGCTACAACACTGAATAGGAAAAGAGAAGAAATACATCCAGAATTCTACAGCACCGGTGCCATGGTGGACCGTGCGTGGACAAAAGAAAATTTCAAAATGAGATACATCATCACTAGGTTTGCAGTCCACGGATTTCACCACCTGATATGCAAGAACCCAATATAGATTGTGAATATATGCTATGCGAAAAGTCGTGCGACCGATATCACATTGAGTTATGCACAAAAAAGAACAAAACCAATATGTGAATATGCAAAAATGTAAATTTAAATGTATTCATACCTTAATCCTGGCTATTTGGCTGCAATAAAATGATATATAGGAATTTGCTCGTAAAACAAGTTCTTCGATGAAGTGAATTTTGTGTAATACAAACGAAACACCGCAATAGCCCTTTCTCATTGTCGTCTAAATACATGTTTTATATACTGTATTCGCTCTATGAGTTAAGTGAGGAGCGGTTTAGCGTGTCAGGGTCGCTTTAAGCTATATTCTGACATGAAAACGTCAGTCCACTTGCCTGGCTACAGAGGAACGAAGTCAGACATGAAATATTCCACATCTTCGGTGTGTTATTGTCTCAATGACATTACTCCCATCACTGTAGTCGCCGTCACTGGTGTCCGCATTGCCAACATTGGTTATGAATTCGTTTATAACGTCCTCCATTGTTGTGTCTTTCCCCCAGTAGCATTGTTCAATATCAATCACTTGTTTACAGTAGTCAGTCCAGTCATCTTTTTTACAGATTTAAGTCCACCTTACACAAATTCTTGCAGTGTCTTCAGTGACACATCACCCGTTGTGTTGTGTGACCTTACATAGTACTTAACATTAGTCCAACATAATTCAGTAGTGCTAGGTCACACAAATATGGACGTAACTTGACGAGAGTGTGACCATGATTTGTATCTAAACCTCCATTTCACGATATTTTCCCTTTAAATTAAAAATGTTCTTCTCAATGAACATTTTTTTCCATCTGAAGCCCATTTCCATTAGTATCCGTCGTAATGTTGTCGCCTTGCACTTGAAAACAAATCTGTCTTTTAACACAGGCAACAGTTTTTTTAGAGCATCCTACTACTTTCTTTTTCAAATAAAACTCCTCACATGTATTCTTTATCACCACAGGTCAAAGTCGTCTACAATTGCGTTTCGGTAGTCTGGACTACTTTCTTTTTTCAGGTTTCGACAAAAATCTTTCTTCTTCGCAGTCTTTAACTTCTTTTCTTATATGCTCTTCGTTCTTGTAGATACATTGCAATGATTTTCTGCGAATTTTGTAAGAGGAATAATAAGGATTTTTTTCATCACAACATTAAATTACACTTGCAATATTATTTCTTTCTGCGCCATAGACTACCACTATGCAATAATGATAACTCCACAATTGCATCATCATTAACAATATTAACACTAAAATAATAATTATAAACATTTTACTAATATATTACAAGGACTTGTGATGTATTGCAACTATTCGTCGTGTTGAAATGAATAAAACACAACGATAGCATCACCATTATTTCAAAACCTGCAGATACTCTCAAAGACAAGTAGCGTAAATATTTTTGAAATAAGAATACTGCCTTGAACAGCGCCGGGCGCACGGGCGATTACTTCCCTCCAATCTGTCTATAAACTTCAGCTGAATTCTCCTAGCGTGACGTAGTAATCATGTTGCCATCTTCTTGGATCCATCCATAGTAATTCTGCCCAACGGCAGGTCTTTCACTGCGATCAGAGCATTTTCATGCTATGTTTTACAGCTTCACTAGGGAAGTATAGTTGTGATAGCTTCCCGTTGCTTTCCACACCGGTGAAGGATGGTGATGATGATGATAAGGATGATGATGATGATGACCGGATGATTTTCGGGGACCGTTGGGCTCTAAACGTCTTGACATTTATCTTACAGGTGAAGAAAAACCCTGAAAAAACCTCACCCATGAAGTTTGTCCCGACCGGCGATCGAACCCGGGCCCACTGCGTGACAAGGCAGCACGCTACCTCGAGACCACAGCGGTGGACTAGGATAATGTTTTTTAAAGTGCCACAAATGCAAAGTTGCAGATAAAAATGAAGAAACTACTACAAATAAAACGTCTCTGCTAATTTTACATTAAAACATTATTAACAGTTCACGGGTGCAATTTACTTTAAGCTCTTCGTAAAATGCATTATAACTGAAGGAAGGAAAAGAGGAGCGTTGGATTCTCTAGTACGAAAACCAGAGGAAAAGTACCCAGTAGGTAGGCGAAGATTAATGTGGGAAAATAAACGTTAGCTATGATTTCAGGAAGGTGAATGTTAGAAGGAATGATTGTAAATATTAGTTTATGGTGGAGAGTAATGCCGTTCAAAAACACATTCACTCTCGCTCGAATTTCGATCTCCGAATTACCGGTCTCGTTGCTTCTACGTTGGCACTTGACGTGTGGAGAGGAATGCCAAACACATGCGTGGAGATAGTATGCAAGCAAAAACAACCGGGAGTCCCTTTGGATCAGATTTACCGTGAGCAATGAATAGTCTTCATAAGCAAATTAATGTATTCAATGACTGAGAAAGTGAATGTATTAAATAAAATATATGATGGAACCTCCATTCTACAAACCATAAGATTTTAATATAAGTTTGTATATTACATGTAAAAAAGTTAATTACATGCTTAGTACTGTAAATAAAATGTATTCCGATAGCACAAAATATGTGTTTAGAATTGATATCAAATTATTATTATCATGCGAAATGCATAAGAAAATTATGAATTATGCGGATTCTTTTCACCTACCAGTAAATTAAAATATCAGACAATAGTTTGTTAGTACGGAAGAACTAATTATTTATTAATATGAAATGGTTAAATTCGTCAATTGAACATTCTTTGAATTTACGACATTTAGAAAAATATACTACTAATCCTATCACTAAGAGGTGGCGATGATTATCCATCGCCTACTGTTTGGAATCAATTGAGGCTTCCTGGCGACCAAATTACTAGTCATTATGGAGATGTGTATAATCACTTAGCCTCGCACGTTTCGCGGCGTAGGTGTATATCGAAAGTTGATGCAGATAGAGTGAGAAATGAGTTGGTACCTTACTAGAGCTGCTAGATCATACCGAGAATCCGAAGCAGAGAGTCCGAAAGTCGGCGGTGTGGAATGAGCCACACTACTACAGGTGTAGCACAGCACTCATTTTATGGGTTCATAAGGGGGGTGTGGGGAATACGCTTCAGTGGGCAGTACGTTCTACAGCATATGTCCTATATTGCGAACAATTGGGTTGGTATGGTTTGTGATAACATGTTACATGGTGTTGATATGTTGTTCAACTGTAGTCGCAATATACGGCATTTGTGCTATTTTATGCAGCTTTGCGATCCTCGTGTATAGTGGAGCCGAAAATATAATTTTGAGAAATTTATTTTATATGGCCTGTACTTTCTTCGGAACTTTCTTTTTCTTGCATGCAGCGTGGATACTACAGGCTTCACAGTCTTACAGCAACATGATGGCGATCACAGCTTTGTAAAATGTAAGCTTGATCCGAGTAGACATTGTACGAGACTGAAAAATGGACGTATTATGCTATCGCAGCATTTGATTTGTGAATAAAGAGCTGAATATGAATTTGGAATGTAAACTTGGAATCCAAATGGATTCCAAAATACTTCACTGAAGGCTCAAGATACAAATGACGAGCTCCCAAAGTGAGTTTGACAGGAGAACATCTGTGTGTTTTTGTGAATAAGATGGCTTGCGTCTTGTTCACATTTAGTTAGATATTCCACGTATGTAACCAGCACTGGATACTTTGGAGGGCTGTTTGGATAATATGGATGCGACGCGGACAGAAGACTGATGATATAATCAAGTATCATCAGCGAAGGAAGCTATGTGGATGTAGGAAAATATAATCACCGAGTTATTTTTGAAGCGATGGTGCATACAATTATATATAATGTGACTATCTTTTCAAGTTCTCGGAATAGACGTACTTTGAGAAATGTATTTCAATCAAAAGGCTTATTTTTAAAAATACGATAAATTGACATCTGTTATTCTCTAATTAAACCATATCACATTGAGACCTGAAATTCAGTTTAGATGCTCATTCCACCATAATGTTTCACTATAAAAAATTGTAAACTTTTGAAGATGCGAGTTCAGTTTTTATATATAAATAACCCTACATATTTAGATGATTTCATATCGAATGAACCTTAAATGTTTTATATATTCACATATCAGTAATAATAATAATAATAATAATAATACTAATAATAATAATAATAATAATAATAGTAATAATAATAATAAAGATAATAATAATACACTTCTATTCGTAACAGAAGGAACATCTTTCGGCTATTGTGAAACGTATGGCTTCGTAGATGCAGTAAACTTTTCTTATATGGCACGAATACTGCATGACTTCATCCTCCACACTCACTGCGGGAATCCCGTAACTTCTCATTTTAGATATATTTTACCGGTACACGAGTCTCTCGTAGCCGCACTCCTTTTCAGCCGCTCTCGCTTACGATAACGAGTGGGAGTAAGACAGATTTTTACCCCTTTAATGGAGAGGATATGTCTGCTCGACCATGGATCTCCGGGTATGATTGTGCCAGTAAATTAGACAGTTAGAGAAGGGAGGGATGTGAAAAGAAGATACATTTTGAAGCCCAAACAGAAGAAGGCTGACAAAATACTCAGTGCGTTCCTTCATCTGACAACTCGATCATTGAAAACGTATTAACCTACTTCGTAGAAGCGGAAAACTTGCTTCTTTCTTATATTAACTCCAATCGAATTCTCACTTTCCGATTTCAGCTATATGTATATAATATTGGTATATATATATATATATATATATATATCTAAATACAAACTGTATCAAAAGTGACTCATCTGAAATGCAGAGATCTTTAAGACTGGAATAATATAAATGAAGATAATTTCGAAAAATATTACTTAAATATCGTAGATAAGAGGACGTATTTTATTGAGACACCATTCTTTTTAACGTATCGGTTCATTAGCGTCGCTGTTATAAACTTGGCATGAAAAGGCCATGTATTTTATGCTCGAGTTTCTTTTACGTATTAAATGTACGTTTCAACTAATCTTCAAGTATTTTTATGTCAGAAAATTATTTTTATTCCTGTAGAAAAACCTGACTACTTCGGATATAGAAGCGAGTATTGTAGTCAATGAACTTTCCGAACCAGTATGGTGATTTTTCTAGGACCTATAGTCTTATTACTTTATTTAATATCGCTCCCTATGGACTAGTGGTTGTTAAAATGCTGACCACTGGTCTCAAAATTCGTGAGTTCAAACTCTGTCAGAGTGATGGATTTTAAGGGCTTAAAAGTCCTGAGTATGCATGGAAAGTACAGACGAGGTTCCCGTGACGTAAATTTACAGTACGTAAAATATACCAAGCCTGAAAAAAATAGTCTTTTGAGTAAATTTTTATGCCCTTTCACGCTCTACAATGAATGGCGACGAAATAACTTTAGTTGTTAAAAAGCGTCGTTAAATAAAACGCAATTGCCAATTTTATTTAACGACACTTTTTCATATCTCAGCTCATTAGCGTCGTTATTCTAATCCGGGCATCAAAGGGTCGACATATTTTCCCTTTATTTCACGATTGAGATATATTTACGAGCTGTAAATCTATGACAAGGGACCCATGTTAAAAATTCCATTAAAACGATAAACATATACAGGTTTTTTTGCAAAGAATAAAATCCATCGGCTCACTGTTTTAGCCCCCCCCAAATTGAACCCATGAAAATAATAAGGTATTTTGACGCATTCTTAATCCCTTGCTCGAATGACTGTCATTGAATATAACGGTTGGCTGGAAAATTCAGGTCTCGTGTTATAAGGCATTGGGGATTCGTAATCGGGTCGTTTGCAAATTGTGAACGATTACTCCAAACGTGCTTTCTTGAAGTATCGTTTTCCAGATGCGTCTGTGCATTTGTTTCTACTGTATAAGAAATCGCACTCTCGAGGCTTCCATTTGAGAGAGGTCGAGATTAGTGTCCAGAAAGTTCCTATCCTCGCATATAAGAGGGAAGCGAGTCGGTTGACAACTAATCGTGTACGAGAGTACGGCAATTGAAGGTGATATGAATAGCAAAGAAAATTGTTTTAAGTGAGAACTCCTGTGCTTGTTATTGTGCATGAAATTAAGATTGTTTGGGATTTTTTTAACATTGGTTGTCTAATAAATTAGAGAATTTGGACCAGTACCCACCCAACCACAACTATCGACAGTTCTATAATATTTATCGATGTTATTTGTGGCTCGCATCAAATAAAGGATGTAGGCCTATTGTCTTTCGGACCGAGCTACTCGCTTGAATAGTCATACTGTAGATTGGCTACTTAATGAGATAGATAATTTATTCTCATAAGTGGAATAACTTCTTAATGTTTTTTTTCAGTTTTTTTCTAATAAAAATATTTACATAATTTGCAAACTATGTCTGTCAGGTCAAATTTTATACCACGAAACATTAATGTATGCCTATCGACCCCTTCTGTGTTTGAACTCACATATATTTGAATCAGTACCGGAATTGACAAGGTGATATTTCCATATCTTTAAAATTCATTATGACCCGCCGTTTAAGGCAACTAAATAAAAGTTCAAGATAATAAAATATGTACCTGAAATCCCAGTGGTCTTCAACAAATTTAAGCTTTCGTTAAAACATTGAAAAATTTCGGAACATGTCTCATCATCAGTAGTTAAAAATTTACTTTTTTTTCGTTTATGTTTTATAGAGAGGGTTCAAGTCGTTCGGTGTGTTATCGTTCAGTAGGTTTTCATTCTTGGCGTCTTCAAAAATTTCAATCTCTCGAACTGTATTTATTCTGTGCATTATCAATAGAACGTTGCTGACTGTGTTGAATTAATGACCTGTTTCTATTATGTTTTGCAAAACTCGATTTACGCTCATTGTATTTAAAATATCTGAAATCCTTATTGAATATTGGATTAAAATTCTTCGTGATTCTGCCGATATAAAGTCTGCATTTAAGTTTGTATACTCCTTTATTTTCATATAGGTATACAGTATACTAGCGTCCTCTGTTTTGTTTACAAAATATATTTTATTTATTGATTGTTTTATAAGCGAATTTTATATTTTCGTTCTATTTCCAAATTATTTCAGCCATTTGTATTTATATTATTTACACATACTCTTAAAGAGCTCTGTGAATACTTCATATAACCCATGTGTTAATATGACCTTACTGATACTGAGAAAGGGTACGCTTCACGTATTCAAGGCGCGTTAATTTTGATAACCTAATCTGACAATGCGTATTCACTTGGGATTTAGCTGTAGGAATGGGAATAGTGAATCTTTAATCGGTTTTTGTGAACTTTAGAGAGGTGTGAAGGTTTTCCTTGGAACACAGGGAGTAATGGAAAGGAGAACAGATTAACATAACACTTTCTCAAATGTCTTGCATTTAAAATTGTAACTAACTGTAAAAAAAATAATACGTATGTATCTTATTACGTAATCCTACAAATTATTTAAAATCCATGAATTTCAATGCAGTTACGAATTTGAATGATTTTATGCAACCTTTAACTCTTTCATAATCAAGGTTACAGAAACGAGTGGGATTGTTTTCTTGACGACTCGCTCACTACACAAATTCAATATTAAATATGATAAAAAACACATTTACTACTTTCAGTTTTTGCTGTGAAATATTTAAATTCCTTTCACAGATAGCATGTACTTGGGTTCTCAATACTCTGACATTTTTGTAAATTTTAAAATTTGATTAGTTTCTAATTGTTAAATTTAACTCAGAAATTGAATTTTTAAAAATACATTTCTACAGATAATATTGCATATTTTTCGTGGATAGGTGAAGTATTTTAGTGCACCTATAGCACATTTCTTGTTTTACGAGTACCACAGCAGGCGAACAGACAGCATTAATGTTATCTATTTTCATTTTGCTCACCACTTCGGCAGACCATATTACGTAGTTAATAAGAACGTATACATTGTAGAGAGAGGAGTGTAGAATGTGTTATGTTAAAGTTTCTGAATGTAGTGTGCATGTGTTGGATCTATAATAATAATAATAATAATAATAATAATAATAATAATAATAATAATAATAATAATGAAAAGAAAAGAGAAGATGATGCCGGAATATAGCCTACTCCTGTCAAAAGCATATAGGAGACGGCTATGATTTACATCCCCATCTGACAGACGAACGGTTATCGACAATATCACATGTCTTCGCAACATGCATATTGCGGTGTGACATGGTATTTCATCCAGGGATCTGATAAACAATTTAGTGATGAAACCTTGAAATTTAAAATTTTACTATGAAAATTACTGTTATCACTGAATATTAAAAATGGATCTACTGATCTGGAGGTAGCGCGAAAATAATGGCCACCTTATATATGATTTTTATATGCCCTATATCTAATATATATATATATATATATATATATAGTAAAATAATAATTATAATCGATGAAGTAAGGATAGGAAAGACCGGGGATATTGGGTCACATTTTATAAAAATATAATCTTTATATCCTGCTGGTGTAAAATTATATTTTTATACAAACAACTTAATTAATATCAAATAAACACTCTTTTGTATACATCTAAACGATATTTAATAGCCTACTCAATTAATTTATAATCCATGATAATCCATGTTCTAAATAACTTTCTTCTCCGACCCGATTTCCCCTGATGATATGGGGTAAAAGGAATCACTACTGGGGTAAACAGGGTCAGGAGGAAATCTTACTGTTTCTACATATATAATCCAAAAATGAACTTTTTACGCCCAAAAGCATTAACAAAACGTTCATAATACCCTCGTTCACATTGCTGACACTGAATCCAGTCACCTGTATTACGGCATCTGTCATCGCTATCTGATACTCTACAGAAGTTGCCGACCGATTCTGCTTCACCTCTTTGAACTGGTCTTACAACCAGGACAAATGGTCTTCCAATTGTTTTGAGATTGTCTAAAGTGGATTGCGGTGTCTAAAAACACTTGTGTGATTTTTCCTATGACATTTTCCCTGATTTAATTGCTTTTACTTCTTCAGCAACTATATTCTTCATAGTTGCAAAATAATTGGTTTCTCAATTTTCTTTTTGCAAACGTGGCATTGTCCGAATTTATCCCAGGGTGTAACAGATTCACAAAAAAAAAGTATATGAAAATTTAACTATGCACATAAACTTTACTCGAACAATCCTATGTACAGTCATACACAACTGGACAAATTGTAGTCGGTAACTCTAGTCAACATGATTTTTGTTTCATGAGTACCATTAGTTGTACTTAATGCAGCTTTTTTATCGTGTTTTCAAATATGAATTCTGAATTTCTCCATCACCCACAGTTTTTTTTATTTCAATTTCAATTAATGGATTTTAAATAATTATTTTTTAATAAACGTTTTTTCGTCGATTTGTCCATTGTAAAATAAAACCAAATGAGTTAACTCAAGAGATTTTAGCTAAGGAAAAGAGATATCAAGGCAAATGGAATCCTTATATGCTGGCCGATTATTGTTGGACCATCAAGAGGGACGCTCCATAGGCGAAATATAGTACAAAATCGCCATTTCTTACTTTCTAGGCGAGTCCCAATGTTCGAATATTGTGCAGTTACGAATGTAGAAAATATTGCAGTGTTTGAAATTATCAATTCCTGTCTCTCGGAAACCTTGCATGATGGAGAAAAACCGATATCATATTTGAATGCAGGAGAAAAAAATACTATCAGAATCACATATTGTTCTTTCTGAAACAAAAAAAAGTTAATTTTTGTTGCTCAGTGTAATTAGCAGCAACTGGATTTTTTAATTATATGTGTAATAAGTATTTGTATTAGCAATAATGAAAGCTAAAATTAAATCAACAATTATAATGACCACTTCTAGCGAGCGCTTTTCTTCATAAATACAAGATTAACACGTCATAACTAGGCGCGGAAATTTGTCCTTAATGAAAATGACACTAGTGCGAAAATTCCACCGCGATTGATTCAGAATGACCACTTATAGGATAAAATAAGGTATTTTGTCTGAATTTACTCTATATATCCGAACTTACCCCACATGGCGGTATATATTGCGGGCATTTATTAAGTCGCGGACCACATATTGAATTATAATATTTTCAGGATTCATGGAAAAGTGGTAAACTAATATATATATATATATATATATATATATATATATATATATATATATATATAATAAATATATTTTTGACATTTGGCAATGAAGGCAAATATGATATGAAAAGAAAAAAGAATGCTTGAGTCGGGATTTGAACTCGAGTCTCTAAAGTCTGTACCTTTAGCGCTCTAACCAACTGACCTACCCAAGAATTCCAATACAAGCATGCAATATTTTCTTATACATGTAGTATTCTCAATTCACACAAGAGGTAGCGGAAATTTATTCCAACTGCCATCTCGCGGCTAACATAACAGTTAAGCAAATTAAAAAAAAAATTGTATGCTTGTATTGGAATTTTTGGGTAGCTCAGTTGGTTAGAGCGCTACAGGTACAGACTTAGAGACTCGAGTTCAAATCCGGCTCTAGCATCTTTTTTCTTTTTCATATCATATTTGCCTTCATTGCCAAATGTCAAAAATATATTTATAATATCTATATATAAAAGCGTTACTGCTAGTAAAGAAAATATTCTCTTTAAAAAAAATTTGCTTAACTGTTATGTTAGCCGCGAGATGGCAGTTGGAATAAATTTCCGCTACTCTTTGTGTGAATTGAGAATACTACATGTATAAGAAAATTGTATGCTTGTATTGGAATTCTTGGCTAGCTCAGTTGGTTAGAGCGCTAAAGGTACAGACTTTAGAGACTCGAGTTCAAATCCCGATTCAAGCATTCTTTTTTCTTTTCATATATATATATGTTATCATGCCATATATATATATATATATATATATATACTACAATATATAACATTTATAAATTTAGTCGGGAGTGAAAATATGAATTATCCGTTTTTCTTCAATAAATGTGTCCCGAATTACCCCAAATTATAATATTTGATAAAATGACTTGGTAATGTCTGATGGCACACAAAAGCGGTGAATTTGAACAATAATATTACTTATTGATATACATATTAAGATAAAATATCATTGCACCTTGAATAAACTGTAACTAGTGCGTTAAAATGTTTGAAATAGAACACACAATAATTACAATTGGTGATTATTATAAGTAGCCGGACAATAGTAACAAAGAAGAAGGAAGACAGCTCTCGAATGAAATTATTTCTATGTGCATAGCATATAGCGGTCTGTCTTGATGACAGGAGGCAGGTAGCACACTCTTCAAATTGGAATTACTTACTTCCATCTGATTTAACAGCAATGAGAGCGTAATTAAAAACAACCCGAGTTCCCCACATGGTACGATTTCTCTCGGTCTGCCCTACATTTGTTATAAACTACCTATAGATAAAAAATCTCCCTAGAAAAGGAGTGAAATGCGATTTTAGAGTGTCACTGCTATTTATGTAAGTACTGGGCAACTACACCTATACCCATTCCGATGAAATCGACTATGTGGCATCATTCATCTCTCGATTGAGCTTAGGTATAAGATCCTGTTGGCATCTTCAAATTATAGAACGATTTCATGTGAGATAATTTACAAAACGTTTAGAGCAAAACGTGTCTATTGTAATGAATTATGTGTCAACATGTAATTTTTTTTTTCATTCAAGAAGAATGAGTATTTTTTATATCTTACCTCATAGTTTGTTTCTTAAACACGGAAACTGCAGTTTTCAAACATACATACATACATACACCCTTAGACAAAAAATGAGTCATCTCTTGATTCTATCAAATTATCGGGGAACTTCGTGAGCACTCGCAGAAGCCATATTCACATTAATACGTTTTCAGTAATTGTAGTGTATTGTTTGCTGGTTAACGCAATGCACACTCAAGTAACATAAAAGAGAGAGCTTCCCTTCTTGTGTTTCCGTGGTCGAGAGGATTAACACACAACAACATCTGCGTTCGTAAACTCACGGGTTCGATTCCCGTTCTACTTTTTTTTACTGAATGTTAGGATATATTTCGTCCGTAATATAGTTTCGTGTTTAATTTTATATTTGAGTTTTATGGCTTTAATGCACACACAACACTCATAAATTAAAACCTTCTGTTAATTAAATGAAGAAAGAAAATAATGTATTCTAAAATGAAAACTTTAACAAACTTAAATATACGGGTGTGTTATGAACCCTCAGCATCTATTACCGCAATTCAATTGAGGGGACATTGATGCAATAACAGTCTCTACAGTCACGTGGACCTTTCGGTAGAGAATCCAGAAGACCTAGAATTTGTGGCCCATAGCAAT